>CM022298.1:717080805-717576402 GCA_011799875.1 Thinopyrum elongatum
GTGAGCTCGGGTTCATCGACAAAGGGCACGGGGAGGCTCGTGCGTGTGCTGGTTGTGCTCCTGGGAGCACCAGGAACCCGACCGTGGGCTCGCGCGAGCGTGACGGTGGTTGTGGCCACGGCGGCGAGGTGTACAGCAGCGATGAGGGCTCGGGAACTACGGCGAGCTAGCTACGACGCGAACTAAGGGAGCTAGAGGGTAGAGGAGGGAGGCAGCTCACCTAGCGGCACGCACGGTGGCCCTTGGCAGGTTAGTTGCAGCAGGTGCTCGCCAGAGACGGAGAAGGGCGTCGGAGCAGAGGCGGAAGGGGGCGACGTCATGCGGCGTCAGCGGTGCTTCCCAGCTCCACCTGATGGCACCAGACGAACGAGCGGACGGTGGCAGTTCCCCTGGACAGCTCGAGCAGTCGGAGCGGCGCCGGTGGCCGCGGGATCTCGCTGTCGCAGCGGCGGCTCCGCTCGGGCGTCGACGGAATAGAGAGAGGGGGAGCGAGGGGAGAGGGGGAGAGTGACGGAGGAGGCCAGGGGGAACGCTCCGGCTTCGACCTTATCCCTTCCGCGTCGGTGGGGCGTCGGTGGCCGATGCGCTGTCGGCACCGCACCGGCGCGCATGCGCGCGTCCAAGGCGGCGGCGACACGCAGGTGAGAGAAGAGGGAGATGGGCCCGGTGGGCTGAGCTCGGGGCACTGTGCATTTAGGCCCAGTGCACAGTGCCTCTTCTATTTTTATTTTCTATTTTTCTGTTTTCTTTTTCCAGTGAGGGTTTTTGATTTAAATGAGCTGCCAAAAGAGTTTGTACAAGTGTGGAACTTGTTCACACAAATTCAAGGAAATATTCCACACCGCCACAAAAAGTGTCACCAAACAATTGCAATTCAACTTATTCAACAGAGTCTAAGTAAGAGCTCCACATACTCAATCATCATATAATCTTCCATGATTGCTACTACTCAAAGCATATTCTTAGAACAAATGGCATCCATCGAACACAGAGAAAGATAGGGGCTTAATGTTTCGCCTCCCAACTCATTTATCATATAGATAATTGTCAACAATAATAAATCATGATCAAATATATTTGACTGGTCCTATGTGCCTAGATCTTTCCCCACCACATGATGCTTGCCAACTAGAGAATAATTGAGGTTGAATGAGGATGAAAACTATTTACTCTTTGCATAAAAGTAAATACTGAAAAGTAAAAGATAGGCCCTTCACAGAGGGAAGTAGGGATTTGTAGAGGTGCCAGAGCTCAAAGCTTAAATTGAGAGATAAAAATTTTGAGAGGCATACTTTTCCCGTCAAGGAAAATGACCGAGTAATTCCCAACACTTTCCATGCTAGATATATCATAGGCGGTTCCAAACAGAAAATAAATTTTATTCCTTTTTCCACCATTTCTTTCACTTTCCATGGCTAGCCGTATCCACGGGTGCCCTCCATACCAACACTTTCCAAGGAATTTATTATTTGACAACATAAAGTAAATTCATTTTTCATTTCGGCATTGGGCATCCCTAATACCTTTGCCGTACTCTCGTGCAATGACAAGTGAATAAACACTCATCTTGAGAATAACACATCTAGCATGGAAAATATTGGCCACCACCTGCCGCTTCATGAGCGGTACGAGCACACAAAAAGGAAATTTATTTTGAAAATTAGAGATGGCATATACAAATTTGCTTAGAACGGCATGGAAATACCGCATATAGGTAGGCATGGTGGACACTCATGGCAAGAAACTAGGTTTAAGGGTTTTTGGATGCACAAGTAGTATCTCTACTTAGTACGAATTTTTGGCTAGCAAAAGATCCTAGGCAAACACCACATGTTGGAGGATCCATGACAATATAACTTCTATGCAAATATACACAACCATAACTCATTACATTGTCTTCCTTGTCCAACTTCAACTAATTTTCTCAAGTTTGAAAATAATTAATGGGTATTCACAATCATAGAAGATTTCCAAGATAATATATTTGCATGTGAAAGTTCTCTTCCTTATACTAATCATTCATGAATTGCTTGTATGACCAATATTGTGATTGTCATGCTTCAAAAGATTTCACTTTCTAAACCCAACGTGAAGCTACCACTAGGCATGATATGAACATATAATTTCAACTTCATGACATTCAATTTATTCAACAATTTACTCATAGGATATAAATGAAGCACAAGACTAAATAACAAACTACTCCAAAAAGATATAAGTGAAGATCAAGTGAGTAGTTGAATAAAGGGGTAGCTAAGTGAGGACTCTTTCTTATTTAAAAACTTTCAGATCTAAGTATTTTATTAAAACAGCAAGCAAATAAAATAAAATAACATTCTAAGAATAGCACACATCATGTGAAGAAGCAAAAACTTAGGCTCAACCGAGGCTAACCGATAATTGTTGATGAAGAAAGGTGGGATGCCTACCGGGGCATCCCCAAGCTTAGATGCTCGAGACTTATTGGAATATTAACTTGGGATGCCTTGGGCATCCCCAAGCTTGAGCTCTTGTGTCTTCTTCATTCTTCTCATAACACGGTTTCCCTAATTCTTAAAAACTTCATCCACACAAAACTCAACAAGAACTCATGAGATAAGTTAGTATAAATCAATGCAAAAACCTTATCATTCTCTACTGTAGCAAATCACTAAAATTATTATTCAACATTCCATACTAAATGCATCTGCATATTTAATACTCCTATCCTCAAATAGAATCATTAAACAAGCAAACATATGCAAACAATGCGAACATAAAAGCAATCTGTCTAAACAGGACAGTCTGTAAAGAGTGCAATTGTACTCATACTTACCTAACTCCAAAAATTCTGAAAATTTTTCTCACTGTACAAAATTTATCAGATCTTATTTTGCAAAAAGTTTCAACATTTTATCACATTCTCACCTTTCTGGAGAATTATTGCAACAGCGATAAACTTTCTGTTTTGAAACAGCAACTCATATATTTGCAAAATAAGCATGGTGAAGGCTATCCTTGCCACTTTTATTGAAGTGAGAGATGCAAAACATTATTCTAAATAATAGTGAGCAAACCCTAATAAAATAAAATGACTCTCCAAGCAAAACTCGTATCATGTGACGAATGAAAATATAGCTCCAAGTGAGGTTACCGATATTATTGAAGACAAAAGAGGGGATGCCTTCCGGGGCATCCCCAAGCTTAGTGGCTTGGATCTTCCTTGAATATTGCCTTGGGGTGCCTTGGGCATCCCCAAGCTTAGGGTCTTGTCACTCCTTATTCTCCTCATATCGATATCTCACCCAAAACTTGAAAACTTCAATCACACAAAACTTAACGGAACTTCGTGAGATGAGTTAGTATGATAAAGACAAATCATTCACTTTGGTACTGTCAAGATAAGATTCATAATTGTTCTCTGTAAGTGCATCTAGTGCCCCTTAGTGATTTTTGTGTATTGAACACTTATAGGTTAAGGGACTAATGTGTTTGTGAGTGTACACAGGTTCTATAAGGCTATGAGGAGTTTGATATTTACGAAGAAAGTCGACCCCTAAAAATGAATGTCTTCAGATGAAGACTTTGGTTTTCTTGAAGACTTTGAAAATGAGGAAATTGGTGTGACCATGAAGACTTGATATTCATGCGAGGATTATGAAGCGTGAAGACTTTTGTTTTCATAGTTTTGTTTTTCCTCTCTTGAGTCATAGGAAACACCGTACTGTTAAAGGGGGTCGAGGTAAAACTGAGGAAAAGTTTCCAAGTGATGCTCAACTCAAATCCTACACCTACCAATCCTTTCGAGTGAAGCCATTGGAAATCTCATACAGTTCAGTCAAGTTCTTCAGTGACAGAGACGAAGATCTTGTGTTCTCTAAGGAATTTGTTCTGACTGAGGAGTTAGGAATTCGCCAGTGCGGATTGCCTACAAGTGAGGAACATGATAGCCCTGAGGAATTTGAGAGCTCAAATTTCCGACCGTTGCTGTGCTATGCGCCAGCTGTCCAAAGTATCCTATCCACCTGGCGGTCATATCATTGAAGGGCATTTATGTCTTATCATGTCGGGCTGCTCCTAGGCTATAAATAGCCGCCCCCTACAACCACTAGCTGGTTGGCTGCTCCGAGAGAAACTGACACTTGTCGTTTAGAGCATCCCATCCTCCGAGGACTTTGAGCGAAAATCATCAAGTGAGGAAAAACCCAAACCCAACACCTAAAACCCAAAGTGATTGAACATCACTGAAGAAATTGTTCCTATGTGGAACCGACGCTTGTTACCTTTGAGGACTGTGCATCCTCCAGACGGTTAGGCGTCATGGTCTAGAGCATCCAAGAGGAATTGTGGATCGCCGAGTGACCAAGTCTGTGAAGGTTTGGAAGTCACCTGTGAAGACTTACCACGAGTGATTGGGCGAGGTCTGTGTGACCTTAGCTCAAGGAGAATACGGTGAGGACTGTGTGTCCTCAGGTTTAAATACCTAGCCGCTCCAACCAAACGTACAACTGTCACAGTAGTTGGAACTGGTCTACCAAATCACTGTCTTCACCAAGCTACTAGTTCTATTTTCTTAACCCTTTCATTTTCTCGCATACTTGCTCTGTACTTGATCGTTACTGTTTGAAGACTTTGACTGAAGACTTTCTCAATTTCCTCAATCCTATTTCTTCAGTCACTTTGTCTTCAGCCTGCTTATCCTGTTTACACGCTACCTGTGCTCTGTTTTGTTTCATTTCATCATGATGACTATGCTACTGCTTTGTTATGCATGTACCTGAGTACTTATTCTGCTGCTTGTAGTTCGTTGCTTAGGAAATTCCTCAAGTAGTATTTCCTCAGCGACGAATTCATAAAAATCACCTATTCACCCCCCTCTAGTCGATATAACGCACTTTCACTCACACAATTCCTACTGTACTCTACAATTTTCACAATTTATATTAACCAATATAAGCCATAGAAACTAGAAAACAAGCAAATTATACATTGAAAACAGAATCTGTCAAAAACAGAACAGTACATAAAGATCTGAATTAAGTTCATACTTATGTAACTCCAAAATTCTTAAAAATTAGGAAAACATAGACAGGTTGTATACCTATCAACTGTAAAAAAAAATCAGAATTTTTCCGCGTGCCAGTAAAAGACAGGAATTTCTGCACAGGATGCAAAAGTTTCTGTTTTTGCACAGAATCAAGTCATCTATCATCCACACTATCCCAAAGGCTTTACTTGGCACTTTATTGAAACAAAAGATATAAAACATGATTACTACAGTAGCATAATCATGTGAACACACAAAAATAGTAGGGGTAAATGTTGGGTTGTCTCCCAACAAGCGCTTTTCTTTAATGCCTTTTTAGCTAGGCATGATGATTTCAATGATGCTCGCATAAAAGATAAGAATTGAAACATGAAAAAGAGCATCATGAATCACATGGCAAGCACACTTAAGCCTAACACACTTCCTATGTATAGGGATTTTGTGAGCAAATAATTTATGGGAGCAAGAATCAACTATCATAGGATGGCAAAACAAGTGCAACTTCAAAACTATCAACACATAGAGAGGGAACTTGATATTAATGCAATATGTAAAAGCATATGTTCCTCTCTCATAGTAATTTTCAGTAGCATCATGAATGAATTCAACAATATAACCATCACATAAAGCATTATTTTCATGATCCACAAGCATAGAAAATTTATTACTCTCCACATAAGCAAATTTATTCTCATGAATAGTAGTGGGAGCAAACTCAACAACATAACTATCATGGGATTCTTAATTGGCATAATCAAATTGAACATTAAAATTATGATGACAAGTTTCATGGTTATCATTATTCTTTATAGCACACATGTCATCACCATAATCATCATAGATAGCAACTTTGTTGTCATAATCAATTGAAACCTCTTCCAAAATAGTAGATTCATCACTAAATAAAGTCATGACCTCTTCAAATCCACTTTCATAATTATCACAATAAGATTCAACACCCTCCAAAATAGTGGGATCATTAGTACCTAGAGTTGACACTCTTCCAAACCCACTTTCATCAATATAATCATCATAAATAGGAGGCATGCTACCATTATAACAAATTTGCACATCAAAACTTGGGGGACTAAAAATATCATATTCATCAAACATAGCATCCCCAAGCTTGTAGCTTTGCATGTCATTAGCATCATGGATATTCAAAGAATTCATACCAACAATATTGCAATCATGCTCACCATTCAAAGAATTTTTGTCAAACATTTTATAGAATTCTTATTCTATCAATTGAGAACAATTTTCCTTTCCATCGTTTTCACGAAAGACATTATAGAGATGAACAATATGATGCAACCTCAATTCCATTTTTTTTGAAGTTTTCTTTTTATAAACCAAACTAGTGATAAAACAAGAAACTAAAAGATTCGATTGCAAGATCTAAAGATATACCTTCAAGCACTCACCTCAAGTAGTATTTCCTCAGCGACGAATTCATAAAAATAGCCTATTCACCCCCCTCTAGTCGATATAACGCACTTTCAATTGGTATCAGAGCAAGGTACTCCCTTGTTCTGTGTGATTTTGGTTTAACAACCTGGAGTTTTATCTATGTCGAGTGCAGGCATGATCAAGGTCTCGGCTGGGTGTCCTACCTTTGATGGGACGGACTACCCCTACTGGAAGAATAAGATGCGCATGCATCTTGAGGCAATTGACAACGATCTCTGGTACGTTGTGTAAAATGGCGTTCCCCTGTCTCTCCTTCCGTGAACGCTGCTGATGTGAAGAGATTCAAGCAACTCGACTCTCAAGCGAAGAATATCATATGTGGCCATCTGAGCAAAGGATAGTACGGCAGAGTGAGTGCTTTGGAGTCTGCAAAGCTTATCTGGGATAGGCTGTCCAAGGTCAGCGAAGGAATCTAAACCCAACGTGATTCTCGAGTTGACGTTCTTCGCAATCTCTTCAACTGCTTCAAAAGACTCGACAATGAGAATGTCTAGCAAACCTTTGATCGCCTCACTGACATTTCAAATGAGCTTCAAGCACTGGGTGCCACTGACATCACCGACCATGAGGTGGTGAAGAAATTGCTGAGGTCACTCGATTCTTCATTCGATACACTGGCACTGATGATTCAAGAACATGGAGACTACAAGTCACTAGATCCTGCTGATATCCTTGAGAGGCTGAACACTCATGAATTCCAACAAGCTGAAAAGAGAGATCTCTACGGGCCAAGCTATGGAAGATCACGCGCACTGAAGGCCAAGGCAGTTTACTCATCTGAAGGAGAAGATTCCGATAGCAGCCTTGGTGACCCTGAAGAACTAAGCCAGGAGCTAGCAATGCTCGTGAAGAAATTCCAGAAGTTCTCAAGGCGTGGTCGCTTTGTAAAATCTTCAAAAGGTGATGACACAGGATCTGATTCCTCATCCCGTGATTACAAGAAGAGGACTTGCCACAAATGCAAGAAACCTGGTCACTACATAACTGATTGTCCTCAGTGGGCAAAGGAATCAAAGAAGAAGAAATACAAGGATGATAGTTCAGATGACTCTAAGAAGAAGAAGAAATCTTCAAAGTCCTCATCATCAAAATCTTCAAAGTCTTCATCTCACAAGAAGAGTAGTTCCAAGAAGGCTCGGGCATTCATTGGCAAGGAAATGGACTCTGAAGCTGAATCTGAGGAACATGAGGAAGAGGAGCCATCTGAGGAGTCAGACTCTGGTGTGGCAAGCCTAGCCCTCACTACTGCTTACATCAGCAAGTCCATCTTCAACACTGAGGAAAATGGCTTCCCCAACACTGCTGATGACGGCAACGATGACTATGCTCCCACCTATTGCTTCATGGCAAAAGGTGCCAAGGTATTCAAATATCCCTCCTCTGAATCAAGTGAGGATGAATCTGATGAAAACCTCAAACCCAGCTATTCCAAACTTGCTAATATTGCTGTTAAACAACAAAAGGCTTTGGAAAAGGTTCAAAATATGCTAGACAAAAGCGATGACCTGTTAGGTGAGGAAATGGTCGAACTCAAACACTGACTGATAATCTTCAGCAACTACAGTCTAAGTTTGACAACCTTCAAAGTCGTCATGAAACTCTCTTAGCCGATCATGAGAAGCTTTCTTATGAATTTCTTCAAAGAAAGCAAGATCTTGAGAAGCTAAGGGTGAGTCATGAAGATCTTCAGAAGGAAAATGACTCATTACTTGCTCAACAGATCAGTTCTGCTCACGAAGAATTTATTCCACTATGCTTGAAATGCATTGAACGTGACCCTGCTAATTCTTCACCTGAAAGTTCAAATGCTTCTATTGCTGCAAATTCTTCAACTATCTCTGTAGTCACAAATTCCTCATCTGAGGATACCACTAGTATCACTAACGAAAATGCAGGGTTGAAGGAATTGTATGTGACAGGCATGTACAAAAGCCTCAAAGGGCATCAGACTCTTTGTGATGTGCTCAAAAAGCAGAACTTGAACAGGAACCCTAGGAAAGAGGGTATTGCCTTTGAGAGGAAACTCAATGCTGATGGAACCTACTGGAAGCCTGAGCAGTATCCCAAAACCTCATGGGTTGCTGCGAAGGGACCTCCCGTAGATCCATCCACTTTATCTGGCTTTACTTGTGAATCCTCATATTCATCTGATGAGTCATTTGACTCCAACTATAAACTGTTCAACAATCAGAATGGTGAAGTATTTGCTAGATATGTTGGAACTAACTGTAGGAATGGTCCCCCTATGAAGAAAATCTGGGTTCCCAAAAGGTGCCTTGAAAGTCTTCAAGTGAATGTCCTTATGACACCACCTGTTCAGAATAGGAACCCCAGATCAAATTCTTCATATGGACCAAAATCTTCATATGGATCCAAGCCCTCTTATGGATCAAATTCCGCACGTGGATCCAAGTTCTCATATGATCATCATCATGCTAATGCTTCTGTTTCGTAGGGAAATCTAAGAGTTCTGATTATGTGCATTATTCTTCAAATCATTATGTTCATAAGTCCTCGAAGAATCTCTCTGCTTACTCATATGCCTATACTAATCCCTCTCCTGTGAAACGAAGCGCTTTGGCTTCAATGCCACCTTTCTCTTATGGAGCTCGCAGAATGATGAACTCTTTGCCACCCCTCCAGATGTGGGTGGTGAAGAAAAAGAACTAACCTCTTATGCAGGGTCAGGTCTCCAGACGAACTAAATCGTCTGAAGAATTTTCTAGAGACCTGAAATGCTTGAAAGGACGCAAGCTAATCATGAAGAAATGATTTATTCATTTCTCACGTCCTCATACTACTATATATACATATGTTGCATTAATTGATGAATTTTTGTCTGATGAATTTGATGTCATATTCTTCACTCTGAAGTATATGTGTTCGTAAGATGCACTAATTCATCTGCAAGATGATTTACCCAAAGCTACTGAGTGGGTCCTCGACAGTGGATGTACTAATCACATGACCGGTGACAAGAGCTTACTGATGGATTCTCCTTTATCTCCGTCACATTTGAAGCATATCACCTACGCTGACAAAGGCAAAAGCAAGGTATTGGGTCTAGGTAGGGTTGCAATCTCAAAGGATCGACACATGGACAAAGTCATGCTTGTCGAGTCCCTCGGATTCAACCTCATGTCTGTCTCAATGCTTTGTGATCTTGATATGGTTATTGTCTTTGGCAAATATCGCTGCTTAGTGCTCATGGAATCTGACAATTCCAAAGTCTTCGAAGGCTTTAGGAGAGTAGACTTGTATATTGTTGATTTCTCTGCAGGACCACAGCCTGCCACATGCCTACTTGCAAAAGCTTCAGAAGGCTGGCTATGGCATCGACGACTGGGTCATGCTGGCATGAGGAACTTACACATGCTCGTGAAGAAAAAGCATGTCATTGGCATTGAGGGTGTCAAATTCCTCAAAGATCATCTTTTGTGGGGCTTGTGAGGCTGGAAAGATGACCAGAGCCAAGCGCCCCTCGAAGCGTATCATGACTACCTCCCGTACTTTTGAATTGCTTCATATGGACCTCTTTGGCCCTACTCATTATGCCACACTAACAAATGCAGCATCTCTATATGGCTTTGTCATTGTTGATGATTATTCTCGTTACACATGGGTGCATGTCATTACTTACAAAACTGAAGTGCAGGAAGTCTTCAGACGATTTTCTTCAAGGGCTTCGACGAATTTTGGTGTAAAGATCAAGAATATACGCAATGACAATGGGACCGAGTTCAAGAATACTGGTCTTGATGACTATCTTGATGAACTTGGTATTACTCATGAGTTATCTGCCCCCTACACTCCTCAGCAGAATGGCGTTGTGGAGCGCAAGAACAGGACTCTTGTTGAGATGGCTCGCACCATGCTTGATGAATACAAGACACCTCGTCGCTTCTGGCCTGAGGCAATTGATACTGCATGCCACATCATCAACAGGGTATATCTTCACAAATTCTTCAAGAAGACCTCATATGAACTCCTCACTGACAAGAAACCCAATGTGAGTTATTTCAAAGCCTTCGGTGCTAAATGTTGGATTAGAGATCCCCATCACAATTCTAAATTTGCACCGAAAGCACATGAAGGTTTTATGCTTGGTTACGGAAAGGACTCGCACACCTACAGAGTCTTCAACACCTATCACAACAAGGTTGTTGAAACTGTAGATGTGCGGTTCGATGAAACTAATGGCTCGCAAAGATAGCACCTACCTCCTATGCTAGATGAAATGACTCCTGAGGAATCCATCAAGCTAAAGGCTACTGAGGATGTCATACCTACTGAAGAATCTGCTGAAGAAGTCATTCCTGATCGTGAAGAAAATCATGCTGGTGCATCTGAAGAAAATGGCTCTGAAGAAAATGCTGAGCCAAATCAAAGTCGCCAACCTGCTCATCCTCGCGGTGCAAATGAAGTGCAGATTGAGAGAATCATCAACGACATCAACGCACCAGGTCCTCTCACTCGCTCAAAAGCTTCACATTTGTCTAACTTTTGTGGGCATTTTGCCTTCGTCTCTATCACAGAGCCCACCAAAGTAGATGAGGCATTTCTGGAGCCTGAATGGATTCAAGCGATGTAAGAGGAATTACATCAATTCGAGCTGAACAATGTGTGGGAGCTTGTCAAGCGACCAGACCCACGCAAGCACAATATCATCAGCACCAAATGGATCTACCGCAACAAGCAAGATGAAAATGGCCTAGTGGTGAGGAACAAGGCTCGTCTTGTAGCTCAAGGCTACACATAGGTTGAAGGAATTGATTTCGATGAAACTTTTGCACCTGTTGCTAGACTTGAGCCTATTCGCATATTGCTTGCCTATGCTAACCATCATAATATCATCTTATATCAAATGGATGTAAAAAGTGCATTCCTCAATGGTAAGCTTGAGGAAGAAATATATGTTGCTCAACCCCCAGGTTTTGAAGATCCTAAGCATCCTGACCAAGTCTTCAGACTCAATAAGGCCCTCTATGGCCTCAAGCAGGCCCCTCGGGCGTGGTATGATACACTAAAGGAATTCCTCATGAAGAAAGGCTTCAAACCCGGTTCACTCGACCCAACTCTTTTCACCAAAACATATGATGATGAATTATTCATGTGCCAAATATATGTTGATGATATTATCTTTGGTTGTACTAACCAACATTACAGTGATGAATTTGCTTATATGATGAGTGAGGAATATCAAATGTCCATGATGGGAGAATTGAAATTCTTCTTAGGTCTTCAAATTTGTCAACAACGCAATGGCATCTTCATTTCTCAAGAGAAATACCTCAAGGATGTTCTGAGGAAATTCCGTATACAAGATTGCAAAGGCATCAAAATCCCTATGCCCACAAATGGCTATCTATGCACCGATGAAAATGGTATAGACTTCGATCAAAAGGTATACCGCTCCATGATTGGCTCTTTACTGTATCTATGTGCATCTAGGCCAGATATTATGCTTAGTGTTTGCATGTGTGCCCGTTTTCAAGCTACACGGAAGGAATCACACCATAAGGCTTTGAAACATATTCTTCGATATCTAGCTCACACTCCAACACTTGGATTATGGTATCCTAAGGGCTCAGCTTTTGATCTCATTGGATATTCTGACTCTGACTATGTTGGTGATCGAGTGGATGGCAAGTCAACATCAGGCACATGCCATTTCCTCGGACGATCTTTAGTATGTTCGTCCTCGAAGAAGCAGAACTGCATATCACTCTCCACTGCTGAAGCTGAGTACATTGCTGCTGGTTCTTGCTGTGCTCAATTGCTGTGGATGAAGCAAACCCTCAAGGACTACTGCATCAACATGAAGAATGTGCCACTCTACTGCGACAACGAGAGTGCCATCAAGATTGCTCATAACCCAGTTCAGCACTTGAAGACAAAGCACATCTAGATTCATCATCATTTTCTTCGAGATCGTGTGTTGAAGGGCGACATCTCTATTGATCACGTGAAGACTGAAGAACAGCTAGCGGATATCTTCACCAAGCCCTTGGATGAGAAGAGATTTAGCAAGTTGCGGTGTGAGCTAAATATCTTAGAATCTTCGAATGTTCTTTGAAAGGACACACATCCTAACACTTATGCAAAATTGATGACTTAGATGTGCAACACACGAAGTAACGTTTTTCTTCAATCAATGAAGACTAACCCTCTAAGTGTGAAGAAATTAACGAAGAATTTGATTCTCAGAGCCCTACGACAATTGTACGCGGCGTCTGAAATCATCATTCTTATACGGTGGGTCACGCCACCAACAAAACTTGAAAATCTTCAATTTGAGTTTTTCTTCATTTTTGAAATTCCTCAGTTGTTCAAATTCTTCAACTTTGCAAAGTCTTCACTCTTTCCGACTGTGTTCTTCATTGACTAAATATATATTTGATTTTTATGTCCTCTACAGCATTCACTTATTGCTAATTCTTCAAGTTGACTTTTTGCCTAAGTGAATGTGATCGGACCTCCCCTCTATGCTAAACTCAACCCAGTCTGTTCACAAATTCTTCATGTGCGTTCTATTTGAAACCCGTTCAAAATCTTCACTGTATCCTTGTCAGCTGAAGAATTTGCGAATGAAACATTAAAATATTCTTATCTGAATTTTCAGCTTTTGCCGCTCAAACCGTTCCACATCCGTCGATAAGATTTATCTAGTCACCCACGATCTAACACGATCTCCACTTCACAGTACGTGGGTGACTCATGTCGCTAGGATGAGAAGGGTCAGGGGCACGTTCGTCCATTTTCATCGGACGAGTGGTTTTTCACCTCGGCTCTAAATACCCCTCACCCTCCTCAAGACCTCATTTACTCCGCTCGATCTCACTCCCCTCGCTCGAGCTCTCAGACCTAGCGCCGCCGCTACACTCCATCATCGCCGGTGAGGAAGAGCTTCACTGCCTCGACCTCGTCGCCATCGTACTCCCGCCGGCCGCGGAAATCTTCACTCCGCCGCCGCCGTAGCTGTCTCTCGCCGCCAAGTTAGGGCGTGGGAGATCTGAACGGACGAACTTCTCCACTTCCACTTCCAGTTCGTCGTGTTCTTAGCCCAGGGTAATTAAAATCTGATTTTACTGCCCTACTTTGATTCTGATGATTTCACAAAATCTTCAAAAGGTGTTTATTCTTCAACTTCCGCATCCTTAAACACCAAGTTGCATCTGTTCTTGATTTGTTTCTCTAAGCTATGTTTTTTCTTCAAGATTCCTCAATTGTGTGGATTTTCTAATCTATACAACTCTGGAACCTAAGTCAAGAACACTTAGTGAAATTCCTCAAGACTCCCCTGGTCAAATTCCTCAAACTTGATTTCTTTTGAAAAATTTCTGAGAACGCATATGACCTCTCCAAATTCTTCGCACCTATACTCTGGTCACAGGTACAAAATGTCTACTGCTGAATCACTAGGTTCTCATCAACTTAACTCATTTGTAGCTTTTCTTAAAGATAAGTTGCACACTTCCTTAGAAACATCCATTGTTCAAAATCCTCAAGTGAAGAAAATGGCTGATGGGAAGAGACCTCAGAAGGGAGGAAAGAGGCCAGAAACTAATACAACTTTTGAAATCCCTGAAGACATCTATGATGAATATTGTACTCCTGATGAAGCAACTCATGGCAAGGAGAACAAAAATCAGCGCAAAGTGCGCATACAGAGGATTGAGAGGAGATGGGCAAGGGAATGGAGGGAATATCGCTATGTCACTCCTAAGTACATGAAGAAATTCGCCGTTAACCCTCCATGTCCAAGTCCTCCATTGGCACCAGGCCAAGAAGTTGATCCCTCAAGTATCAGGCGTGGTGAAGAATTTCCCAGAGAATGGGTTAAGCATCAAGCCAAATTGGCTAAATTGGCAAAAGAAGCAGTGAAGAAATTCAATGAAGATTCTACTGCTGCTACTGCTGAGGCCTCTGCCAGTAAGCCTAAAAAGGCTTTGCCGAAGAAATCAGCTGTGAAGCTGAGTTCCTCAACAGCAATGCCCTCACGGCCAAGTTCCTCAAAGCCCTCTAAGCAAATTCCTCAGGCAACCTCCTCAAGGGCAGCTCCAATTCCCTCTGTTGCCACAAAATCCTCAATTGCTGCTGCTAAGTCCTCAACACCTGTGCATCTTGGCACGTGCAAATGGACTACAGGAATCTCTATTGCCTCAGGGGCAACTGCAAGTTCCTCAGCTTCACCACAATCTTCAACTGGTCCAATCTTGCTGAAGAAAAAGGCCACTGCTGGACGAGGCCCAAGGCCAAGTCCTCACAAGAAGCAAGTTACCTTCCAAGTTCCGTCTGATGATGAAGAACTTGCTGAGATCATCAAAGACAGGCAAGAAAAGGCCACTAGAGCCAAAGGCAGTGCTGTGCCACTCATGCTGGATCCTAAAAGGATCCTTGATTTCAACGATCTATGGCACAAGAATCAAATACTCCTTTACCTGAATTGAACCTCACTCCTGGCCAGAGCAACACGTTGACGGCCTTCATAGCCGAAGAAAATGGAAATTTGAGAAGGCCAGGCAAGTCAAGAAAGCTCAATACAAGAAGAAGCGCTTTCTGAAGAAGCATGTTGTGAAGATGACTCCTGAAGAACTTGTGAATCTGCAAAAGGAGATCAAAGCTCTCAGCGATGAATTTGACGCATATCGTGTAGATTGGCTAGGTGCTAAAGTCAGATTTGTCAGAATGGCCAAGGGGTTTAACCCAAATGTTGCAGCTCCAACGCAACAACAAATTCCTCAGGCTGATGCATCTGCTCAACCTACTAAATAGAATGCTAGCACAGCTGATGAAAATCAGTCTGTTGAAGAAACTGAAAGTTCCAGGGCTGCTCCTGTAGAACAACTCAGGTCAGCTGAAGCATTTGAAGCTGCGCCTGAAGAATCTGAACAAGCCAGGGCAACTGCATCAGTTGTGCCTGAAGAAACTGCACCTCTTTCATCTGCTCCTCCTGCAAAGTCATCACACATGAAAGATATCCACCTTCCTTCTGCATCAGAAGCAAAGAAGACCAAAGCTGCAGAAAAGGCAGGTGTGAAGAAAAGGAAAGCATCAGAAACTGCAGAGTCTTCAGCTCCCAAGAAAGTGAAGACTTTGACAAGCTCATAAACCAACCCCATTGATGCTGTTCCTATCTCAAGCGTGCCATCAAAGGAAATTGTTCCCTTTGGTGAGGAATATGTCATTCCAGATGACAGTGATGAAGCAAATCCTTCTGCTGCTACTTCAGAGCAGTTGGATGAAGAAATTGAAGTGGATGATATCCCTTCAACCCCTCTGGTATCATCGCCCATGCCTCAGTTCATAGCTGAAGAGGCAGGCGTTAATGAAATTGATGAAGAAGATGAGATGTGAAGATGAGGATGTGGACATTGGGTCTACTACACCAGTTCTCAATGATGATTATTGGGAAAGACATCATCCAAATTCACCATTGACCACTCCTCTGCAACAAATTCCTCAGTCCCCTGTGCAGACTGAAGAAATTCATACGGGCTCTGAAGGCCATCAATCTTCCCTTCATTCTATTCCAGAAGAATTTCCAGCTACTAATGCTGAAGAAATGGAGGCCAAGACTGCTGTTGATGAAATTGCTACGGAAATTCCTCAGTCTGTGGCTCCAGAGGTTGTGCGCCAAGCCGCTGTGAAGACTTCAACTGTTAATCTTCAGCCCAAGCCACAAAATCCTCATACCAAGAAGAAGAAATTCAACATTGATGATTTCTTTGCTGAGCATCATTTCTTCACGGATTACAATCCCTATGACTCTGCAAGACTGCGATGCAAGCGCTTTTGGATAGCAAGTCAAATGAACTTTTACTCTACCCTTCTGTTTGGTAAGAACAAGGTATTTGACCACGAGCAAATTCCTCATGTGGATATGGAGTCGCTTCCTTGTTTCCATCCAGTCCTTAGTGTTCTTCATGACGCTGGGTTGCTTAACTTCTGCACTGACATCTGCGACTGGAACGAAGAACTCATTCTTCAATTCTACGCCACACTGCATATCACTAGAAATGTTGAAGATGTGAATTCATGGGTGCTAGACTGGATGACCGAAAATACTCATTTCAAAGCACTGGCCTCTAAATTGCTTCACGTAGTTCAAGTTAGTTCTCTGTTTGAAGGCGCAAGACTCGTGTATGCTGAACCTGAACTCTCAAATCACTTAATGCAAGTGCTGATGAAGCCTTTGAAGGCTGGCCAAGCTGCAAGGACCACCTTCCTTGTGAAATAATTGCTCTATGTACCAAGGACGATTTATCGCATATTGACCAAAACCCTCAGTCCAATCAAGGGCCATAACTCTGATGAAGAAGAGGTTGTTGGCATCATGAAGAATCTGCTGTTCAACATGATACATGGTATTCCTATCAACTATCATGATTTCTTCATGAGGACTTTGGCCAATGCTGCTCTGTCACCTTTTGAGTTGAAGCCTTATGCTCCCTGGATCATGAAATTCATCAGATCAAGGTCTTCAATTCATTATCAGGCTGACTTTCAGAATCATCTCAGCTATTTGCCACCTATTGAAGTCCTCAAGCGGACTATTTCCTCAGCTGATGAGAAGGGCAAGGCTGCTATTATAGATGAAGGCACTCGTCCATTGGATGGACAGTTTCGCAAAGCTGCATCCTATTCCACCAATGATGACTCTACAACACAAGATTCTGCCGCCAAAGCTTCAAAACAAAATCCTCAAGCCACCGCTCCGCGTGTGATGACTGATCGTGAACTTCTCCTCAGTCTTCATCAGAAAGTTGATCGAAATCACAATTGGGTCAAGCGTCAATTTGGTGCTATTCTTCAGAACATGACAGTCACTCAAAATACTGTGAAGAAGAATCACTACTATATGCATGAAGTCTTTGACCGCACTTGGGCTATTCTATCGAATCTCTATAGCGCTGAAGATCTCAAGGAGATGGGATTTCAACAGGACTTTGACTGGTCTCAGCCACCTTCGAAGAAATTCTAGAAGGTCAAAGTTCCTCAGCTTGTTGCCAGTTCATATTCTTCATCGCGCGAGATGGATGAAGCTAAAGATTTGAACGACACTGCGGCAGGCCCTACCTCAACGGACGACCCCAACAACGTTGGCGCTCCTCCATCGACTTCTTGATGATATTCTTCAGGGGCGTTAGTCCTCATTTTTTGTCCCTTTTGGTCATTCGATGACAAAGGGGGAGAAATTAGAGTTAGTCTTCAAGCGGGTCTTATATGTGGGCTATTTTTTTCTGTTAAGTTACAACTCTCACTCTTTTGAAGTGTTTGTTGGTTGAGTTGTAAACTTAAGTCCTATGGTGGTCTGATACTTTTGAACTGCTTTCAGCATGCATATTTACTCAAGTACCCTAATGCACGCATGCTGAATTTTGTCAGACACCATATTTCATCATGCATTTCAAATTCTTCATATCATATATTAAATGCATGTATGAATTACAAGATATAGGGGGAGATCTCCATGATATTACTCTACAATGTGCATTTGCAATCCAAAGCAAATTCCTCATATGCACATCTTTAGGGCGAGTTCTTCTATATCTTGCAATCAAATTCCTCAATATTAGTATTTACACTTTATATTTTTTATCCCCATTGAAAACTTAACCTATTTGTCATCAATCACCAAAAAGGGGGAGATTGTAAGTGCATCTAGTGCCCCTTAGTGATTTTGGTGTATTGAAGACTTATAGGTTAAGGGACTAATGTGTTTGTGAGTGTACACAGGTTCTATAAGGCTATGAGGAGTTTGATATTTACGAAGAAAGTCGACCCCTAAAAATGAATGTCTTCAGTTGAATACTTTGGTTTTCTTGAAGACTTTGAAAATGAGGAAATTGGTGTGACCTTGAAGACTTGATATTCATGCGAGGATTATGAGGCGTGAAGACTTTTGTTTTCATAGTTTTGTTTTTCCTTTCTTGAGTCATAAGAAACACCGTACTGTTAAAGGGGGTCGAGGTAAAACTAAGGAAAAGTTTCCAAGTGATGCTCAACTCAAATCCTACACCTACCAATCCTTTTGAGTGAAGCCATTGGAAATATCATATAGTTCAGTCAAGTTGTTCAGTGACAGAGACGAAGATCTTCTGTTCTCTGAGGAATTTGTTCTGACTGAGGAGTTAGGAATTCGCCAGTGCGGATTGCCTACAAGTGAGGAACATGATAGCCCTGAGGAATTTGAGAGCTCAAATTTCCGACCGTTGCTGTGCTATGCGCCAGCTGTCCAAAGTATCCTATCCACCTAACGGTCATATCATTGAAGGGCATTTATGTCTTATCATGTCGGGCTGCTCCTAGGCTATAAATAGCCGCCCCCTACAACCACTAGCTAGTTGGCTACTCCGAGAGAAACTGACACTTGTCATTTAGAGCATCCCATCCTCCGAGGACTTTGAGCAAAAATCATCAAGTGAGGAAAAACCCAAACCCAACACCTAAAACCCAAAGTGATTGAACATCACTGAAGAAATTGTTCCTATGTGGAACCGATGTTTGTTACCTTTGAGGACTGTGCATCCTCCAGACGGTTAGGCGTCATGGTCTAGAGCATCCAAGAGGAATTGTGGATCGCCGAGTGACCAAGTCTGTGAAGGTTTGGAAGTCACCTGTGAAGACTTACCACGAGTGATTGGGCGAGGTCTGTGTGACCTTAGCTCAAGGAGAATACGGTGAGGACTGTGTGTCCGGGACTGTGTGTCCTCAGGTTTAAATACCTAGCCGCTCCAACCAGACGTACAACTGTCACATCAGTTGGAACTGGTCTACCAAATCACTGTCTTCACCAAGCTACTAGTTCTATTTCCTCAACCCTTTTATTTCCTCGCATACTTGCTCTGTACTTGATCGTTACTGTTTGAAGACTTTGACTGAAGACTTTCTCAATTTACTCAATCCTATTTCTTCAGTCACTTTGTCTTCAGCCTACTTATCCTGTTTACATGCTACCTGTGCTCTGTTTTGTTTCATTTCATCATGATGACTATGCTACTGCTTTGTTATGCATGTACCTGAGTACTTATTCCGTTGCTTGTAGTTCGTTGCTTAGGAAATTCCTCAAGTAGTATTTCCTCAGCGACGAATTCATAAAAATCGCCTATTCACCCCCCCCCCTCTAGTCGATATAACGCACTTTCACTCACACAATTCCTACTGTACTCCATAATTTTCACAATTTATATTAAGCAATATAAGCCATAGAAACTAGAAAACAAGCAAATTATACATTGAAAACAGAATCTGTCAAAAACAGAACAGTACATAAAGATCTGAATTAATGTCATACTTATGTAACTCCAAAAATTCTTAAAACTTCGGAAAACGTAGAAAGGTTGTATACCTATCAACTGTAAAAAAATCAGAATTTTTCCGCGTTCCAGTAAAAGACAGGAATTTCTGCACTGGACGCAAAAGTTTCTGTTTTTGCACAGAATCAAGTCAACTATCATCCACACTATCCCAAAGGCTTTACTTGACTCTTTATTGAAACAAAAGATATAAAACATGATTAATACAGTAGCATAATCATGTGAACACACAAAAACAGTAGGGGTAAATGTTGGGTTGTCTCCCAACAAGCGTTTTCTTTAATGCCTTTTTAGCTAGGCATGATGATTTCAATGATGCTCGCATAAAAGATAAGAATTGAAACATGAAAAAGAGCATCATGAATCACATGGCAAGCACACTTAAGCCTAACACACTTCCTATGTATAGGGATTTTGTGAGCAAATAATTTATGGGAGCAAGAATCAACTAGCATAGGAAGGCAAAACAAGTGCAACTTCAAAACTTTCAACACATAGAGAGGGAACTTGATATTATTGCAATATGTAAAAGCATATGTTCCTCTCTCATAGTAATTTTCAGTAGCAAAGTGAATGAATTCAACAATATAAACATCACATAAAGCATTATTTTCATGATCCACAAGCATAGAAAATTTATTACTCTCCACATAAGCAAATTTATTCTCATGAATAGTAGTGGGAGCAAACTCAACAACATAACTATTATGGGATTCTTAATTGGCATAATCAAATTGAACATTAAAATTATGATGACAAGTTTCATGGTTATCATTATTCTTTATAGCACACATGTCATCACCATAATCATCATATATAGCAACTTTGTTGTCATAATCAATTGAAACCTCTTTCAAAATAGTGGATTCATCACTAAATAAAGTCATGACCTCTTCAAATCCACTTTCATAATTATCACAATAAGATTCAACACCCTCCAAAATAGTGGGATCATTAGTACCTAGAGTTGACACTCTTGCAAACCCACTTTCATCAATATAATCATCATAAATAGGAGGCATGCTACCATTATAACAAATTTGCACATCAAAACTTGGGGGTCTAAAAATATCATCTTCATCAAACATAGCATCCCCAAGCTTGTAGCTTTGCATATCATTAGCATCATGGATATTCAAAGAATTCATACCAACAATATTGCAATCATGCTCACCATTCAAAGAATTTTTGTCAAACATTTTATAGAATTCTTATTCTATCAATTGAGAACAATTTTCCTTTCCATCGTTTTCACGAAAGACATTGTAGAGATGAACAATATGATGCAACCTCAATTCCATTTTTTTTGTAGTTTTCTTTTTATAAACCAAACTAGTGATAAAACAAGAAACTAAAAGATTCGATTGCAAGATCTAAAGATATACCTTCAAGCACTCACCTCCCCGGCAACGGCGCCAGAAAAGAGCTTGATGTCTTCTACACAACTTGTTCTTGTAGACTCGTGTTGGGCCTCCAAGCGCAGAGTTTTGTAGGACAGTAGCAATTTTCCCTCAAGTGGATGACCTAAGGTTTATCAATCCGTGGGAGGCATAGGATGAAGATGGTCTCTCTCAAACAACCCTGCAACCAAATAACAAAAAGTCTCTTGTGTCCCCAACACACCAAATACAATGGAAATTTGTATAGGTGCGCTAGTTTGGCAAAGAGATGGTGATACAAGTGTAGTAATGATCGTATATATTGATTTTTGTAAAAGGAACAATAAAAAAACAGCAAGGTAGCAATTGATAAAACGGAGCACAACGGTATTGCAATGCTTGAAAATGAGGCCTAGGGTCCGTACTTTCGCTAGTGCAATCTCTCAACAATGCTAATCTAATTGGATCATATAACCATCCCTCAAAGTGCGATGAAGAATCACTCCAAAGTTCTTATCTAGCGGAGAACATAAGAAGAAATTGTTTGTAGCTATTCTTTCCGATCGATCTATCCAAGAGTTCGTACTAAAATAACAACAAGTTATTCTTTCCGATCGATCTATCAAGAGTTCGTACTAAAATAACACCAAAGCAAATTCAAATTCATAATATTCAATCCAACACAAAGAACCTCAAAGAGTGCCCCAAGATTTCTACCGGAGAAACAAAGACAAGAACGTGCATCAACCCCTATGCATAGATTACCCCAATGTCACCTCGGGAATCCGCGAGTTGACTGCCAAAACATATATCAAGTGAATAAATATGATACCCCATTGTCACCACGAGTAATCATAGCAAGACATATATCAAGTGTTCTCAAATCCATAAAAGTATTCAATCCGATAAAATGAAATCTCAAAGGGAAAACTCAATTCACAACAAGATAGAGAGGGGAAAACACCATATGATCCGACTATATTTACAAAGCCCGCGATACATCAAGATTATGACATCTCAAGAACACGAGAGAGAGAGAGAGAGAGATTAAACACATAGCTACTGGTACAAACCCTCAGCCCCGAGGGTGGACTACTCCCTCCTCATCATGGTAGCCGCCGGGATGATGAAGATGGCCACCGGTGATGATTTCCCCCTCCGGCAGGGTGCTGGAACGGGGTCTAGATTGGTTTTACGTGGCTACAGAGGCTTGCAGTGACAGAACTTCTGATCTAGGGTTACCCCGAGGGTTTTTGGAATATTTGGGAATTTATAGGGCGAAGAGGCGGTGCGGGAGGCCATCGAGGTGGGCACAACCCACCAGGGCGCGCCCAAGTGGGTTGTGCCCTCCTCGGGGCACCCCTCAGGTACCTCTTTGGCCCACTGGAAGTCTTCTGGTCCAAAACAAATCTCCAGAAAGTTTCGCTGCATTTGGACTCCGTTTGGTATTGATTTTCTGCGATGTAAAAAACAAGCAAAAGACAGCAACTGGCACTGGGCACTATGTCAATAGGTTAGTCCCAAAAAATGATATAAAGTTGCTATAAAATGATTGTAAAACATCCAAGAATGATAATATAACAGCATGAATACTTCATAAATTATAGAAACATTTGGGACGTATCAACATGCAACTAGTCTTGCATAAAAGTGGCTGGCGGGTGTCTGTTTCTCCTACTTTAGTTGAATCGAATTTGACTACGGATGGTCCTTGAAGAAGGTTAAAACAGCAAACTTGATAAATCACCGTTGTGGTTTTTGCCGTAGGTAAGAACGGTTCTTGCTAGAAGCCCGTAGCAGCCACGTAAAACTTGCAACAACAAAGTAGAGGACGTCTAACTTGTTTTTGCAGGGCATGTTGTGATGTGATATGGTCAAGACATGATGTGATATACGTTATTGTATGAGATGATCATGTTTTGTAATTTATCGGCAACCGGCAGGAGCCTTATGGTTGTCTCTTTATTGTATGAAATGCAAACGCCATGGTATTGCTTTACTTTATCGCTATGCGTTAGCAATAGTTGTAGAAGCAATAGTTGGTGAGACGACCACGACGCAATGATGGAGATCAAGGTGTCGAGCCGGTGACGATGGAGATCATGATGATGCTTTGGAGATGGAGATCAAAAGCACAAGATGATGATGGCCATATCATGTCACATATTTTGATTGCATGCGATGTTTATCTTTTATGCATCTTATTTTGCTTAGAACGACGGTAGCATTATAAGATGATCCCTTCACTAAATTTCAAGATATAAGTGTTCTCCCCGAGTATGCACCATTGCGAAAGTTCGTCGTTTCGAGACACCACGTGATGATCGGGTGTGATAGACTCTACGTTCACATACAACGGGTGTAAGACAGTTTTGCACATGCAGAATACTTGGGTTAAACTTGATGAGCCTAGCATGTACAGACATGGTCTCGGAACACTGGAGACCGAAAGGTTGAATGTGAATCATATAGTAGATATGATCACATAGAGATGTTCACCATTGATGACTACCCCATCTCACGTGATGATCGGACATGGGTTAGTTGATTTGGATCACATATCACTTAGATAACTTGAGGGATGTTTATTTAAGTGGGAGTTCATTAGTAATTTGATTAATTGAACTTAATTTATCATGAACTTAGTCCTGATAGTATTTGCAAATCTATGTTGTAGATCAATAGCTTGCGATATAGCTCCCCTATTATTGATATGTTCCTAGAGAAAAATAAGTTGATAGATGATAGTAGCAATGATGCGGACTGGGTCCGTGATCTGAGGATTATCCTCATTGTTGCACAGAAGAATTATGTCCTTGATGCACCACTAGGTGACAGACCTATTGCAGGAGCAGATGCAGCCGTTATGAACGTTTGACAAGCTCGATATGATGACTACTTGATAGTTTAGTGAACCATGCTTTACGGCTTAGAACTGGGACTTCAAAAACGTTTTGAATGCCACGGAGCATATGAGATGTTCCAAGAGCTGAAATTGGTATTTCAGACTCATGGCCATGTCAAGAGGTATGAGACCTCTGACAAGTACTTTAGCTACAAGATGGAGGAGCATAGCTCAGCCAGTGAGCATATGCTCAGAATGTCTGGGTACTACAATCACTTGAATCAAGTGGGAGTTAATCTTCCAGATAACATAGTGATTGACAAGAGTTCTCTAGTCACTATCACCAAGCTACTACTGTTGGGAAACGTTGCATGGAAAAACAAAAAAAATTCTACGCACACGCAAGATCTATCAAGGAGATGCATAGCAACGAGAGGGGAGAGTGTGTCTACGTACCCTCGTAGACCGTAAGCGGAAGTCGAACTTTCTTCGCGATCCAACCGATCTAGTACCGAACATACGACACCTCCGCGTTTAGCACACGTTCAGCTCGGTGACGTCCTCCGCCTTCTTGATCCAGCAAGACGGCAAGGTAGTAGATGAGTTCCATCAGCACGACGGCGTGGTGACGGTGATGGTGAAGTGATCTCCGCAGGGCTTCGCGTAAGCACTATGAAAATATGACCGGGGGTGTAAACGGTGGAGGGGGGCGCCGCACACGGCTAACAATTGATCTGGTGTGTGTTAGGCCCCCCCCCCTCCCACATATATATAGGTGGGAGGGGGAGGGGAGGCATCCTGGTGCACCACATAGGTGGCCGGCCGGCCCTAGGGCTCCTGCCCTGGCCGCGCCCCCCTGCCATGTATTCTCAAGGGGGAAGGAAAGAGGGGGCGAGAGGGAAGGAAGTGGGAATCCTAATCCACACTGTCCTTTCCCTTCCCCCTTTCCTTCTCCTCCTTAGGCCGGACTTCTATGGGGGGCGCACCAGCCCCTTGTGGCTGGTGCATTTCCTCTCTTGGCCCATAAGGCCCATAACTTTTGCCGGGGTGCCCGGAACCCCTTCGGGTGACCCGATAATTACCCAGTACCCCTCGAAACACTTCCGGTGTCCGAATACTATCGTCCTATATATGAATATTTACCTCTCAACCATTTCAAGACTCCTTGTCTTGTCCGTCATCTCATCCAGGACTCCGAACAACATTCGGTCACCAAATCACATAATTCATATAATACTATATCGTCATCGAACGTTAAGCGTGCGAACCCTACGGGTTCGAGAACTATGTAGACATGACCGAGACATCTCTCCGGTCAATAACCAATAGCGGAACCTGGATGCTCATATTGGCTCCTACATATTCTACGAAGATCTTTATTGGTCGAACCGTTATGACAACATACGTAATTCCCTTTCTCCATCGGTATGTTACTTTCCCGAGATTCGATCGTCGGTATCTTCATACCTAGTTCAATCTCGTTACCGGCAAGTCTCTTTACTCGTTCCGTAATACATCACCTCGTGACTAACTCCTTAGTCGTTTGCTTGCAAGCTTATGATGTGTATTACTGAGAAGGCCCAGAGATACCTCTCCGATACTCGGAGTGACAAATCCTAATCTCGATCTATGCCAACTCAACAAACACCTTTGGAGATACCTGTAGAGCATATTTATGATCACCCAGTTACGTTATGATGTTTGATAGCACACAAGGTATTCCTTCGGTATTTGGGAGTTGCATAATCTCATAGTCGAAGGAATATGTATTTGACATGAAGAAAGCGATAGCAATAAACTGAATGATCATTATGCTAAGCTAACGGATGGGTCTTGTCCATCACATCATTCTCCTAATGATGTGATCCCGTTATCAAATGACAACACATGTCTATGGTTAGGAAACCTTAACCATCTTTGATCAACGAGCTAGTCTAGTAGAGGCTTACTAGGGACATGGTACTTGTTTATGTATTCACACATGTATTTAAGTTTCCGATCAATACAATTCTAGCATTAATAATAAACCTTTATCATGAATAAGGAAATATAAAATAACAACTTTATTATTGCCACTAGGGCATATTTCCTTTAGTCTCCCACTTGCACTAGAGTCAATAATCTAGATTACATTGTAATGAATCTAACACCCACGGAGTCTTGGTGCTGATCATGTTTTGCTCGCGGAAGAGGCTTAGTTAACGGGTCTGCCACATTCAGATCCATATGTACTTTGCAAATTTCTATGTCTCCATCCTTGACCTTTTCAAGAATGGAGTTGAAGCGTCTCTTGATGTGTTTGGTTCTCTTGTGAAACCTGGATTCCTTCGCCAAGGCAATTGCTCAAGTGTTGTCACAAAATATTTTCATTGGACCCGATGCACTAGGTATTACACCCAGATCGGATATGAACTCCTTCATGCAGACTCCTTCATGTGTTGCTTCCGAAGCAGCTAAGTACTCCGCTTCACACTTAGATCCTGCCACGACGCTCTGCTTGGAACTACACCAACTGACAGCTCCACCATTCAATATAAATACATATCCGGTTTGTGACTTAGAGTCATCCAGATCAGTGTCGAAGCTAGCATCGACGTAACCATTTACGACGAGCTCTTCATCACCTCCATAAACGAGAAACATATCCTTGGTCCTTTTTAGGTACTTCAGAATGTTCTTGACCAATGTCCAATGATCCACTCCTGGATTACTTTGGTACCTCCCTGGCAAACTTATGGTAAGGCACACATCAGGTCTGGTACACAACATAGCATACAGGATAGAACCTATGGCTGAGGCATAGGGAATAACTTTCATTTTCTCTCTATCTTCTGCAGTGGTCAGGCTTTGAGTCTGACTCACCTTCACACCTTATAACACAGGCAAGAACCCTTTGTTTGACTGGTCCATTTTGAACTTCAAAACTTTATCAAGGTATGTGCTTTGTGAAAGTCATATTAAGCGTCTCGATATATCTCTATAGATCATGATGCCCAATATATATAAGCAGCTTCACCGAGGCCTTTCATTGAAAAATTCTTATTCAAGTATCCTTTTATGCTATCCAGATATTCTATATCATTTCCAATCAACAATATGTCATCCACATATAATATCAGAAATGCTATAGAGCTCCCACTCACTTTCCTGTAAATACAGGCTTCACCGTAAGTCTGTATAAAACCATATGCTTTGATCACCTCATCAAAGCGTATATTCCAACTCCGAGATGCTTGCACCAGTCCATAGATGGATCGCTGGAGCATGCACACTTTGTAAGCACCTTTAGGATCGACAAAACCTTCTGGTTGCATCATATACAACTCTTATTTAAGAAATCCATTAAGGAATGCAGTTTTGACGTCCATTTTCTAGATTACATAATTATAAAATGCGGCAATTGCTAACATGATTCGGACAGACTTAATCATCGCTACGGGTGAGAAAGTCTCATCGTAGTCAACTCCTTGAACTTGTCGAGAACATTTCGCGACAAGTTGAGCTTTGTAGACAGTAACATTACCATCAGCGTTAGTCTTCTTCTTGAAGATCCTTTTATTCTCAATGGCTTGCCGATCATCGGGCAAGTCCACCAAAGTCCACACTTTGTTCTCATACGTGGATCCTATCTCAGATTTCATGGCCTCAAGCCATTTATCGGAATCTGGGCTCATCATAGCTTCTTCATAGTTCGCAGGTTCGCCTTGGTCTAGTAACATGACTTCCAGAACAGGAATACCGTACCACTCTGGTGTGGATCGTGCTCTGGTTGACTTACGAGGTTCAGTAGCAACTTGATCTGAAGTTTCATGATCAACATCATTTTCTTCCTCTCTAGTCGGTGTAGGCATCACTGGAACAGTTTTCTGTGATGTGCTACTCTCCAATTCGAGAGAAGGTACAATTACCTCATCAAGTTCTACTTTCCTCCCACTCACTTCTTTCAAGAGAAACTCCTTCTCTAGAAAGGATCCATTCTTAGCAACAAAGATTTTGCCTTCGGATCTGTGGTAGAAGGTGTACCCAATTGTTTCCTTAGGGTATCCTATGAAGATGCACTTTTCCGATTTGGGTTCGAGCTTATCAGGCTGAAGCCTTTTGACATAAGTGTCGCAACTCCAAACTTTAAGAAACGACAGCTTAGGCTTCTTACGAAACCACAGTTCATACGGTGTCGTCTCAACGGATTTAGACGGTGCCCTATTTAATGTGAATGCGGCTGTCTCTAATGCTTAACCCCCAAAATGATAGTGGTAAATTGTTAAGAGACATCATAGATCGCACCATATCTAATAAAGTAAGGTTACGACGTTCGGACACACCACTACGCTGTGGTGTTCCAGGTGGCGTGAGTTGTGAAACAATTCCACATTGTTTTAAATGAAGGCCAAACTCGTAACTCAAATATTCGCCTCCGCGATCAGATCGTCGAAACTCTATTTTCTTGTTACGATGATTCTCCACTTCACTCTGAAATTCTTTGAACTTTTCAAATGTTTTAGACTTGTGTTTCATTAAGTATATATACCCATATCTACTCAAATCATCTGTGTAGGTCAGAAAATAACAATACCCGCCGTGTGCTTCAATACTCATTGGACCGCATACATCGGTATGTATTATTTCCAATAAGTCGTTAGCTCGCTCCATTGTTCTGGAGAACGGAGTTTTAGTCATCTTGCCCATGAGGCATGGTTCGCAAGTATCAAATGATTCATAATCAAGTGATTCCAGAAGCCCATCTGCATGGACTTTCTTCATGCGCTTTACACCAATATGACCTAAACGGCAGTGCCACAAATATGTTGCACTATCATTATCAACTTTGCATCTTTTGGCATCAATATTATGAATATGTGTACTACAATCGAGATTCAACAAGAATAGGCCACTCTTCAAGGGTGCATGACCATACAAGATATTATTCATATAAATAGAACAACCATTATTCTCTGACTTAAATGAATAACTGTCTCGCAATAAACAAGATCCAGATATAATGTTCATGCTCAATGCGGGCACCAAATAACAATTATTGAGGTCTAAAACTAATCCCGAAGGTAGATATAGAGTTAGCGTGCCGACGGCGATCACATCGACCTTGGAACCATTTCCGACGCACATCGTCACCTTGTGCTTAGCCAATCTTCGTTTATTCCGCAACCCCTGTTTAGAGTTACAAATATGAGCAACCAAACCAGTATCAAATACCCAGGCGCTACTACGAGCATTAGTAAGGAACACATCAATTACATGTATATCAAATATACCTTTGGTCACTTTGCCATCCTTCTTATCTGCCAAAAACTTGGGGCAGTTCCGCTTCCAGTGACCACTCCTTTTGAAGTAGAAGCACTCAGTTTCAGGCATGGGTCCAGCTTTGGGTTTCTTCCCGGGAGTGGCAACTTGCTGGCCATTCTTCTTGAAGTTCCCTTGCTTTCCCTTGCCCTTTTTCTTGAAACTAGTGGTCTTGTTAACCATCAACACTTGATGCTCCTTCTTGATTTCTACCTCCGTGGCCTTAAGCATTGCGAAGAGCTCGGGAATTGTTTTGTTCATCCCTTGCATATTATAGTTCATCACGAAGCCTTTGTAGCTTGGTGTCAGTGATTGAAGAACTCTGTCAATAACACAATCAACTGGAAGATCAACTCCCAGCTGAGTCAAGTGATTATAATACCCAGACATTCTGAGTATGTGTTCACTGACAGAACTGTTATCCTCCATCTTGCAGCTATAGAACTTGTTGGAGACTTCATATCTCTCAACCCATGCATTTGCTTGAAATATTAACTTCAACTCCTGGAACATCTCATATGCTTCATGACATTCAAAACGTCTTTGAAGTCCCGGTTCTAAGCCATAAAGCATGGCACACTGAACTATTGAGTAGTCATCAGATCGAGCTTGCCAGACGTTATAACATCAGCTTCAGCTCCTGCAGTCACTACAAGAAATATGTCAACTTGTGAACTTCTCTCAGTGACCCCAGCTGAATTGGTCGTAAATCCACGGCCATTTCGTTTGGAAGGGCTCAAACCCTGAAATTGCCTTACACCAAATGGTCATAAAGCAGACAAGAGTGGTCGACGACCTTATTTCTACCTGATTACGACCAATATAAATGGTCATGAGGTTGTGAACGTGGATGCATTGGTACTTAAGGTGTCGCTCAAGGTGGGCTTGGGCCTCGGTGGAACGAGGCCACCTCCTTTTTTAAAAAAAAAATTCCATGTGCCATGTAGGCCTCGGCCCATCCAGGAAGGAATGTGGGATGCCCTCATATTACTCAAAAAAAACATATATTCGGCCCAATGAAAATGGGAAAATAACAAGTTTTTCATTATTACCATTTGGTAAGGATGGTCAGTTATCTGGAAAAAAAATTCATTATTGTCTAAAAAACAGGTTTTTCATTGTATAACTCTAAAAAGGTTTTTCCTTATAGAAAAATCTCGAAACCAATTAAACAATATAAAATTATAAGAATAGGAAAATAATGAACTCCTTCGTGAATCTTGCTATATGGTTTAGCAATTAGAAAACTAAACGTGTAATTCAAAAAAATGTTAATTTTAATACTTATTTCAAAAAATGTAATCATGTGTTTAAAAAACTAAATATGTGTATTTGAAAAGTTTCATGCATATAAAAAATGATAATCATAAATAATATTAGATATGTATAAAAAAAAGTTTCATGTGTATGCAAAAATAGTCATCGGTACGTATATATGGAAATTTTACAATATATATATATGGAAAAGTAGATAACAAAACAAGATTTTCTAAAAATGTTAATCATTTATTTAAATTTTTCTAACCAATATCAACAATGTTTTATATGTATACAAAAATGTACAATGTGTAAAAACAAATATAGACATCAAAATGTATGTATGAAAAGATGTTTTTTTGTTGGGAATATATGAAAATATGTTAATCATGTAAAAGTTAAACATATATAAACAATATGTACAATGTGTCTTAAAAAATGTAGACTTGTATTCAAAATATTAGACATCAAAATATTTACTAAAAATGTTAATGATGTAACTAAAAACCGTTTAATATCTATAAAAAATATTTCTAGTGTACACAAATTTGTTCATAAAATGTGGTCTAATATTCTTGAAAAATGGAGAAGTTTTTTTTTACAACAAATATTTGTTAGGTTCTTCACAAAAAAACTCATTTTGGGAACTCGAAAAATGAAAAATGAATATGCGGAAATTTGTCTTTTTCACGAGAGGTGGATCAAAAGCTTTTGACACCCAACCATTTGGTCAATTGTGCATTAAATATGGCATAGTATTTTAGAAATTTGATTTGGTCCAATTTTTCCCGGGAACTTGGCCACATATAATGACACAATGCGAAGGTTTTCCAATTCTTTGATTTTTTTTGAATTTTTCATGCCCGTTTCAAAATGCGGTCAAAACGGCGGGCATGACCGCTCCTAGCTAGTGGTTGAATCTTGAAAAACTTTTGGTGTTTTTCTGATTAAATAGATACTTTTGTACCTAAAAATGATTTTTTGGAAAAGTAAATAGCAAACTATGAGGCAGCTGCAGTTCAAATTTGACCCGCTTCCAACTGAATCGGCGAAAATTTGTCTTTTTCACGAGAGCTGGATAAAAGCTTTTGACACCCAACCATTAGGCCAATTGTGCATTAAATATGGCCTAGTATTTTAGAAAATTGATTTGGTCCAATTTTGCAAAAATTATTTGGTAGGTTCTTCACAAAAAAACCTCATTTTGGGCGCTTGAAAAATGAAAAATGATATTTTCGTCCAATGAAAATGAAAACTTCCTTAGGCAACATTGTTTGCCATTCCAATATGCACCCTTGTGCACAATATGAAATCATTTGAATAAACTATGCCATGAATGTGGCCATAATGTTGATCATTTGGCTTGAAAGCCATTGATCTCCACACATGATAGCTCATTTCTGAGAACACTTTTTAAAAATAATTATCATATTACAAGTTTATTATTTTTCCCGGGAACTTGGCCACATATAATGACACAATGCGAAGGTTTTCCAATTTTTTGATTTTTTTTTGAATTTTTCATGCCCGTTTCAAAATGCGGTCAAAACGGCGGGCATGACCGTTCCTAGCTAGTGGTTGAATCTTGGAAAAAATTTGGTGTTTCTCTGATTAAATAGATACTTTTGTACATAAAAATGATTTTTGGGAAAAATAAATAGCAAACTATGAGGCAGCTGCAGTTCAAATTTGACCCGCTTCCAACTAAATAAGCGGAAATTTGTCTTTTTCACGAGAGCTGGATAAAAGTTTTTGACACCCAACCATTTGGTAAATTGTGCATTAAATATGGCCTAGTATTTTAGAAAATTGATTTGGTCCAATTTTGCAACAATTATTTGGTAGGTTCTTCACAAAAAAACCTCATTTTGGGAGCTCGAAAAATGAAAAATGATTTTTTCGTCCTGAGAAAATGAAAACTTCCTTAGGCAACATTGTTTGCCATTCCAATATGTACCCTTGTGCACAATATGAGATCATTTGAACAAACTATGCCATGAATGTGGCCATAATATTGATTATTTGGATTGAAAGCCATTGATCTCCACACATGATAGCTCGTTTCTGAGAACACTTTTTAAAAATAATTACCGTATTACAAGTTTATTATTTTTCCCGAGAACTTGGCCACATATAATGACACAATGTGAAGGTTTTCCAATTTTTTAATTTTTTTTGAATTTTTCATGCCCGTTTCAAAATGCGGTCAATACGGCGGGCATGACCGTTCCTAGCTAGTGGTTGAATCTTGGAAAAAATTTGTTGTTTCTCTGATTAAATAGATATTTTTGTACCTAAAAATGATTTTTGGGAAAAATAAATAGCAAACTATGAGGCAGCTGCAGTACAAAATTGACCCGCTTCCAACTAAATCGGCGGAAATTTGTCTTTTTCACAAGAGGTGGATAAAAGCTTTTGACACCCAATCATTTGGTCAATTGTGCATTAAATATGGCCTAGTATTTTATAAAATTGATTTGGTCCAATTTTGCAACAATTATTTGGTAGGTTCTTCACAAAAGAACCTCATTTTGGGCGCTCGAAAAATAGAAAATGGCTCTTTGTGCAATGAAAATGAAACCCCCCAAATCAACATTGTTTGTCATCCCAGGATACACATATGTGCACAATATTGATTCATTTTAACAAACTATAAATAGTTAATATGTTGAATGTTTGCCCTGAATAAGAGGATAAAAACTATAAGAAAAACAAAAGAAAAAATATTAAATAACCTTAACTCTGATTGGTGGAATCAGCTATGGCATGGATCGATGACATGGCGGAGATCCGTCCATCCAACCCGCTGCAGCCCCTCCTCGATCTCTCGCCGATCCAACCCTAGCCTCCGTTCTCCCAGATCCAACCCTAGCACCCACCCACCTCCCCCCTCCCCGCCGCCTCCATTCATCCACACGCCGCAGTGCCTAAGCCCTCCTCCGAATCTCTCGTTCTCCCTCTCAATCTCGGCATCCCACCCATGGCGCTCCGCGCGCTGGACAACGCGTTGCCGGCCGCCGTGGCATACTAGCGCCCCAAGAAGGTCGCCAAGCTGCTCTCCACGGCGCCTGCTGTCGCCGTTGCCCACTCCCCCACCGGGAGCTGAGCCAGCCGTGGAGTACGTCCGGTCCGAGGACCTGCTGCCTGTCCCCGGCCCCAAAGCCCGCGCCCCGGCCTCGTCGCTGGGCTCTACTCCAGGGACTGGGTCATGGTCTACGAGGCCCTCAACGACGCGCGCCGCCTCACCATCCACCACCCCGCCCTCCTCGCCCCCTCATGTAAGTTCTTCGATCCCCTCTGTCGTTGCTGCTCTTGGCTTCTGTTTTGGTGAATTCCATTGGGGATCTGACCCGAGATTCGTCCGTCCGTCCGCGGGTGCTGATTGGCAGGGAGAAGGTGGTGCTGGGGATCTTGAAGATGGTGAAGAACCCGCGCAGCGCCGTGCTCAAGACCTCCGTGATGGCGTGCACGGACGTCTTCGCGGCCTTCGGCAACCTCTCCTTGAGCAGCAGCTGTAGCAGCAGCTTGTCCAAGCCGATGCGTGCCATGGCCACCTCCATGCCGCCCCTGCCCCTGCTGAGGAAGCTTCAAAATATGAATAAACAAAAAGATTCCTCTGCATTAGTGATGAATTATCCTTTCGTTCTAATCATGCACAAGTATGTAGCATCTGTCCATGAGTATAATTGGATCATGGAAGGAAGCAGTGCGTCGTTGATGATTGAGTGGAGGGTGCACTATTCGTTTTTGCACTTGCATGCATGGCTCCAAAAAATCTGAATTGGGTCCAAACCAAACCATGCATCAGGTCTAGAGCTTTTATAACGAGCGAGAGTTGGAGTTCATATATATTTCTCGAAAAATTATACTCTCACTGTGTAGAATCTTTTGGGCCTGAATCATGGGTTGAGTTTAGGTCAAAAGCATCTGTATGCCAATAGTTTTGATGTTGTTTTGTGCTATATACTTCAGGGAACAGTTAACTCATTAATTAAGATGCCGAGGTACTATCAACCAGATCTGTTCACACACATACTTTAGTAACCAGCTCCATTAATCATCTGATCAGCTATGTAAACTAATCAGTGAACCTGGAAATTATGCGCTTTGATAGAACATGGAAACTAATCAAATGCAGAAGAGTAGTTTCAATTTGAAGAAGTTTACTTTTGTCAATTTGTTAGTTTCATTTTTCTCAGGTACTATTGAGTTCAGTTTGAAATGTTGCAACTTCAGAATTCTGGGAACTTTCCATAAAGTTTGCATCAGTTTAGTGGGTTCACTTATATTATGTTGTTGGAAGCTAGTTCATGATGAACTGATTTAACTCTCTACTGGAATATTAGTGTTTTTTTGCGGGAGGAATATTAGTGTATTAGATGATGTAAATTTGTTTAGGTTCAGACCTATGCTTCCTCCACTGTTTTGTAGAGTTGGCTAATTCTAGATGCTGCATAATAACCTTTAAGGCTGTGGCCAATCTTATATGCTGCATAATAACCTTTAAGGCTGTCGCCAATTTTAGATGCTGCATAATAACCTTTAAGGCTGTCGCCAATTTTAGATGCTGGATGATAACCTTTAAGGCTGTGGCCAATTTTAGATGCTGCATAATAATCTTTGTACTGCATAATAGAAAATTGCAGTACCAAAGATGAATGGTCGATTAGTTTTAGCTTCAAGCCATTTTAGTATATACTTTGCACATGTGGCTTGTGGCTATAACTAGTTTGCTGTAGTTCATCCGTGATGACAACGAACCAATATAACCAGTTACCAGTAGCTAGTGTGCATTGCCAAGTACAATTGTTCTACTTTGTATGGAATCATCTATAGATACATTATTTCTTTAAGTGTTGTTGGCTATAGTAAAATTATATTCTGAGGCACTGTAGCATTAGTGTGTTGTTTCGCTTTTGGTCTTCTCTATCTATGCTTATAAGTCAGGTTGTTTTTGTGGCATCCAGGGGCACAATGCTGGAGCTGGTAGGCAAGCTAGCACCCATGGATTCGTGAACTGGCTTGGATGTGTACTTGAGGGACATATCTGCGTGCGTTTTTTTGCAGGTTCGTGAAGAGGGACAATCTAGTTTTGTGAAGGAAGGGGCCAGCCATGGAGAAGATCCTGCGGGCATCATATTGTCCATGGCGGCCTAGGAGGAGCAGCACCACCTCAGGTTCATCACTTGCTCCTCCCCTTCTATTCTATTCTTGTTCTCCATCTCCGCATCAGATCCATCCATGCAAATTTTTGCAGGTAGCTCCGATCTAGTTGTGTGAAGGGGAACAAGCAAGGCCAATCTACTGCTGCCGCTGTGCTCCCCTTGAGCGATCTGGTGAAGGACAAGTTGGTCCATAGGTCCTCCTCCCCTGCTATCTCTCTCTGCTTCATAGATAGGTTCAGTATTCTTTTGTTCTCATTCTAGTCTAAGCATTTGTAGATTCCAGTAAGTGTCTATGTATGTGGATCAGAAGTCGGAACATTCTAGTTTCGCCCCATTCTAGGTTCTTGGATTTATTGTTAGCATATATTACCCATATTGAGACTAAACATGTGGCTTTTCTTCTCATCTATAGGAGAGTTATATGCTGATTTTTTTTGAAGAAGCTGGAAGTCCAAGTCAATAACTTGCTTTATATGTTTGTTGCAATGCCAAATTTTCTGGATATTTGGATGTATTGTTGATCTTGCTGAGAATTTGGTGTATATTTCTTGCTGAACTTATTATTCAAATGCTAGGATATATGTACAAATCCTTGGAATATTATTCTATGTTTACTTGAAATGTATTCTTGGATTGAAAGTGGTCAAAAAGAGAATATATTGGTATTGAATTTGGGTTGATTCTATGTCTGTGCTGTAAATTGTATTTGAAATAAAGAGGCGTGGCCCAAATTAAAAACTGGCTGAAATGTCTATTGGACCAAATGAAAGACTGGTCGAAATGGCTACAGCCCAAAAAGAATTGGATTGCAAAGAGGCCAAAGCCCAAAAATTAAATGCACTGTAAAAATCGTGAGGCCCAAATTTAAAATGGACCGCAAAAAGCCCAAAGTAGTTGACCAAAATTGGCAGGAAAAAAAATATAAATGGGCTGAATTCACGGTCTTGGCCCATATAGACACCGAAGTAGACCGGGCTGATTCTTATCAACGACCTTTCCATTTGGTCGCAATTTTGCCACGTCAGTTTGCCATGTCGGATCCGACGTGGCCTGGGCAGACAACCAATGACCAAAAAATTGGTCGTTGAACCAACGACCTTTCCCATTTCAGAAAAAAAGGTCGTTAATTTCCATTAACGACCGTCAGCTTTTGACCATCTGTTTTTGGTCACAAAATGGTCGCAAATGAAAAACAATGACCTTTCAGCGACCAATAGTGATGGTCGCAAGTTGACATATTTCTTGTAGTGAGTAGGCCTTTCACCTAGCGGTGCATCAAGGACATAATTCTTCTGTGCAGCAATCAGGATAATCCTCAAGTTATGGACCCAGTCCGTGTAGTTGCTACCATCATCTTTCAACTTAGCATTCTCTAGGAACGCATTAAAATTCAGGGGAACGGTAGCTCGGGCCATTGATCTACAACATAGATATGCAAAACTATAAGACTAAGTTCATGATAAATTAAGTTCAATTAGTCAAATTACTAAAGAACTTCCACTTAAATAAACATCCCTCGAGTTATCTAAGTGATACGTGATCCAAATCAACTAACCCAAATCCGATCATCACGTGAGATGGGGTAGTCATCAATGGTGAACATCTCTATGTTGATCATATCTACTATATGACTCACGTTCGACCTTCTGGTCTCCAGTGTTCCGAGACCATGTCTATACATGCTAGGCTTGTCAAGTTTAACCCAAGTATTCTACATGTGCAAAACTGTCTTACACCCGTTGTATTTGAACGTAGAGTCTATCACACCCGATCATCTTTGAAATGACAAACTTTAGCAATGGTGCATACTCGGGGAGAACACTTTTATCTTGAAATTTTGTGAAGGGATCATCTTATAATGCTACTGCCGTTCTAAGCAAAATAAGATGCATAAAAGATAAACATCACATGCAATCAAAATATGTGACATGATACGGCCATCATCATCTTGTGCTTTTGATCTCCATCTCCAAAGCATCGTCATGATCTCCATCATCACCGGCTCGACACCTTGATCTCCATCGTTGCGTCGTGGTCATCTCGCCAACTATTGCATCGACAACTATCGCTAATGCATAGTGATAAAGTAAAACAATTACATGGCGTTTGCATTTCATACAATAAAGAGACAACCATAAGGCTCCTGCCGGTTGCCGATAACTTACAAAACATGATCATCTCATACAATAATGAATATCACATCATGTCTTGACCATATCACATCACAACATGCCCTGCAAAAACAAGTTAGATGTCCTCTACTTTGTTGTTGCAAGTTTTACGTGGCTGCTACGGGCTTCTAGCAAGAACCTTCTTACCTACGGCAAAAACCACAACGGTGATTCATCAAGTTTGCTGTTTTAACCTTCTTCAAGGATAGGCCGCAGTCAAATTTGATTCAACTAAAGTAGGAGAAACAGACACCCACCAGCCACCTTTATGCAAAACTAGTTGCATGTCTGTCGGTGGAACCGGTCTCATGTGCATGGACATCTAAGGTTGGTCCGGGCCGCTTCATCCCACAATACCGCCGAATCAAAATAAGATGTTGGTGGTAAGCAGTATGACTATCACCGCCCACAACTCTTTGTGTTCTACTCGTGCATATCATCTACGCATAGACTTGGCTCGCATACCACTGCTGGGAAACATTGCATGGAAAAACAAAAAAAAATTCTACGCACACGCAAGATCTATCAAGGAGATGCATAGCAAAGAGAGGGGAGAGTGTGTCTACGTACCCTCGTAGACCGTAAGCGGAAGCGTTTCACAACACGGTTCATGTAGTCGAACTTTCTTTGCGATCCGACCGATCTAGTACCGAACGTACGGCACCTCCGCGTTCAGCACACGTTCAGCTCGGTGACGTCCTCCGCCTTCTTGATCCAGCAAGACGGTGAGGTAGTAGATGAGTTCCGTCAGCACGATGGCGTGGTGACGGTGATGGTGAAGTGATCTCCACAGGGCTTCGCCTAAGCACTACGAAAATATGACCAGGGGTGTAAACGGTGGAGGGGGGCGCCGCACACGGCTAACAATTGATCAGGTGTGTGCTAGGCGCCCCCCTCCCACATATATATAGGTGGGAGGGGGAGGGGAGGCAGCCTGGTGCACCACATAGGTGGTCGGCCGGCCCTAGGGCTCCTGCCCTGGCCGCCCCCCCCCCCCCCTGCCATGTATTCTCAAGGGGGAAGGAAAGAGGGGGGAGAGGGAAGGAAGTGGGAATCCTAATCCACGCTTTCCTTTCCCTTCTCCCATTCCTTCTCCTACTTAGGCCGGCCTGCTATGGGGGGCGCACGAGCCCCTTGTGGCTGGTACGTTTCCTCTCTTGGCCCATAAGGCCCATAACTTTTGCCGGGGGTGCCCGGAACCCCTTCCGGTGACCCGATAAGTACCCGGTACCCCCCGAAACATTTCCGGTGTCCGAATACTATCATCCTATATATGAATCTTTACCTCTCGACCATTTCGAGACTTCTCGTCATGTCCATGGTCTCATCCGGGACTCCGAACAACATTCGGTCACCCAGTTATGTTGTGACGTTTGATAGCACACAAGGTATTCCTCCGGTATTCGGGAGTTGCATAATCTCATAGTCGAAGAAATATGTATTTGACATGAAGAAAGCGATAGCAATAAACTGAACAATCATTATGCTAAGCTAACGGATGGGTCTTGTCCATGACATCATTCTCCTAATGATGTGATCCTGTTATCAAATGACAACACATGTCTATGGTTAGGAAACCTTAACCATATTTGATCAACGAGCTAGTCTAGTAGAGGCTTACTAGGGACATGGTATTTGTTTATGTATTTACACATGTGTTTAAGTTTCCGATCAACACAATTCTATCATGAATAATAAACCTTTATCAAGAATAAGGAAATATAAAATAACAACTTTATTATTGCCTCTAGGGCATATTTCCTTCAACTAGAACTTCGTGATGAACTATAATGTGCAAGGGATGACGAAAACAATTCCCAAGCTCTTCGTGATGCTGAAATCGATGAATGTAGAAATCAAGAAAGAGCATCAAGTGTTGATGGTTAACAAAACCACTAGTTTCAAGAAAAAGGGCAAGGGACAGAAAGGGAACTTCAAGAAGAACAGCAAACAAGTTGCCGCTCCCATGAAGAAGCCCAAAGCTAGACCCAAGCCTGAAACTGAGTGCTTCTACTGCAAAGGAAATGGTCACTGGAAGCGGAACTGCCCCAAATACTTGTCGGATAAGAAGGATGGCAAAGTGAACAAAGGTATATTTGATATACATGTTATTGATGTGTACTTTACTAGTGTTCATAGTAGCCCCTAGGTATTTGATACCGGTTCAGTTGCTAAGATTAGGAACTCGAAACAGGAGTTGCAAAATGAACAGAGACTAGTTAAGGGTGAGGTGACGATGTGTGTTGGAAGTGATTCCAAGGTTGATAAGATCACCATCGCATACTCCCTCTACCTTCGGGATTAGTGTTAAACCTAAATAAATGTTATTTGGTGTTTACGTTGAGCATGACTATGATTGGATCGTGTTTATTGGTATACGGTTATTCATTTAAGGCAGAGAATAATGGTTGTTCTGTTTACATGAATAAAACCTTCTATGGTCATACACCCAATGTAAATGGTTTATTGAATATCGATCGTACTGATACACATATTCATAAAATTGATGCCAAAAGATGCAAAGTTGATAATGATAGTGCAACATATTTGTGGCACTGCCGTTTAGGTCATATTGGTGTAAAGCACATGAAGAAACTCCATGCAGATGGGCTTTTGGAATCACTTGATTATGAATCATTTGATACTTGCGAACCATGCCTCATGGCAAGATGACTAAAACTCCATTCTCCAAAACTATGGAGCGAGCTAATGACTTATTGGAAATAATACATACCGATGTATGCGGTCCGATGAGTGTTGAGGCACGCGGCGGGTATCGTTATTTTCTGACCTTCACAGATGATTTGAGTAGGTATGGATATATTGACTTGATGAAACACAAGTCTGAAACATTTGAAAAGTTCGAAGAATTTCAGAGTGAAGTGGAGAATCATCGTAACAAGAAAATAAAGTTTCTACGATCTGATCGTGGAGGCAAATATTTGAGTAACGAGTTTGGCTCTCATTTAAAAACAATGTAGAATAGTTTCACAACTCACGCCACCTGGAACACCACAGCATAGTGGTGTGTCCGAACATCGTAACCGTACTTTATTAGATATGGTGCGTTCTATGATGTCTCTTACCGATTTACCACTATCGTTTTGGGGTTATGCATTAGAGACAGCTGCATTCATGTTAAATAGGGCACCGTCTAAATCCGTTGAGATGACACCGTATGAACTATGGTTTTGGCAAGAAATCTAAGCTGTGGTTTCTTAAAGTTTGGGGATGCGACGCTTATGTCAAAAGGCTTCAGCCTGATAAGCTTGAACCCAAATCGGAGAAGTGCGTCTTCATGGGATACACTAAAGAAACTATTGGGTACACCTTCTTCCACAGATCCGAAGGCAAGATCTTTGTTGCTAAGTTTGGGTCCTTTCTAGAGAAGGAGTTTCTGTCGAAAGATGTGAGTGGGAGGAAAGTAGAACTTGATGAGGTAATTATACCTTCTCCTGAATTGGAAGGTAGCACATCACAGAAAACCATTCCCGTGATTCCTACACCAACTAGAGAGGAAGTTAATGATGATGATCATGAAACTTCAGATCAAGTTACTACTGAACTTATTAGGTCAACCAGAGCACGATCCGCACCAGAGTGGTACGGTAATACTGTCCTGGAAGTCATGTTACTAGACCAAGGCAAACCTACGAACTACGAAGAAGCTATGATGAGCCCAGATTCCGACAAATGTCTCAAGGCCATGAAATCTGAGATAGGATCCATGTATGAGAACAAAGTGAGGACTTTGGTGGATTTGCCCAATGATCGGCAAGCCAAAGAGAATAAATGGATCTTCAAGAAGAAGACTGACGCTGATGGTAATGTTACTGTCTACAAAGCTCGACTTGTCACAAAAGGTTTTCGACAAGTTCAAGGAGTTGACTACGATGAGACTTTCTCACCCGTAGCGATGCTTAAGTCGGTCCGAATCATGTTAGCAATTGCCGCATTTTATGATTACGAAATCTGGCAAATGGACGTCAAAACTGCATTCCTTAATGGATTTCTAAAAGAAGAGTTGTATATGATGCAACCAGAAGGTTTTGTCGATCCTAAAGGTGCTAACAAAGTGTGCAAGCTCCAGGAATCCATCTATGGACTGGTGCAAGCATCTCGGAGTTGGAATATACGCTTTGATGAGGTGATCAAAGCATATGGTTTTATACAGACTTATGGTGATGATAGGAACCGGGTCCCTACCAGGACGAGCTCTCAGGTCATAGGGGTGCAAGGAGGGTTGGCATGGAGGAAGGCGAGGCCGGCGGCGCTGGGGCGCCGTCGTCGTGCGCGCGCGAGAGAGAGAGGACGCAGGGGCGGCGGCTAGGGTTAGGTCTCCCAGCTCCCTTCAGGAAGCCAAGCAAATATGATTGCTTCTGCTTAATCTCAAAACGGGTCCTTACATGAGTTTATATAATCCTCCTAATAATATAATTGGGCTAAGCCCCTAACACGATAAGATAACATGGGCTGGGCCCCTAACTGCCTGCACCATGAGGCTTTCTCCGGCTATAGGGTATGCCGGTCATAACATCTCTCCCCGCCTGCGCACACAGCTCGTCCTCGAGCTGAAAGTCCGGAAAGTGCCTGCGGAACTCGTCGAGGTGCTCCCAAGTGGCGTCCTCGTCCGGAAGTCCCTGCCACTGAATCAGCAAGCGCCACGCACCCCGGCTCTGTCAGGCCTTCAAAACCTTCGCTGGACCAGGAAGTAGACGGCCCTCAGAGGTCGGAGGAAGATCCGGCGTGGCTGCCGGTGGCTCGCCACGGAAAGGCTTCAACAAGCCCACATGGAAAACGTCGTGGATGCGAGCGCCCGGTGGCAGCTGAAGGCGGTAGGCGATGTTTCCGATGTGCTCCAACACCTGAAACGGCCCAGCATAGCGGGGACCCAGCTTGCGCTTAGCGCACGGGTCTAGTGACTGCGTAGAGCGGTGGAGTAGGCGCAGCCACACCCAGTCACTCACCGCGAACTCCGCCTCGTGGTGGTGGGCGTCGTAGTACTTCTTGAACAGCTGCTAGGCCTGGAGGAGACGCTGGCGCACCTCGGCAAGGATCTCATCCCTGCCCCGGAGAAGCTCGGCCGCCGCGTCGGTCCGGGCCGTGTCTGGCTGGAACAGCAAGATGGGAGGCGGGGGACGATCGTAGACCACCTCGAAGGGCGTGGCATGGAGGGTGGAGTGGCAGGATGTGTTGTAGCAGTACTCCGCCCAAGAGAGCCAGTCCACCCATGCACGTGGGCGATCACCTGTAACACAATGTAAGTACATGGCAATCACCTTGTTGACCACCTCGGATTGGCCGTCCGTCTGGGGGTGGAAAGCCATACTGAGGTGGAGCATCACGCCTGCCATCCAGAACAGATCGCGCCAGATATGTCCCATGAACACCGGGTCGCGGTCGCTGACGATCGAGGACGGAAACCCATGGAGGCGGACGATGCCGTCGAAAAAGGCCCGCGCGACGTAGGTGGCGGTGTAGGGATGGCCGAGCGCGATGAAGTGCGCATACTTGGAGAAGCGGTCGACGACCGTAAGGATGACGGACTTGCCGCCCACCTTGGGGAGGCCCTCGATGAAGTCCATGGAGATGTCGGCCCAGACCTGAGAGGGCACCTCAAGGGGCTCTAGCAGCCCCGCCGGCTACAGTGTCTCCGTCTTATTGCGCTGGCACGCCACGCAAGACTGCACCCAGTCGCACACCAGTGCATGATCGCCGGGGATGTAGAAATCTGCGCGGAGACGATGGAGGGTCTTCTGCACACCCTTGTGGCTGGCTGAGTGGGCCAGCAGCAGGGCCTGGTGACGGAGGTCGCCATGATCTGGCATGAAGAGCCGGCGCCCGTGCAGGAGGAGCCCATCGGCCAGCTGCCACGGCTCCTCCAGGTCACCGTCCGTGAGGCGCTGACGGAGGAGCTGCGCGTCAGTAGCGCTAGCGGTGGCTTGGCGGATGTCGTCGATGAAGGGGAAGGAGGGGCCCGAGCGGATGCAGAGGGCCGCCCCCGTGGAGTCGAAGGTGTCCGTTTTGAGGTCGGTGTCGCGGCGGGACATCGCATCTGCCACGGTGTTGAGGCGACCCGGACGGTACTCAACGGTGAAGTCAAACCCAAAGAGCTTGCTGATCCACTGATGCTGCGGCACGGTAGAGAGGCGCTGGTGCAACAAAAATTTGAGGCTGTAGTGGTCCGTGCGGATACGGAATGACCGCCCCCTCAGATATGGCCTCCAGTGGCGCACCGCCTGCACCAATCCAATGAGCTCCCGCTCGTAGGCCGTGAGCTTGTGGTGCCGCGCGGCGAAGGGCCTGCTGAAGAATGTGAGTGGTCCGTCGCCCTGATGTAGGACGGCGCCAAACCCCACGCCCGAGGCATCACAGTCCACCACGAAGAGCTTGTCGAAGTCAGGCATCTGGAGGACCGGCCCCGTAGTGAGAGCCTGCTTGAGGGTCGCGAATGCCTCGGTCGCCTCAGTATCCCAAGAGAAGGTGTCGCGGCAGAGCAGGCACGTGAGGGGAGCCGTGATGAGGCCAAACTCCCGGATGAACTTCCGGTAGTAGCCTGCGAGGCCGAGGAAGCTGCAGAGGGCCTGCGGCGAGTGCGGCATTGGCCATGCCGCGACAGCCACCACCTTGTCGGCATCCATAGCGACACCCTCCGCCGAGATGACGTGGCCGAGGTAGGCGACCGATGTCATGCCGAACGAGCACTTCGAGCGCTTGAGGTGCAGATGGTGCGCCTGAAGCTCGTTGAAGACAATGGCCATGTGCTGTAGATGCTCCGCCCATGATGAGCTGTAGATAAGAATGTCATCAAATAAAACAAGCACAAACCGGCGCAAGTAGGGGCGGAGGACATCGTTCATCAAAGCCTGAAATGTCGCCGGCGCATTGGAGAGGCCAAAGGGCATCACCAAGAACTCGAAGTGGCCGTGATGAGTGCGCAAGGCCGTCTTCGCAACATCATTAGGGTGCATTCGCACCTGGTGATATCCCGAACGGAGGTCGAGCTTGGTGAAGAAGCGTGCTGCGTGTAGCTCATCCAGGAGCTCATCCACAACCGGAATGGGAAATTTGTCCTTCAGCGTCTTGGCGTTAAGAGCACGGTAGTCAATGCAGAAGCGTCACGTGTAGGAGATATGCCCTAGAGGCAATAATAAATGTTATTGATTATCTCCCTGTTCATAATTAGGTTTATGTTCCATGCTATAACTGCTATGGTTCTCGAGTCTGCAAATAAAACGAGGCTCGGAGGAAGACTCATATGCACGTGTGGAATAATAAACGATAAAATGTATTCCTAGTCAAGCCTCTATGACTGGCTCAAGTATTGCATGATGATCCTGTTTTCCTGATCATGGGCATGACTATGCCAGCAATTTTGAGGGCACAATGTTAGCAGAACATTTGTGTTGAATCGACCCGATTGATGTTATGCTATGAGATTCTTTCGTCACAAGTTAATGGTTAATAACACAGAGATGGTTAATGTTTGCATAATTCCTTAGACCATGGGAGTGTCGAGTTTCTTCATACTTGCTTCATGAACTTTGGGGTTTGTTAAACGTCATCCGTAAATGGGTGGCTATTACGGCGGCTTACGGGTTCATGAAAAAGTGTGTCAAGTAACTTGATAGCTCGAGATTGGGATTTGCTCCTCCGACGATGGAGAGATATCTCTGGGCCCTCTCGGTGTTACGGTATCCATCATCGTCTGGCCAGACACTTTGTGATTTGATCACGGGGATGCCGCAACACGGTAACGAGAAAAGAGAACAATACCGGTAACGGGGTAACTGGCATAGTGGACAAGTTGTTGATCCACGGGGACGCCAACATGTCTAACCTCGGGTATTTGTAACATATCGCGAAGCAACAGGAATAGCACACGGCAACTGGAGGTTCACTCGAATATTCATTCGTGTGGGTATAGGGGTCAATATGGGTGTCCACGGCTCCGATGTTGATCATTGATCGGAAGGGGTTCCAGGTCATGTCTATACTTCACCGAACCTATAGGGTCACACGCTTAAGGGTCATCTATCTGCTGAATACTAGACAGGGAGTCTGAGAGAAAATCACCGAAAAAGTTTCGGACACCGAAAAGTTTCGGACAGCGGAAAAGTTCCGCAGAGAGAGGTCACCGGATGAGTTCCGGTGAAACTGAAAAGTTGTTTCAGGGGATACATTAATGCAAAATGGTTTCGGCACATGCCTGATAATTACTGGAGGATGCCAGAATCATTCTGGAAACTTCTGGAATTTTCTGGAAAGAAAACCGGAATGTTCCGGGCTGCCGGAACCGCTTCAGATGCTTTTCGCAGATGAAATCACTAAACTAGAATTGTTCCAGACGCGTTGAAAATTATTTTTAGTGGGTACTAGAAATGTCTAAGCCCACATAAATATTTTCAGTTCGAACGGAGCCTGAAAAATGTCGTCGTGAATAGTGAAACTGCTTTTTGGAATTTTTTGGAAAGCCACCTTTTAGGGCTTTTGCTAAAGGCTTCTAGAAGGTGATGTGGATGGATGAGGGCTTCTATAGGGGGGGGGGGGCCCTCCTAGGTGTGGCTGGCCACATGGGGACTCCTCCTTGGAGTCCCCTCTTGTGCCTTGGTTTCACATTTGGGTCCTTGTGGAAGGACTTCATCCATGTGCTTTTTGGGTTTTCTTGTAAAACCACCCTACCCCCTTGGGATTTCCTATAAATAGAGGTGGAGGGGCAGCCCTCCACACTCATCCCTTGCTCTCATACACATGCAATGTCTGGCTTCTCTCTCCCTCCCACGAAAAGAGTTTCGTAGAGCCGAAAGGCTGTCTGGGTTGCGGTGGGAACTAGTTCTGGACGGCGAAGCCCTGCCGATAGATGACACCGTATGTGTGCAACTCTGTAGAGAGGTCGTAGTTTCGATCTTAGTGCCCGAGGGGCTGTTCGAGAGTGCCTCCCGAAGGGCTGTCAAGTGATGGTCCGAGTTCTGTGAGTCCTCCCGAAGGGCTGTCCGAGTGACCGTCCGAGTTTCGAAGGTCCTCCCGAAGGGCTGTCCGCGACAACCGTCCGGGGACTATTCGACCGCCTCCCGGAGGGCTGTCCGAGGGGCAGATGAGGGAGTACATCCTCACGGTTGGGAGGTTGTAAATCCTAGCTGCGGGGATCTGCACCACCATTCGTCATCGACTCTACTTCCTCGCGCTACGAGTCGGTAACGAAAATGATCAAACCTTGTATGTAGTCTCCATAGTGTTCCTGGGCTGGTGCGTAGGTCGGAAATTTTTTGTTTTCTGCTGCATTACCCTACAGTGGCATCATGAGCCGTGCTATGCGTAGATGCAGGTTGCGATCAAGAATACATAGAGATGTATGGGTGTTGCACAATATAATTAGGTAGTAGATGAGTTCTATTACTGAAAATTATTTGTGCGGGTAGCAGATGAAATCTGTTACCCGATGTTCTTGTTGCTTCCCTGGAATTTGCATATTTCTGATCTTGATAACAGTATGGTGGAGTTTCAAGTTCTGGCAATCCGCGATCCTGATTGATCAACGAAGTGCTAACAGTTCATTGAATTCCACCGTAGTTAAAAGGAAGGTGAAATTTCGCAGAACAAAAGGGCAATGCAGATATGATCTCACGGCACGGGGTCATGCGTATGATGAAGTTTAGTATGGGCTCGAGATTTCATTATCTCGGTTTTCATACACCCTGGAAAGTTAATCTAGCGACTGATTATCATACTTGATGATGGACGTTGGTAGCTTCGGTTTGTTTCGAAACCTTAGAAGCCACGTAAAACAAATTTTTGCTGAACTGATTAGAGGCATCTAACTTGTTTTGCAGGAGGGTTTGCATGTGCATATGATGTGGTATAGCATGCTCATAATAATTTGATTATGTATGAGATGACTATATGATGTAATTGATTAACAACCTGCGTGTCATGATTTGGCATGATGGCTGGAGCCATATGATTGCACTTAAATGACCTGCGTGTCAACCTTGTGTAATGCACTTATTTTATTAGCTATAGGGATAGCAATATTATCTGGTGCATCGACAAGGTGGTGGCAATCTTCGCGAAGGTGAACACCGACGTGAATGCCGAAGACGAAGAATACAAGACTTCTCCGTCAGAAAGGGCTATACCATATCATGCTATTATGAATTGCCTGAGATGTTTTATCCCTTATGATGCACCCTTCTTGATTGCGCGGTAGTCGCTTTTATTAGGGTGATCTCTCACAAAATATCGAGTAGTTAGTGTTTCTCCCAGTGTAGCACCGTCACGGCACCTAACTTTTCGGGTATCACATGGATTGCATGGGTACGAACGATTAGGGAAGTGTGAGGCGGGTGATTGAGACCTCGCAGCGTGATCACTTGTTGTTTTGACGTTCAGGCATGAAAGTCATGAGCTCGGACACACGCATCGAAGATGAACAAGAGTCACATAGAGATGTGATTGGCAAGTTGGCCTACCGATTGCACTTCTCGTCACTTGAGATGGATGCATCCTTGGCGTTGAATTGTAATATGGATCTTGAATCACTCACAATCAATTTTGAGAGATATTGATTTGAGTGGGAGCGCACTGTTGAATTAACTTGTTTAATCTCAGTGCAATTAATTTTGAACACTGTCTAAGTGTGATATGCATAATAGTTGTAGAATAATGGCTCGCTTTTCCACCTTCCCTATTAAAATTAATAGCTGTTAAATATCTGGTTAATCTTTACGGTTGGAACGTAATGTGAGGATTGTCCTCAAGAGTGCCGAGAAGGACTTTGTCCTATCGCATACTTTCGGTATTCTTTCGCTTATGCTATGTATCATGTGACTCTCGTCCTTCGATCCAAAAGCTAGAATTCCGTTTCAGTCAAGTGCAATACATTTGCTTCCATGAGACCCGAACTTCGAAAGTTTGGATAGTTATATGTGATATTCATGAGAATCTGAAAATCATTTTAGATACAGACAAAGGCTAAAAGATATGAGATATCCAAAGCAATGTTTGTTTGCAACTATTATAGAAGGAGTTTTACTATGCATTAGACTGATAGAGAGGGATCCAGAAGAACGCCTGTCATATGATGAAAGGTGAATAAACAACAACTTAAAGAGAAAGGAAGTGTCCGAAGGGTTTTAGTGAACTTTCTTCACGCCTAGGAAGTCCAGGGCTAACGCCACTCTTAAGTTGGGTGCCTTCTTCTGAGAGTGGAGAAATACTGAAAGTTAAACTGTTAGATATAAAGGCAATAAGAAAGAAGACTGGAATATCCAGCTCATGTATGAATGTCATACAAGTTTTTGATGTATAGAAGGCTGGTCAAAGATATAGTTCTTGGGAATTATGATTAAATTGTTAATCACTGATTCTTGGGTATTGTGATTAATCACAAAGATACCCGCTCGATTGCTTTCTGTTGCAACTCGATGTAAGAACTACTATGGCCTGAAAGACTAGCCAGGAATGAGGTTGAGATACACACATGGAACATATAAATGTTACTATACCTTCCATCGGTGTATTACCTATGTATTTACTTTCATAATTCATTTTAGAGTTTCACACTCTAGGCCTTTGCATAAGGTATCTTGCCAAGAAGGTTGTTCATAGAGAACTTTTTATGTTCTTTATTGAATACCATAAGGCCATACTTTCATTTGAGAATGAGATGTATTTTATGAATAATATTAATATATTACCTCTGGATTTTACTTTCATATTCATTTTTAGAGTTTTACACTCTAGCCCCTTGCACATGTTGTTGGCAAAAGGTTGTTTTCTAAAAGAACAATTGTTGTTCAGTATATGAATAACATAAAGGGCCATGCTTCCCATCCGAGATTGGACGTATGTTATGAATATTGATGGTAATATGATACATCTATACACTGGACGCTAAATGTCGCAAGACTAAAAGAATACCACACAAGTGTGGCACTACATTTGGTCACATTGGAGAAACCCGATGGAAACTCCATTATGATGGATTTTGAAGTCGTTTGATTTTGAATCATCTGACACTTGCAAATTTCCTCCCGAAAAGTGAATCACTGAAATATCCGTTCACATGCCATAAGGAATGAGCAACAAACTTATTGGTGATCATACATTTTGATGTGTGTAGTTCAATAATGTTGTTTGCAAGTAGTGGATTAATCTATCTTCAGAAATGACTCAAGTAGATATATGGATATTTACTTGATGAGACGTAAGTCTGGATCTTTTGAATCATTCGAAAGGTTTTCAATATGAAGTAGAAGTTATTTGTAACAAGAAAATTAAGTTTCTACAATTCGATTGCAGAAAGAATATTTGAGTTACAAGTTTTAGCGAATGTCTGATGAGTTGTGAAAAGGTTTTCATAACTTACACCCCTCCCGGAACAACCACTGTGAGTGGAAAGTCCGTGAAGATGTAATCGAAACCATTTATGACATGGTAAGATCAAGATGACATAATAAATTTGCCCATTATCCCTTTAAAAAAAAGGTGATGCTTTAGAGACTAACGGCTTTTCACCTGAAAAGAGCTCCCATCAGGTCTGTTGAAATGACACCATGGATGGTACGCCCAACCATGTTATATATCTTTTCTTAACATTTGGAATATGGGGCTTGTGTAAAGGTTACAAACCTATTCCAAATCAACAAGTGCTCCTTTGTAGGTTATCCCAAGTCATTGGGTATTCCTCCCTCACTAATAACCGAGGCAAATAGGTTTGCCACAAGAACGGTATGCTTTTTTTTGAAGAAAATGGTTCTTTCAAAAGGTGAGTGGGAGAATAGTGGCAACTCGACGAGATAACAATCTTCGTCATCAGGTCAAAGAAACAGACCTTGGAAGTAATTCCGGAGTTCCTACTGCGACTGATAAACGGAAGTCTCTACAATAAAATTGACTGGATTCGGTCGAACTTGCAGCTGAACCACGTAGGCAACTGAGGCTCGTGCAAACCTCTCAGGTGCGCAAACGAGATATTGTTTGTTAGACAACAGTATACCTACGATACACAAGGAAGCATGGTGGGCCCTGACTCCGAATTGGCTAAATGCCAATACAATCCGAGATAGTTTTCCATATAAGTGATTCAGAGTTAAAACCTTGATACACCTTTCGGAACACTTAGAGTCTGACGAATATTTATGGAACTATAACTGATTACGAATAAATGTTTTTATCCATAAAGCTCGACTTGTTGCAATATACAAGTTCAGGAGTTGACTACGATGAGGTTTCTTCATCGTAGCGATGCTTAAAGTACGGTTCTGGTTGAACTAGCAATTATACATATTCAATCATGAGATATGAAACAAGGATTGACGAAAGGATTTCCATCCAGGAAATAAAACCAAGGACTTGCATGTGATACAATCCAAGGTATTTTGTCATCCAAAGGATGCTAGTAAGTATGCAAACTTCAGAGTTCCACGATGGATAGAAGAGAGCAAAATGGAGTTGGAATCTCGTGTTTTGAGATAGATGGTTAAAGGCTTTGACTTCATCAATGGGTAACGAAGATGCTTGTGATTCAAGAAAGTAAGTGGGAGCATAATAACATTTCCAAAAACCTTGTGTGCTTGACCATTGTTAATTGGAATTAATATTCTTGACACGAATTAGTACTTCATTTAAAAATAGTTTTTCAATGAAGTGCTTGGGCTAAATATCCTTTTATATTAGGCATGATGATCTATGGAGATAGATTTACCTAATGGGAGGCTGCTGAGCAAAGATACATATTGACAAGATGCTAAAACCTTTTAGCATTAAAAACGTCAGGAGTGATTCTTGCCGAAGTCACATGGAAAGATTTTTTTTGCAAGACTCGGTGTCTCCCAAAACCCTGATGAGCAAAATACATGATGGAGATTCCACACACTCTTGTGTTTGGATTAATCATGTATTCCATGGTATGTAAAACCAACCAGATATGTCCAATACTCCCAAAGTTTGTTGCGAGTATAGATACCAAAGTGATCAAAAGTATTGATCAAGGGACAACAGTGAAAAGGTCTTGAGTACTATAGTAGCACTGATGACATGTTTTCTCGCAAGCAGAGATCTAAGAGTTCGTTGTAAAAGGTTACATCGATACAGTCTTCATCCATGCTCCAAGCGATTTTTGATTTAAGTTAAGGGTTTTGTGCAATACACAATATGGTGGCACGGTAGTTGGTAATTGTTCCAACAATTTACTGTGGCGAATTCTATAACAGGGGGCGAAGTAGTTGCCGCTTTAATCGACAAAGAAGTGTTGAATCATATAGTTCATTCATGAACTTAGTATGGTTTCCAAGATGGCTTTTGTCAATGGACACTACTGCAGGTAGTTGCTCTCATACTCAGTCTGAGGAATCCAGGTTCGACCTGTGATTCCATACATGCAAAGCCAAGTCCACAAAATACGAATTTTGTGAAAGCGTGAAAACGCGAGGATATGCATATAATACACACGAGCTGAAATCGTCAGATCCGTTGGACATCAGGCTATACCCAAAGCGAACATATTACACCGGTGTGCCACAGGTGTGGAAGTGCATTAGCATTAAGTAATTATTGACTCTAGTGCAGTGGTAGTCTGTAGGAGATATGGCCCTAGAGGCAATAATAAATGTTATTGATTATCTCCCTGTCATAATTAGGTTTATGTTCCATGCATAACTGCTATGGTTCTCGAGTCTGCAAATAAAACGAGGCTCGGGGAAGACTCATATGCACGTGTGGAATAATAAACGAAAAATGTATTCCTAGTCAAGCCTCTATGACTGGCTCAAGTATTGCTGATGATCCTGTTTTCCTGATCATGGGCATGACTATGCCAGCAATTTTGAGGGCACAATGTTAGCAAACATTTGTGTTGAATCGACCCGATTGATGTTATGCTATGAGATTCTTGTTCACAAGTTAATGGTTAATAACACAGAGATGGTTTAATGTTTCATAATTCCTTAGACCATGAAGTGTCGAGTTTCTCTTCATACTTGCTTCATGAACTTTGGGGTTTGTTAAACGTCATCCGTAAATGGGTGGCTATTACGGCGGCTTACGGTTTCATGAAAAAGTGTGTCAATTACTTGATAGCTCGATTGGATTTGCTCCTCCGACGATGGAGAGATATCTCTGGGCCCTCTCGGTGTTACGGTATCCATCATCGTCTGGTCCAACACTTTGTGATTTGATCACGGGATTCCGCAAACACGTAACGAGAAAAGAGAACAATACCGGTAACGGGGTACTGGCTATGTGGACAAGTTGTTTGATCCACGGGAATGCCAACATGTCTCACCTCGGGTATTTGTAACATATCGCGAAGCAACAGGAATAGCACACGGCAACTGGAGGTTCACTCGAATATTCATTCGTGTGGGTATAGGGGTCAATATGGGTGTCCACGGCTCCGATGTTGATCATTGATCGGAAGGGGTTCCGTGTCATGTCTATACTTCACCGAACCTATAGGGTCACACGCTTAAGGGTCATCTATCTGCTGAATATTAGACAGGGAGTCTGAGAGAAAATCACCGAAAAAGTTTCGGACACCGAAAAGTTTCGGACAGCGGAAAAGTTCCGCAGAGAGAGGTCACCGGATGAGTTCCGGTGAAACTGAAAAGTTGTTTCAGGGGATACCATTAAGTCAAAATGGTTTCGGCACATGCCTGATAATTCTTGGAGGATGCCAGAATCATTCTGGAAACTTCTGGGAATTTTCTGGAAGAAAAACCGGAAATGTTCCGGGGCTGCCGGAACCGCTTCAGATGCTTTTCGCAGATGAAATCACTAAACTGGAATTGTTCCAGAACGCGTTGAAAATTATTTTAGTGGGTACTGGAAATGTTCTAAGCCCACATAAATATTTTCAGTTCGAACGGACGCTGAAAAATGTCGTCGTGAATAGTGAAAGTGCTTTTTGGAATTGTTTGGAAAGCCACCTTTTAGGGCTTTTGCTAAAGGCTTCTAGAAGGTGATGTGGATGGATGAGGGCTCCCATGGGGGGGGGCCCTCCTAGGTGTGGCTGGCCACATGGGGACTCCTCCTTGGAGCCCCCTCTTGTGCCTTGGTTTCACATTTGTGTCCTTGTGGAAGGACTTCATCCATGTGCTTTTTGGGTTTTCTTGTAAAACCACCCTACCCCTTGGGATTTCCTATAAATAGAGGTGGAGGGGCAGCCCTCCACACTCATCCCTTGCTCTCATACACATGCCAAGATGTTATCTGGCTTCTCTCTCCCTCCCACGAAAAGAGTTTCGTAGAGCCGAAAGGCTGTCTGTGTTCCGGCAGGAACTAGTTCTGGACGGCGAAGCCCTGCCGGATAGGTGACACCGTATGTGTGCAACTCTGTAGAGAGGTCGTAGTTTCGATCTTAGTGCCCGAGGGGCTGTTCGAGAGTGCCTCCCGAAGGGCTGTCCAAGTGACGGTCCGAGTTCTGTGAGTCCTCCCGAAGGGCTGTCCGAGTGACCATTCGAGTTTCGAAGGTCCTCCCGAAGGGCTGTCCGCGACATCGTCCGGGGGACTGTTCGACCGCCTCCCGGAGGGCTGTCCGAAGGGAAGACGAGGGTATACATCCTCGCGGTTGGGAGGTTGTAAATCCTAGCTGCGGGGATCTGCACCGCCGATCGTCATCGACTCTACTTCCGCTGCGCTACGAGTCGGTAACGAACATGATCAAACCTTGTATGCAGTCTCCATAGTGGTCCTGGGCTGGTGCGTAGGGCAGAAATTTTTTGTTTTCTGCTGCGTTACCCTACAGTAACGTGCAGGAGTTCCCGGGGCGATGGCCCAAGACCCCTGGGGGCATAGGTTAGTCCGGCGTGCTGGCCTCTCTGTTAAGTATTTGGTCGGGTTGCGGCGAGTTGCTTAGCCGAGGCCGGGCATGACCCAGAAAAGTGTGTCCGGCCGAAGTTAAGCGAGCGTGGTGGGTAAGTTGGTGCACCCCTGCAGGGAAGAAACTTCTATCGATAGCCTGTCCTACGGTAACGGACACTCGGAGTTGTATCCCGATCGGTACAACTAGAACATGACATGAGATGAGAACTGTATAATACGGCTCTGGGATTGCTTTCTCGCAGGGAGTCGAGGAAGAATCCCCGGCCGAGGTTGATAACATTACTGCTATACTTTACATTATGTTGGTCTGCTCTCTTCTAATACTGCGAGACCGTTGAAGATGATGAAGATGCTAGTCTTCGATAGGACTAGGCTTTCCCCCTCTATTCTGGCATTTCTGCAGCCCAGTCCACATATACAGCCCCCTTTGAAAATGTTGCATATGTAGTATAGATCCTTGCTTGCTGAGTACTTCGGATGAGTACTCACGTTTGCTTTATTTTCCTTTTTCCTCCTTTATCCATTTGTCGCATCCAGACGACGGAGCCCCGGAGCCAGATGTCCCCGTCGACGACCAGTACTACTACCAGCCCGGAGAGTACTACTACTACGAGGAGCCGTCTGACGACCAGGAGTAGGATCGGAGGGTCCAGGGCAGGAGGCCCACGCCTTTTCGATCGTAGCTTTTATTTTTTTACCCCGCCTCTGTGAAGGCCTATCTCTCTCTATGTTCTGTAATATATCTGTACCCAGATATCTGACGCTTCCGCTGACACTTGTATGCCATCGAGCTATGTATTCGAGCCCTCGAGGCCCTGGCTTGTAATATTAAGCTTGTATGAGTTTATTTATGTTTTAGAGTTGTGTTGTGATATCTTCAAGTGAGTCCTTAGGCTTGATCGTGTGCATTTGCGTGTATGATTAGTGCACGATTAAGCCGGGGTCGTCACAAAACCTTTTGCAACTAAGCGTGCTTGATACCTGTCAATTGTGCCATCTGCCTTTTTCTTGATTCTGTAGGCCTACTTACAGTCAATAATATTTTTACCTCTTTTCTCAGGTACAAGATGCCAAGTCTTGTTCCTCATGAGGGCTGAGTATTCTTCATCATTGCATTTTTCCATCTTGGATCCCCTAGTGCATCTTCTAGTTTTGCCGGTTCTCCTGTGATGCACAACATGCCATATGTTATAGTGCCGTCAGTTCTAACCTTTGGATTTCTTATACCTTTCTGTAGCCGAGTCGTGACTCGTGTAACTGTAGTTGGTTGAGGCTGATTTTGACGTGTAGCAGTTCGCGACACAGGAGTTGACGCATTCGGCTCAGCCATAGAAGATCCTGTAGACATCCCAGATCCGCTTTCCGCAGCAGATCTGGCGCCAGACTGTGTAGCCTGCAGTGTGGGCGATCCATCAGCAGCAGCACCTGCAGAAGATCTTGTGCTACTGGCCGGCGCATGCGCGTGGGACAGGGATCCCGAGGCTGACCCGAGTCCTCCCGTCGCTGTCGACATCTTGGGCCCGCGCGTGGGACGCGATGCGGGACGCGGCGTCTCGTGAGCGCGCGGTGACGCGTCTTCCTCTGCCAAGCGCGTGATATGGGGCGAATCTGTGCGCTCGATCCGAGGCGGCCTGACGCGCAGGAGTTCCAGGTGACGCGAGATCTGCCTCGTGCTCCGCATCCCCTTCGTCCTCTTCTGGTACATGCAATACCAGCTCATTTTCTGCAAAATTGTGATCATTTTCTGCACCAATTTCTGCTGTATGGTCCTGCACATGAGAAGACATAGTACTGCTAGTAGGATCATCAGTTGGGTTAGTACAATTATCGCCCCCATGATCATTATTTTGGAGATGTGGTGGAAGAAGAAGGATTTCTTTCTTGAGAAGTGCTCTGGCATTAGGATGAAGAGATTCAAAAGGATAGACGGATTCGTCAAATACGACATCACGAGAGATATAAACTCCGCCTGTGGAAACTGTAGGAGATATGCCCTAGAGGCAATAATAAATGTTATTATTTATCTCCTTGCTCATAATTATGTTTATGTTCCATGGTATAACTGTTGTGGTTCCCGAGCCCGTATATCCATAAAGGCTCTGGGGAAAACCCATGTGCACGTGTGGAATAATAAACGGTAAAAAGTATTCCTAGTCATGCCTCTAAGACTAGCTCAAGTGTTGCATGATGATTATGTTTTCCCAATCATGGGCATGTCTATGCCAGCAGCTTTGAGGGCACAATGTTAGAAGAACATTTGTGTTGAATCGACCCGATTGATGTTATGCTATGAGATTCATTCGTCACAAGTTAATGGTTGATAACACAGAGATGGTTAACGTTTGCATGATTCCTCAGACCATGAGAGTATCGATTTTCTTCATGCTTGATTCATGAACTTTGGGGTTTGTTAAACATCATCCGTAACTGGATGGCTATTACGGCGGCTTACGGGTTCATGGGAAAGTATGTTAAGTAACTTGATAGCTCAAGATTGGGATTTGCTCCTCCGACGATGGAGAGATATCTCTGGGCCCTCTCGGTGTTAAGGTATCCATCATCGTCTGGCCAGACACTTTGTGATTTGATCACGGGGATGCCGGAACACGGTAACGAGAAAAGAGAACAATACCGGTAACGAGGTAACTAGCATAGTGGACAAGTTGTTGATCCACGGGAATGCCAACATGTCTCGCCTCGGGTATTTGTAACATATCGCGAAGCAACAGGAATAGCACACGGCAACTGGAGGTTCACTCGAATATTCATTCGTGTGGGTATAGGGGTCAATATGGGTGTCCACGGCTCCGATGTTGATCATTGATCGGAAGGGGTTCCAGGTCATGTCTATACTTCACCGAACCTATAGGGTCACACGCTTAAGGGTCATCTATCTGCTGAATACTAGACAGGGAGTCTGAGAGAAAATCACCGAAAAAGTTTCGGACACCGAAAAGTTTCGGACAGCGGAAAAGTTCCGCAGAGAGAGGTCACCGGATGAGTTCCGGTGAAACTGAAAAGTTGTTTCAGGGGATACCATTAAGTCAAAATGGTTTCGGCACATGCCTGATAATTACTGGAGGATGCCAGAATCATTCTGGAAACTTCTGGGAATTTTCTGGAAGAAAAACCGGAAATGTTCCGGGGCTGCCGGAACCGCTTCAGATGCTTTTCGCAGATGAAATCACTAAACTAGAATTGTTCCAGAACGCGTTGAAAATTATTTTAGTGGGTACTAGAAATGTTCTAAGCCCACATAAATATTTTCAGTTCGAACGGACGCTGAAAAATGTCGTCGTGAATAGTGAAACTGCTTTTTGGAATTTTTTGGAAAGCCACCTTTTAGGGCTTTTGCTAAAGGCTTCTAGAAGGTGATGTGGATGGATGAGGGCTTCTATGGGGGGGGGGGCCCTCCTAGGTGTGGCTGGCCACATGGGGACTCCTCCTTGGAGTCCCCTCTTGTGCCTTGGTTTCACATTTGGGTCCTTGTGGAAGGACTTCATCCATGTGCTTTTTGGGTTTTCTTGTAAAACCACCCTACCCCTTGGGATTTCCTATAAATAGAGGTGGAGGGGCAGCCCTCCACACTCATCCCTTGCTCTCATACACATGCAATGATCTGGCTTCTCTCTCCCTCCCACGAAAAGAGTTTCGTAGAGCCGAAAGGCTGTCTGGGTTGCGGTGGGAACTAGTTCTGGACGGCGAAGCCCTGCCGGATAGATGACACCGTATGTGTGCAACTCTGTAGAGAGGTCGTAGTTTCGATCTTAGTGCCCGAGGGGCTGTTCGAGAGTGCCTCCCGAAGGGCTGTCCAAGTGATGGTCCGAGTTCTGTGAGTCCTCCCGAAGGGCTGTCCGAGTGACCGTCCGAGTTTCGAAGGTCCTCCCGAAGGGCTGTCCGCGACACCGTCCGGGGGACTATTCGACCGCCTCCCGGAGGGCTGTCCGAGGGGCAGATGAGGGAGTACATCCTCACGGTTGGGAGGTTGTAAATCCTAGCTGCGGGGATCTGCACCACCATTCGTCATCGACTCTACTTCCGCTGCGCTACGAGTCGGTAACGAAAATGATCAAACCTTGTATGTAGTCTCCATAGTGGTCCTGGGCTGGTGCGTAGGTCGGAAATTTTTTGTTTTCTGCTGCATTACCCTACAGTGGCATCATGAGCCGTGCTATGCGTAGATGCAGGTTGCGATCAAGAATACATAGAGATGTATGGGTGTTGCACAATATAATTAGGTAGTAGATGAGTTCTATTACTGAAAATTATTTGTGCGGGTAGCAGATGAAATCTGTTACCCGATGTTCTTGTTGCTTCCCTGGAATTTGCATATTTCTGATCTTGATAACAGTATGGTGGAGTTTCAAAGTTCTGGCAATCCGCGATCCTGATTGATCAACGAAGTGCTAACAGTTCATTGAATTCCACCGTAGTTAAAAGGAAAGGTGAAATTTCGCAGACAAAAGGGCAATGCAGATATGATCTGCACGGGGGTCATGCGTATGATGAAGTTTAGTATGGGGCTCGAGATTTCATTATCTCGGTTTTCATACACCCTGGAAAGTTAATCTAGCGACTTGAATTATCATACTTGATGATGGACGTTGGTAGCTTCGGTTTGTTTCGAAACCTTAGAAGCCACGTAAAACAAATTTTTGCTGAACTGATTAGAGGCATCTAACTTGGTTTTGCAGGAGGGTTTGCATGTGCATATGATGTGGTATAGCAGTGCTCATAATAATTTGATTATGTATGAGATGACTATATGATGTAAATTGATTAACATGACCTGCGTGTCATGATTTGGCATGATGGCTGGAGCCATATGATTGCACTTTAAATGACCTGCGTGTCAACCTTGTGTAATGCACTTATTTTATTAGCTATAGGGATAGCAATATTATCTGGTGCATCGACAAGGTGGTGGCAATCTTCGCGAAGGTGAACACCGACGTGAATGCCGAAGACGAAGAAATACAAGACTTCTCCGTCAGAAAGGGCTATACCATATCATGCTATTATGAATTGCCTGAGATGTTTATCCCTTATGATGCACCCTTCTTGATTGCGCGGTAGTCGCTTTTATTAGGGTGATCTCTCACAAAAATATCGAGTAGTTAGTGTTCTCCCAAGTGTAGCACCGTCACGGCACCTAACTTTTCGGGGTATCACATGGATGCATGGGTACGAACGATTAGGGAAGTGTGAGGCGGGTGAGTTGAGACCTCGCAGCGTGATCACTTGGTTGTTTTGACGTTCAGGCATGAAAGTCATGAGCTCGGAACACACGCATCGAAAGATGAACAAGAGTCACATAGAGATGTGATTGGCAAGTTGGCCTACCGATTGCACTTCTCGTCACTTGAGATGGATGCATCCTTGGCGTTGAATTGTAATATGGATCTTGAATCACTCACAATCAATTTTGAGAGATATTGATTTGAGTGGGAGCGCACTGTTGAATTAACTTGTTTAATTCTCAGTGCAATTAATTTTGAACACTGTCTAAGTGTGATATGCATAATAGTTGTAGAATAATGGCTCGCTTTTCCACCTTCCCTATTAAAATTGAATAGCTGTTAAATATCTGGTTAAATCTTTACGGTTGGTAACGTAATGTGAGGATTGTCCTCAAGAGTGCCGAGAAGGACTTTGTCCTATCGCATACTTTCGGTATTCTTTCGCTTATGCTATGTATCATGTGACTCTCGTCCTTCGATCCAAAAGCTAGAATTCCGTTTCAGTCAAGTGCAATACATTTGCTTCCATGAGACCCGAACTTCGAAAGTTTGGATAGTTATGTGATATTCATGGAATCTGAAAATCATTTTCAGAGACAGACAAAGGCTAAAAGATATGAGATATCCAAAGCAATGTTTGTTTGCAAACTATTAGTAAAGGAGTTTACTATGCATTAGACTGATAAGAGAGGGATCCAGAAGAACGCCTGTCATATGATGAAAGGTGAATAAAACAACAACTTAAAGAGAAAGGAAGTGTCCGAAGGGTGTTAGTGAAACTTTCACGCCTAGGAAGTCCAGGGCTAACGCCACTCTTAAGTTGGGTGCTTCTTCTGAGAGTAGGAGAAATACTGAAAGTTAAACTGTTAGAAATATAAAGGCAATAAGAAAGAAGACTGGAATATCCAGCTCATGTATGAATGTCATACAAGTTTTTGATGTATAGAAGGCTGGTCAAAGATATAGTTCTTGGGAATTATGATTAAATTGTTAATCACTGATTCTTGGGTATTGTGAGTTAATCACAAAGATACCCGCTCGATTGCTTTCTGTTGCAACTCGATGTAAGAACTACTATGGCCTGAAAGACTAGCCAGGAATGAGGTTGAGATACACACATGGAACATAGTAAATGTTACTATACCTTCCATCGGTGTATTACCTATGTATTTACTTTCATAATTCATTTTAGAGTTTCACACTCTAGGCCTTTGCATAAGGTATCTTGCAAGAAGGTTGTTCATAAGAGAACTTTTTATGTTCGATGTTATGAATAACATAAGGGCCATACTTTCATTGAGAATGAGATGTATGTTATGAATAATGATATTAATATATTACCTCTGGATTTACTTTCATAATTCATTTTAGAGTTTTACACTCTAGCCCCTTGCACAATGTTGTTGCAAAAGGGTTGTTCATAAAAAGAACAATTGTTGTTCAGTATTATGAATAACATAAAGGGCCATGCTTCCATCCGAGATTGGACGTATGTTATGAATATTGATGGTAATATGATACATCTATAACACTGACGCTAAATGTCGCAAGACTAAAAGAATACCACACAAGTGTGGCACTACATTTGGTCACATTGGAGAAACCCGCATGGAAAACTCCATTATGATGGATTTTGAAGTCGTTTGATTTTGAATCATCTGACACTTGCAAATTTCCTCCGAAAAGTGAAGTCACTGAAATACCGTTCACAGGCCATAAGGAATGAGCAACAAACTTATTGGTGATCATACATTTTGATGTGTGTAGTTCAATAAATGTTGTTGCAAGTAGTGGATTAATCTATCTTCAGAAATGACTCAAGTAGATATATGGATATTTACTTGATGAGACGTAAGTCTGGATCTTTTGAAATCATTCGAAAGGTTTTCAAATATGAAGTAGAAGTTATTGTAACAAGAAAATTAAGTTTCTACAATTCGATTGCAGAAAGAAATATTTGAGTTACAAGTTTAGCGAATGTCTGATGAGTTGTGAAAAGAGTTTCATAACTTACACCTCCCGGAACACCACTGTGAGTGGAAAGTCCGTGAAGATGTAATCGAACCATTTATGACATGGTAAGATCAAAGATGACATAAATAAATTTGCCATTATCCCTTTTAAAAGGTGATGCTTTAGAGACTACGGCTTTTACACTGAAAAGAGCTCCATCAGGTCTGTTGAAATGACACCATGGTATGGTACGCCCAACCATGTTATATCTTTTCTTAACATTTGGAATATGGGGCTTGTGTAAAAGGTTACAAACCTATTCCAAATCAGACAAGTGCTACTTTGTAGGTTATCCCAAGTCATTGGGTATTCCTCCCTCACTATACCGAGGCAAATAGGTTTGCCACAAAGAACGGTATGCTTTTTGAAGAAAATGGTTCTTTCAAAAAGGTGAGTGGGAGAATAGTGCAACTCGACGAGATAAACAGTATCTTCGTCATCAGGTCAAAGGAAACAGACCTTGGAAGTAATTCCGGAGTTTCCTACTGCGACTGATACGGAAGTCTCTACAATAAAATGTATGGAATTCGGTCGAACTTGCAGCTGAACCACGTAGGCAAAGGCTCGTGCAAACCTCTCAGGTGCGCAAACGAGATATTGTTGTTAGACAACAGTATACCTACGATACACAAGGAAGCATTGGTGGGCCCTGACTCCGGAATTGGCTAAATGCCAATACAATCCGAGATAGTTTCCATATAAGTGATTCAAGATTAAAACCTTGATACACCTTTCGGAACACTTAGAGTCTGACGAATATTTATGGAACTATAACTGATACGAATAAAAATGTTTTATCCATAAAGCTCGACTTGTTGCAATATACAAGTTCAAGGAGTTGACTACGATGAGGTTACTTCATCGTAGCGATGCTTAAAGTCGGTTCGGGTTGAACTAGCAATTAATACATATTTCAATCATGAGATATGAAACAAGGATGACGAAAGGATTTCCATCCGATGGAAATAAAACCAAGGACTTGCATGTGATACAATCCAAGGTATTTTGTCAGTCCAAAGGATGCTAGTAAGTATGCAAACTTCAGAGTTCCAGCGATGGATAGAAGAGAGCAAAATGGAGTTGGAATCTTCGTGTTTTGATGATATGGTTAAAAGGGTTTTGACTTCATCAATGGGTAACGAAGATGCTTGTGATTCAAGAAAGTAAGTGGGAGCATAATAACATTTCTAAAAACCTTGTGTGCTTGACACATTGTTAATTGGAATTAATATTCTTGACACGAATTAGGACTTCATTTAAAAATAGTTTTTCAATGAAGTGCTTGGGCTAAATAGCCTTTATATTAGGCATGATGATCTATGGAGATAGATTTACCTAATAGGGCTGAGCAAAGATACATATTGACAAGATGCTAAAACCTTTTAGCATTAAAAACGTCAAGGAGTGATTCTTGCCGAAGTCACATGGAAAGAGTTTTTGCAAGACTCGGTGTCCCAAAACACTGATGAGCAAAATACATGATGGAGATTCCACACACTCTTGTGTTTGGATTAATCATGTATTCCATGGTATGTAAAAACAACCAGATATGTCCAATACTCCCAAAGTTGTTGCGAGTATAGATACCAAAGTGATCAAAAGTATTGATCAAGGGACAACAGTGAAAAAGGGTCATTGAGTACTATAGTAGCACTGATGACATGTTTTCTCGCAAGCAGAGATCATGAAGAGTTCGTTGTAAAAGGTTACATCGATACAGTCTTCATCCATGCTCCAAGCGATTTTTGATTTAAGTTAAGGGTTTTGTGCAATACACAATATGGTGGCACGGTAGTTGGTAATTGTTCCAAACAATTTACTGTGGCGAATTCTATAACAGGGGCGAAGTATGTTGCCGCTTTTAAAGCGACAAAGAAGATGTTGAATCATATAGTTCATTCATGAACTTAGTATGGTTCCAAGATGGCTTTTGTCAATGGGACACTACTGCAGGTAGTTGCTCCATAACTCAGTCTGAGGAATCCAGGTTCGACCTGTGATTCACATACATGCAAAGCCAAGTCCACACAAAATACGAATTTTGTGAAAGCGTGAAAACGCGAGGATATGCATAGATACACACGGAGCTGAAATCGTCAGATCCGTTGGACATCAGGCTATACCACAAGCGAAGCATATTTACACCGGTGTGCCACAGGTGTGAAGTGCATTAGCATTAAGTAGATTATTGACTCTAGTGCAAGTGGGAGTCTGTAGGAGATATGCCCTAGAGGCAATAATAAATGTTATTGATTATCTCCCTGTTCATAATTAGGTTTATGTTCCATGCTATAACTGCTATGGTTCTCGAGTCTGCAAATAAAACGAGGCTCGGAGGAAGACTCATATGCACGTGTGGAATAATAAACGATAAAATGTATTCCTAGTCAAGCCTCTATGACTGGCTCAAGTATTGCCTGATGATCCTGTTTTCCTGATCATGGGCATGACTATGCCAGCAATTTTGAGGGCACAATGTTAGCAGAACATTTGTGTTGAATCGACCCGATTGATGTTATGCTATGAGATTCATTCGTCACAAGTTAATGGTTAATAACACAGAGATGGTTAATGTTTACATAATTCCTTAGACCATGAGAGTGTCGAGTTTCTTCATACTTGCTTCATGAACTTTGGGGTTTGTTAAACGTCATCCGTAAATGGGTGGCTATTACGGCGGCTTACGGGTTCATGAAAAAGTGTGTCAAGTAACTTGATAGCTCGCGATTGGGATTTGCTCCTCCGACGATGGAGAGATATCTCTGGGCCCTCTCGGTGTTACGGTATCCATCATCGTCTGGCCACACACTTTGTGATTTGATCACGGGGATGCCGCAACACGGTAACGAGAAAAGAGAACAATACCGGTAACGGGGTAACTGGCATAGTGGACAAGTTGTTGATCCACGGGGATGCCAACATGTCTAACCTCGGGTATTTGTAACATATCGCGAAGCAACAAGAATAGCACATGGCAACTGGAGGTTCACTCGAATATTCATTCGTGTGGGTATAGGGGTCAATATGGGTGTCCACGGCTCCGATGTTGATCATTGATCGGAAGGGGTTCCAGGTCATGTCTATACTTCACCGAACCTATAGGGTCACACGCTTAAGGGTCATCTATCTGCTGAATACTAGACAGGGAGTCTGAGAGAAAATCACCGAAAAAGTTTCGGACACCGAAAAGTTTCGGACAGCGGAAAAGTTCCGCAGAGAGAGGTCACCGGATGAGTTCCGGTGAAACTGAAAAGTTGTTTCAGGGGATACCATTAAGTCAAAATGGTTTCGGCACATGCCTGATAATTACTGGAGGATGCCAGAATCATTCTGGAAACTTCTGGGAATTTTCTGGAAGAAAAACCGGAAATGTTCCGGGGCTGCCGGAACCGCTTCAGATGCTTTTCGCAGATGAAATCACTAAACTAGAATTGTTCCAGAACGCGTTGAAAATTATTTTAGTGGGTACTGGAAATGTTCTAAGCCCACATAAATATTTTCAGTTCGAACGGACGCTGAAAAATGTCGTCGTGAATAGTGAAAGTGCTTTTTGGAATTTTTTGGAAAGCCACCTTTTAGGGCTTTTGCTAAAGGCTTCTAGAAGGTGATGTGGATGGATGAGGGCTCCCATGGGGGGGCCCCTCCTAGGTGTGGCTGGCCACATGGGGACTCCTCCTTGGAGCCCCCTCTTGTGCCTTGGTTTCACATTTGGGTCCTTGTGGAAGGACTTCATCCATGTGCTTTTTGGGTTTTCTTGTAAAACCACCCTACCCCTTGGGATTTCCTATAAATAGAGGTGGAGGGGCAGCCCTCCACACTCATCCCTTGCTCTCATACACATGCAATGATCTGGCTTCTCTCTCCCTCCCACGAAAAGAGTTTCGTAGAGCCGAAAGGCTGTCTGGGTTCCGGTGGGAACTAGTTCTGGACGGCGAAGCCCTGCCGGATAGATGACACCGTATGTGTGCAACTCTGTAGAGAGGTCGTAGTTTCGATCTTAGTGCCCGAGGGGCTGTTCGAGAGTGCCTCCCGAAGGGCTGTCCAAGTGACGGTCCGAGTTCTGTGAGTCCTCCCGAAGGGCTGTCCGAGTGACCGTCCGAGTTTCGAAGGTCCTCCCGAAGGGCTGTCCGCGACACCGTCCGGGGGACTATTCGACCGCCTCCCGGAGGGCTGTCCGAGGGGCAGATGAGGGAGTACATCCTCGCGGTTGGGAGGTTGTAAATCCTAGCTGCGGGGATCTGCACCGCCGTTCGTCATCGACTCTACTTCCGTTGCGCTACGAGTCGGTAACGAAAATGATCAAACCTTGTATGCAGTCTCCATAGTGGTCCTGGGCTGGTGCGTAGGTCGGAAAATTTTTGTTTTCTGCTGCGTTACCCTACATCACGTGCCGTCCGCCTTGCGAATGAGGAGAACCGGTGCCGAAAACGGCGAGGTCGAGATCCGGATGATGCCCAGGGCAAGCATGATCGCGCACTGTCCCTCTAGCTCGTCCTTCTGCAGCTGCGGGTAGCAGTATGGACGGACCGCCACGGGAGCTGTGCCAGGGAGCAGGTGAATGCGGTGGTCGTAGACCCGGGCTGGCGGAAGGCCCTGGGGCTTGTCGAAGAGGTCACTGTGCTGCTGTAAGAGACGAGCCAACAGGGGCTGCTCGGGCTCGGCGGCGGCCACAGTCAGCTGTGGATGGGGCGCCACTGATGAAGGGCCACCCGCGCCCTCCCACCGGATGCGGCGACCCATGCGCCATAAGACCATCGTCATAGCGTCGAAGTCCCAGAGGATGGGACCCAAGGTCCGCAAAAAGTCGACGCCGAGGAAGAAGTCGAAGCAGCCCAAGTCAATGCCGACGCACGTGATGGTGAAGTGCTCGTCACCGACGCTGATGGGGACATGTCGTGCAATCCCGTGACAGTGGAGGCGGTCACCGTTAGCGACGGTAACCCGTAGGTGCTCCCCGCCGGTCGGCTGGAGCGCCAGGCGGTGCATGGTCGACGCGGGCAGAAAGTTATGGGTGGAGCCCGTATCTAGCAGGGCCAGGAGGCGCTCGCCGTTGATCGTCACCAGCAGCAGCATAGTCTTCTCCGCTCGTATACCCGCGAGGGCATGGAGGGAGACCACGAGTGCAGTCGCCGGAGCGGGGGCTGGCGCGTCTTCCGCGGCAACTGGGGCGGGCGGGGCGTCAAGCCCCTCGGCGGCGGTGTCCACCTCTACGTAGTCCGCAACCTCTAAGTAGAAGAGCCGCGGGCAAACGTGGCCCGGCATGTAGGGCTCGTCACAGTTGTAGCACAGCCCCTGACGACGACGCTCGAGCTATTCGGCCGGGGTGAGCCGACGGAACGGGCGTGGTGTAGCCGGGACGTTGGGCGCCGCGGGAGCCTGGGCAGGACGCCACGGTGCTGGTGCCGTCGGTGGCGGCCGGGGAGGCTGGCGGGCGACCCGGGACGGAAGTGCCTGTTGCATGGCCACCGCGCGTCGCTCGAAGGCGCGCGTGTAACACATGGCCGTCTGGAGGTCCTGTGGCCTGCGCATCTCCACGTCCACGCGGATATGATCCGGTAGCCCGCCAACAAACAGCTCAGCCCGCTGGCGAGCCGTGAAGCCAGGCGCGTGGCAAGCCAGGGCCTGGAAGCGGTTGGCGATGTCTTGCACCGTCGAAGTGAAAGGCAAACACCCAAGATCCGCCAGGCGGCTCCCGCGAATCGCGGCCCGAACCGCAAGAGGCATAGATCGCGGAAGCGCTCCCACGGAGGCATGCCGCCCACGTCCTGTTCGAGGGCATAATACCACGTCTGCGCTGCGCCCCGGAGGTGATAGGAGGCGAGCCAAGTGCGGTCGGACGCTAGCGTGCGTTGTCCCCTGAAAAACTGGTCACACTGATTGAGCCAATTGAGGGGATCTTCGACGCCGTCGTAGGTGGCGAACTCGAGCTTGGAGAAGCGCGGTGGTGTGTGGCCGTGGCCGATGGTGGGGTACACCTCGTCGGCGCGGAGCAGCGAGGAGGATTGCGCCGAGTAGGTGGGCAACAAGGACCCCCCCTTAGAACAGGGCCACGTCCAAGCCGTCGTAGGGCCCGGTGGAGCTCGAGGACCTGCCAAACTGCAGAGGCGGCGCCAGCGGAGACGGAACCTGCGGCTAACTCGGGGCCATCGTGTAGAACAGTGGGGAAGACTCGGCCAGCCAGGCAAGTAACAGAGACGGCGACGGGGGGGAACCGCACCTGGTGGATGGGCACCCCGGGCGCCGTCGTCGGGAGGGCCGGTCCCGAGGTGGCTGGTGGCGGCGGCGGCAACTGCAGCTGCTGCGGCAGCGGCAAGCCGGGCGCGACGGAGGTCGCCGGTGGTGGCGGCTGCCACGGGAGCTGCAGCGGCCCCGTGGTGAGGGTGATAGGAGCGGTCGGCTGCGGCCCATAGTGCCCCGCGAGGAAGAGGCGGATGCCCTGGACCGCCTGGGTGAGGTCGCGGAGCGCCGCCGACATCTCCTCTAGGGTGAGGGCGGCGGGGAGGGCCGCGGGTGATGTCCCGGCGGCGGAGGAGAGCGGCCCGGTGAGGGACTGCATACCGGCCGCGGTGGTCATCGGCGACGAAGAGGCGATTGGCAGTGGGAGGGAGGGGGTGGGCGGCGGTGCGGACATGATCGAGCCTGAGACCCCTGATACCAGATTGATAGGAACCGGGTCCCTACCAGGACGAGCTCTCAGGTTATAGGGGTGGAGGGAGGGTTGGCGTGGAGGAAGGCGAGGCCGGCGGTGCTGGGGCGCCGTCGTCACGCGAGAGAGAGAGAGGGCGCAGGGGCGGCGGCTAGGGTTAGGTCTCCCGGCTCCCTTCAGGAAGCCGAGCAAATATGATTGCTTCTGCTTAATCTCAAAACAGGTCCTTACATGAGTTTATATAATCCTCCTAATAATATAACTGGGCTAAGCCCCTAACACGATAAGATAACTTGGGCTGGGCCCCTAACTGCCTGCACCATGAGGCCTTCTCCGGCTATAGTGTATGCCGGTCATAACAGGTGAAGCTTGTATTTACAAGAAAGTGAGTGGGAGCTCTGTAGCATTTTTGATATTATATGTGGATGACATATTGTTTATTGGAAATGATACAGAATTTCTGGATAGCATAAAAGGATACTTGAATAAGAATTTTTCAATAAAAGACCTCAGTGAAGCTCCTTATTGGGCATCAAGATCTATAGGGATAGATCGAGACGCTTAATAGGACTTTCACAAAGTACATACCTTGGCAAAATTTTGAAGAAGTTCAAAATAGATCAGTCAAAGAAAGGGTTCTTGCCTGTGTTGCAAGGTATGAAGTTGAGTAAGACTCAAAGCCCAACCATGGCAGAAGATAGAGAGAGAATGAAAGTCATTCCCTATGCATCAGCAATAGGTTCTATAAAGTATGACATGTTGTGTACTAGACCTGTTGTGTGCCTTGCCATGAGTTTGGCAAGGGGGTGCAATAGTGATCCAGGAGTAGATCACTGGACAGCGGTCAAAATTATCCTTAGAGGACTAAGGAAATGTTTCTCGGTTATGGAAGTAATAAAGGGTTCGTCGTAAAGGGTTACGTCAATGCAAGCTTTAACACTAATCTAGATGACTCTGAGTCTCAATCTGGATACGTATTGTAAGTGGGAGCAATTAGCTAGAGTAGCTCCGTGCAGAGCATTGTAGACATAGAAAATTGCAAAATACATACGGATCTGAATGTGGCAGACCCGTTGACTAAACCTCTCTCACAAGCAAAACATGATCACACCTTAGTACTCTTTGGGTGTTAATTATATGGCGATGTGAACTAGATTATTGACTCTAGTAAACTCTTTCGGTGTTAGTCGCATGGCGATGTGAACTATGGGTGTTAATCACATGATGATGTGAACTAGATTATTGACTCAAGTGCAAGTGGGAGACTGAAGGAAATATGCCCTAGAGGCAATAATAAAGTTGTTATTTTATATTTCCTTATTCATGATAAAGGTTTATTATTCATGCTAGAATTGTATTGATCGGAAACTTAAATACATGTGTGAATACATAAACAAATACCGTGTCCCTAGTAAGCCTCTACTAGACTAGCTCGTTGATCAAAGATGGTTAAGGTTTCCTAACCATAGACATGTGTTGTCATTTGATAACGGGATCACATCATTAGGAGAATGATGTGATGGACAAGACCCATCCGTTAGCTTAGCATAATGATCGTTCAGTTTATTGCTATTGCTTTCTTCATGTCAAATACATATTCCTTCGACTATGAGATTATGCAACTCCCGGATACCGGAGGAATACCTTGTGTTCTATCAAACATCACAACGTAACTGGGTGATCATAAATATGTTCTACAGGTATCTCCGAAGGTGTTTGTTGAGTTGGCATAGATCGAGATTAGGATTTGTCACTCCGAGTATCGGAGAGGTATCTCTGGGCCCTCTCGGTAATACACATCATAAGCTTGCAAGCAAATGACTAAGGAGTTAGTCATGAGGTGATGTATTATGGAAGGAGTAAAGTGACTTGCCGGTAACGAGATTGAACTAGGTATGAAGATACTGACGATCGAATCTCGGGCAAGTAACATACCGATGGACAAAGGGAATTGTGTATGTTGTCATAATGGTTCGACCGATAAAGATCTTCATAGAATATGTAGGAGCCAATATGGGCATCCAGGTTTTGCTATTGGTTATTGACCGGAGAGGTGTCTCGGTCATGTTTACATAGTTCTCGAACTCGTAGGGTCCGCACGCTTAACGTTCGTTGATGATATAGTGTTATATGAGTTATGTGATTTGGTAACCGAATTTTGTTCGGAATCCCGGATGAGATCACGGACATGACGAGGAGTCTCGAAATGGTCGAGAATTAAAGATTGATATATAGGACGATGGTATTCGGACACCGGAAAAGTTTTGGAGTGCACCGGGTAATCATCGGGTCACCGGAAGGGGTTTCGGACACCCCCCGATAAGTGTATGGGCCTAATGGGCCAAAGGGGGGGATAGACCAGCCCCTGGTGCACCCCTTCTTTGGAAAGCAGGCCCTAAGGGAAGGAAAGGGGGGAGGGCTAGCCCCTCCTGCCTTTCCCTCTCATGGGAGAAACGAAAGGGGGGGCGCGGCTTGGGAGGGACTCCAAGTAGGATTCCTCCTACTTGGGTGCCTCCTTTGGCTGCTCCTCCCTCCCTCCCACCTATATATATATGTGGGAAGGGGGCGCCACACAAGGACACAACATTGTCTTAGCCGTGTGCGGCGCCCCCGTCCACCGTTTACTCCCCCGGCCATATTTTCGTAGTGCTTAGGCGAAGCCCTGCAGAGATCACTTCACCATCACCGTCACCATGCTGTCGTGCTATCGGAACTCATCCACTATCTCACCGTCTTAGTGGATCAAGAAGGCGCGGACGTCACCGAGCTGAACATGTGCAAAACGCGGAGGTGCCGTACGTTCGGTACTCGATCTGTTGGATCGCGAAGAAAGTTCGACTACATCAACGCGTTGTGAAACGCTTCCGCTTACGGTCTACGAGGGTACGTAGACACACTCTTCCCCTTGTTGCTATGCATCTCCATGGATAGATCATTGCGTGTGCGTAGAATATTTTTTGTTTTCCATGCAACGTTTCCCAACAGAGCACATCTCCACACCACGGCGCTGCCCCTCCTCTCCCTCATAGCCATCTTTCTCTCCGTAGTGCTTAGCGAAGCTCTGTTGAGATTCCACCACCACCACGCCGTCGTGCTGCCGGAGGACTCGAGCTACTACTTCACCATCGCTCGCTGGATCGAGGAGGTGAAGGCGTCATCAAGCCGTACGTGTGTTGAACGCGGAGGTGCCTTCCGTTTGGCACTTGGATCGGAGTTCGCGGGACGGATCATGATTGGATCGCGAAGACGTTCGACTAGATCAACCGCGTTTCTTAACTCTTCTGCTTAGCGATCTACAAGGGTATGTAGATCCAATCTCTCCTCTCGTAGATGGTCATCTCCTAGATTGATCTTGGTGAGCGTAGGAAATTTTTTGTTTCCCATGCAAAGTTCCCCAACAGTGGTATCAGAGATAGGTCTATGCATAGATGACATCACGAGTAGAACACAAAGGAGTTTGTGGGCGTTGATATTCATATTGCTTCCTTCCTTGCTCTTTTCTTGATTCAGCGGTATTGTGGGATGAAGCGGCCCGGACCAACTTTACATGTCCACGTACATGAGACCGGTTCCATCGACAGACATGTGACTTTGTTGCATAAAGATAGCTGGCGGGTGTCTATCTCTCCCACCTTAGTTGAATCGGATTCGACAAAGGCGGTCCTTGTAGAAGGTTAAATAGCAACTTGCATATCACCGTTATGGCTTTGCGCAGGTAAGAATCGTTCTTGCTAGATACCCATAGCAGCCACGTAAAACATGCAACAACAATTAGAGGACGTCTAACTTATTTTTGCAGGGTATGTTGTGATATGATATGGCCAAAGACATGATGAAATATATTTGATGTATGAGCTGATCATGTTTGTAATAGTTTATATCGACTTGCATGTCGATGCATACGGCAACCGGTAGGAGCCATAGGGTTGTCTTTAATTATTGTATGACCTGCGTGTCAATCATTAAGCGCTATGTAATGCTTTACTTTATCGCTAAGCGGTAGCAATAGTAGTAGAAGCATGGTTGGCGTGACAACCCCGATGGCGACACGATGATCGAGATCATGGTGTCATGCCGGTGACGATGGAGTTCATGCCGGTGCTTTGGAGATGGAGATCAAAAGCACGAGTTCATGGCCATATCATGTCACTTATGATTTCCATGTGATGTTAATCCTTTTATGCATCTTATGTTGCTTAGGACGACGGTAGCATTATAAGGTGATCCCTCACTAAAATTTCAAGATAAAATTGTGTTCTCCCCAAGTGTGCACCATTGCGAAAGTTCGTCGTTTCGAAGCACCACGTGATGATCGGGTGTGATAGGCTCTACGTTCACATACAACGGGTGCAAGCCAGTTTTGCACATGCGGAACACTTGGGTTAAACTTGACGAGCCTCGGAACACAAGAGACCGAAAGGTCGAGCATGAGTCAGATAGTAGATATGATCAACATGGAGATGTTCACCATTGAAACCACCTCATCTCACGTGATGATCGAACTTGGGTTGGTGAATTTGGATCATGTTACACTCGGACAACCAGAGGGATGTTGATTTGAGTGGGAGTTCTTAGGTAATATGATTAATTGAACTCATTATCATGAACAATAGTCTGAGTTTTCTTTGCAAATTATGTTGTAGATCAATAGCTCGCGCTGTAGCTCCCTGTTTTAATACGTTCCTAGAGAAAGACTAAGTTGAAAGATATTGTAAGCAATTATGCCGACTAGGGCCGTAGTCTGAGGATTGTCCTCACTGATGCACAGAAGGCTTATGTCCTTAACGCACCACTCGGTGTGCCAACCCCTCTAGCTGCGTCTGTGGATGTTGTGAACATCTGGCAAACACGTTCTGATGACTACTTGATAGTTTAGTGCGCCATGCTTTACGGCTCAGAATTGGGGCTCCAAAGACGTTTTGAACGCCATGGAACATATGAGATGTTCCAATAGCTGAAATTGGTATTTCAGGCTCATGCCCGTGTTGAGAGGTATGAGACCTCTGACAAGTTCTTTGCCTACAAGATGGAGGAGAATAGCTCAGCCAGTGAGCATGTGCTCAGAATGTCTGGGTGCTATAATCGCTTGAATCAAGTGGGAGTTAATCTTCCAGATAAGATAGTGATTGACAGAGTTATCCAGTCACTATCACCAAGCTACTAGAGCTTCATGATGAACTATAACATGCAAGGGATGGAGATGATCCCGGAGCTATTCACGGTGCTTAAGGCCGCAAAGGTAGAAATCAAGAAGGAGCATCAAGTGTTGATGGTTAACAAGACCACTGGTTTCAAGAAGGGCAAGGGCAAGAAGGGAAACTTCATGAATGGCAAGCCAGTTGCCGCTCCAGTGAAGAAACGCAAGGTTGAACCCAAACCCGAGACTAAGTGCTTCTATTGTAAGGGGAACGGTCACTGGTAGCGGAAATACCCCAAACACTTGGTAGATAAGAAGGCTGGCAACTTCAACAAAAGTATATTTGATATACATGTTATTGATGTGTACCTTACCAATACTCCTAGTAGCACCTGGGTATTAGATACTGGTTCAGTTGCTAATATTGGTAACTCGAAACAAAAGCTACGGAATAAACGGAGACTAGCTAAGGGCGAGGTGACGATGTGTGTTGAAAGTGTTTCCAAGGTTGATGTGATCACCATCTCACGCTCCCTCTATCTTCGAGATTAGTGTTGAACCTAGATAAATGTTATTTGGTGTCTGCGTTGAGCATGAACATGATTGGATCGTGTTTATTGCAATACGGTTGTTCATTTAAGTCGAATAATAATGGTTATTCTGTTTACATGAATAATACCTTCTATGGTCATGCACCCAATGTGAATGGTTTACTGAATCTCGATCGTAGTGATACACATGTTCATAACATTGATGCCAAAAGATGTCGAGTTGATAATGATAGTACCACTTTCTTGTGGCATTGCCGCTTAGGTCATATTGGTGTAAAGCGCATGAAGAAACTCCAAGCTGATGGACATTTGGAGTCACTTGATTTTAAATCACTTACACATGCGAACCATGCCTCATGGGCAAGATGACTAAAACCACGTTTTCCGGAACAATGGAATGGGCAAGTGACTTGTTGGAAATCATACATGCTGATGTGTGCGGTCCGATGAGTGTTGACGCGCGCAGTGGATATTGTTATTTCCTCACCTTCACCGATGATTTGAGTTGATATGGGTATGTTTACTTAATGAAACATAAGTCTGAAACATTTGAAAAGTTCAAGCAATTTCAGAGTGAAGTTGAGAATCATCGTAACAAGAAGATTAAATTCCTACGATCCGATCGAGGGGGAGAATATCTGAGTTATGAGTTTGGCAATCACTTAAGACAAATGTGGAATTGTTTCACAGTTGACGCCACCTGGAACACCACAGCGTAATGGTGTGTCCGAACGTCGTAATCGTACCTTATTGGATATGGTCCGTTCTACGATGTCTCTTGCCGATCTGCCACTATCGTTTTGGGGTTATGCGTTAGAGATAGCTGCATTCACTTTAAATAGGGCACCATCTAAGTCCGTGGAGACGACACCGTATGAACTGTGGTTTGGCAAGAAACCTAATTTGTCATTTCTTAAGGTTTGGGGTTGCGATGCTTATGTCAAAGGGCTTCAGCCGGAAAAGCTCGAACCCAAAGCGGACAAATGCGTCTTCATAGGATACCCAAAAGAGACGGTTGGGTGTACCTTCTATCTCAGATCCGAAGGCAAAGTGTTTGTCGCTAAGAACGGGTCCTTTCTCGAGAAAGAGCTTCTCTCGAACGAATTGAGTGGGAGGAAGATAGAACTTGATGAGATTGTTGAACCTTTACTTCAACCAGAGAGTAGCGCAGCGCAGAAAGATGTTTCTGTGGCACCTACGTCAGTTGAAGAGGAAGCTAATGATGATGATCATGAAGCTTCGGATCAAGTTACTGTCGAACCTCGTAGGTCGACAAGGGTACGTACCGCTTCTGAGTGGTACGGTAACCCTGTCTTAGAGGTCATGTTGTTGGACAACGGTGAACCTACAAGCTATGGAGAAGCGATGGTGGGCCTGGATTCTAAAAAATGGCTAGGAACCATGAAATCTGAGATAGGATCAATATATGAGAACAAAGTATGGACTTTGGTGGACTTGGCCGTTGATTGGCGAGCCATTGAGAATAAATGGATCTTCAAGAAGAAGACAGACGCTGATGGTAATGACACCATTTATGAAGCTCGACTTGTCGCAAAGAAGTTTCCGACAAGTTCAAGGAGTTGACTATGATGAGACTTTCTCACTCATAGCGATGCTAAAGTCTGTTGGAATTATGTTAGCAGTTGCTGCATTTTCAATTACGAAATCTGGCAGATGGATGTCAAAACAAAGTTTCCTTGACGGTTTCCGTGAGGAAAGGTTGTATGTGATACAACCAGAAGGTTTTGTCGATCCTAAGGATGCTAAAAGGTATGCAAGCTCTAGCGATCCTTCTATGGACTGGAGCAAGCATCTCGGAGTTGGAATATATGCTTTGATGAGGTGATCAAAGCTTTTGGGTTTATACAAAGTTTGCAAGAAACTTGTATTTGCAAGAAAGTGAGTGCGAGCACTACAACATTTCTGATAAGTATATGTGGATGACATATTGTTGATCGGGAATGATGTAGAAATTCTGGAAAGCATAAAGGGTTGTTTGAAAGGAGTTTTTCAAAGGAAGACCAGGGTAAAGCTGCTTACATATTGGGCATCAAGATCTATAGAGATATATCAAGACGCCTAATAAGACTTTCACAGAGCACATACCTTGACATGATTTTGAAGAAGTTCAAAATGGATCAGTCCAAGAAGGGGTTCTTGCCTGAGTTGTAAGGTGTGAAGTTGAGTAAGACTCAAAGCTCGACCACGGCAGAAGAAAGAGAAACGACGAAGGTTGTCCCCTATGCCTTAGCCATAGACTCTATACGATATGCCATGCTGTGTACCGCACCTGATGTGTGCCTTGCCATGTGTCTGGCAAGGGGGTACAAGAGTGATCCAGGAGTGGATCACTGGACAGCGGTCAAAATTATCCTTAGAGGAATAAGGAAATGTTTCTCGGTCATGGAGGTGGTAAAGAGTTCGACGTAAAGGGTTACATCGATGCAAGCTTCAACACCAATCCGGATGACTCTGAGTACAGTTTCTCGGTTATGGAGGTGATAAAGAGTTCGGCATAAAGGGTTACGTCGATGCAAGCTTTAAACACCAATCCGGATGACTCTGAGTAGCAAACCGGATACATATAGTGGAGCAGCCATTTGGAATAGCTCCAAGTGGAGTGTGGTAGCAGCATCTACAATATGACATAGAGATTTGCGAAGTACACGCGGATCTGAATGTTGCAGACCCGTTGATTAAAACCTCTCTCACAAGCATAACATGATCAAACCCCAGAACTCATTGGGTGTTAATCACATGGTGATGTGAACTAGATTATTGACTGTAGTGCAAGTGGGAGACTGTTGGAAATATGCCCTAGAGGCAATAATAAATTGGTTATTATCATATTTCCCTATTCATGATAATCGTTTATTATCCATGCTACAATGGTATTGATTGGAAACTCAAATACATGTGTGGATGCATAGACAACAACGTGTCCCTAGTGAGCCTCTACTAGACTAGCTCGTTGATCAAAAGATGGCTATGGTTTCCTAGTCATAGACATAAGTTGTCATTTGATAACGGGATCACATCATTTGGAGAATGATGTGATGGACAAGACCCAAACTATGAACGTAACATATGATCGTGTCAAGTTTATTGCTATCATTTTCTGCATGTCAAGTATATGTTCCTATGAGCATGAGATCATGCAAATCACTGACACCGGAGGAGTACCTTGTGTGTACCAAACATCGCAACGTAACTGGATGACTATAAAGGTGCTCTACAGGTATCTCCGAGGGTGTCTGTTGAGTTGGCATGGATCAAGACTGGGATTTGTCACTCCGTATGATGGAGAGGTATCTCAGGGCCCATTCGGTAATACAACATCACAAGAAGCTTGCAAGCAATGTGACTAATGAGTTAGCCACGGGATCTTGTATTACAGAACGAGTAAAGAGACTTACCGATAACGAGATTGAACTAGGTATGGAGATACCGACGATCGAATCATGGGCAAGTAACATACCGATAGACAAATGAAACTGCATACGGGATTAGCTGAATCCTTGGCATCGAGGTTCGACCGATAAGATCTTCGTAGAATATGTAGGAACCAATATGGGCATCCAGGTCCCGCTATTGGTTATTGACCGTAGAGGTGTCTCGGTCATGTCTACACACTTAACGTTTGGTGACGATATAAGTATAGTTGAGTTGTTATGGTGGTTACCGAAGGTTGTTCGAAGTCCCGGATGAGATCCCGGACATGACGAGGAACTCCGGAAGGGTCCGGAGGTGAAGACTGATATATTGGACGAAGGGTATGGAGTCCGGAATTGTTCCGGGGGTATCGGGTGATGATCAGCATGACCGAAAGGAGTTTCGGGGGGCCCCGGCAAGTGTTGGGCGGTCTCATGGGCCAAGGGGAGGGGGCACACCAGCCCACTAAGGGGCTGTGCGCCCCTCTTACCACATCCCACGTGACCAGGGGAGGTGGGGCGCCTCCACCTGGCTTGGGAGGCAAGCCTCCACCTGGCTTGGGGGGCAAGCCACCCTAGGGTTTCCCTAGGAGGCGCCCCCCTCTGCCTTGGCTGCCACTCCTAGATAGGATCTAGGGTGCCCCCCTCCTCCTCCCTTCCCCCTATATATAGAGAGGTACAGAGAGGGCAGCCGCACCCCTTGAGCACATCTCCACGCCACGGTGCTGCCCCTCCTCTCCCTCGTAGCCATCATTCTCTCCGTAGTGCTTAGCGAAGCTCTGCTGAGATTCCACCACCATCGTCACCACGCCGTCGTGCTGCCGGAGGACTCGAGCTACTACTTCATCATCGCTCGCTGGATCAAGGAGGTGAAAGCGTCATCAAGCTGTACGTGTGTTGAACGCGGAGGTGCCGTCCGTTCGGCACTTGGATCGGAGTTCGCGGGACGGATCGTGATTGGATCGCGAAGACGTTCGACTACATCAACCGCGTTTCTTAACGCTTCCGCTTAGCGATCTACATGGGTATATAGATCCAATCTCTCCTCTCGTAGATGGTCATCTCCTAGATTGATCTTGGTGAGCGTATGAAAAGTTTTGGTTCCCATGCAACGTTCCCCAATAAAAGTTTAGTCACGGTATCATAGAGCATTGCATATAGACCATAATGGCATACAAATGAGAATATGTTCCGTGTGCCGCATGTCAACAGGGACGATGAGTCAACGCTTATTATTCTAACATGTCAATCGTCAAATGCTTTGGCAATTTCCCCGGGTCCTATCAAGCAATATAATTTTGAACCAGACCTTTTGATCTTTGGTTATCTTTCGTAGTAATAATATCTCGGGGTTTGCAACGAAAACTTGGTATATTGACTATACGACCATTAACTAAAATATGTCTATGGTTGACTAATTGGCGGGCCCCAGGAATGGTTGAAGCCATACCCAATCGAAAAAGGATATTATCCACACGCATTTCAAGAAATTGTAGTAAAACCTGGCCTGTTGAGGCAAACTCCCTCAAGTTTTTTCCCCTTTTGTCACCAATAATACTTCACAAATTATGGTCTAGTCCATCTAATGCACACTGTGGTCTTAGTGCTCTTTCATCTAAACTCGCCAGTGATTAGGCTGGTCAAACGGAGATCTAGTATACATCTATAAATAAATTAGGCAACCAAGATAACAACACCATAATGAAATTATTTATCTCATATAAAATTATCCGTCACAAGAATTACACACATGATCATAAGGATTGCAACTAGCTCATGTATTTATATTTATACATCCTACCCTCACGTCTTATATACTACAATGTGGTAGTTACCCTCACGTCTCATATACTACAATGTGGTAATATAAATTTCCTCATAAAAATGTGGTAGTGTAGTATAAATACTACTTTACCATTCTAAGTGTGTTCATGCCCATGGTACAGGGGTAGACTACTCAAACCTGATCAGGGAGCGGTGTGGCGATAATCGACGAAGAACTGAAGTAAATTCCCATACGTCAACAAGCCAAAGAATAGCTATCAGGCACATATTTCACATTGAGATATGAATATCTCAAATAGCTGGTGGGAAAAAGTCCTATAAAATTAGAATAGACTTTTAGCATATATATAAAGGTTGTGACCAGAGGGTGGCACCAGCGAAATCATATGACTCCCACGCTGTAGGGGGTACAGCAAGGGCCCAGGCTAGTCCTGGCCATGGGAAGGCCGGCCCGGCCCGAAAAAGCCCGACCCGGCCTGGCCCGACGCAGCTACCGGGCCGGGCTCGGGCCAAGATTTTGAGCCTGATAGCCGGGCCAGGCCGGGCCCGGGCCCGTTGTTTTTGCGCTTTTTCTGAAGGGGCCCAGCCCGAGGCCCGGCGGGCTTTTACGAGTTCGGGCCGGGCTCGGGCCCAAAAAACAGGCCCGACGGTCGGGCCGGGCCGGGCCTGGGCCTAGGTTTTTTGCCTCGGGCTTGGCTAGGCCCGGCCCGAGGTTTGGCCAGGTCTAGCCCTGGCCATGCTAGCCTTGGGTGGGTCCCAATGCAAGGTCGTGGAGACTGGAGAAACGACATTGATAGGAAGAGGATGATTGAGCAGGCAGAGGAATTTAGAGGACAAGACGCAAGAGACGATTCATCACTGCCTAAGGTTACAGTTGTGCTTTCTCGTGGGTAAATCGGATTAATTGTGCATTAGGATAATTATCAACAGAGATGTATTATAATTATGATGCATGATTATCTCATCTGATTTTGTGTATGACTTGAATATGGATCCGCAGCTTGATTAATAGAAATTAGGTAGCTATGAGGGAAGTAACTAATGCACCGCCGTGCGAGAACAATCCTCAAAGCCGATCTTTCGATTGTTTTCCTTGGATTGCAGTGTGGGTCTTTTGCCCCTCCCTCCCTCCCTTGGCGCTCCCGCGGGCGCCGCCGGGGGGAACCCTAGCCGCCACCTCTCCTACCTCCCTCTCTCGGCCTCCTCCCTCGCCGCCGCCCAGTGCGCCGCCGGGCAAAGCCCGGCCGGCAAGGGCGGCGGCGGGGCCTCCCTTCCCTTCCACGCGCGGACTCCGGCTGGCGCGGGCCAGCCTCTCGCCCGGAGGCGCTGGCTTATGGCAGAGGCCAGCGGCACGGCGGCGCAGCGTCCTGGTGGCGTCGGCGGCGCCTCATGGCGACGCGGCGGCGGCGGGGCAGGCGCTTGTGGTGCGGCGGCTGCGGCTGGTGTGGATCGGGCCTCTCCGGCCGGATTTGGCGGTGCAAGCTGGAGGGACGGCGGCGGCGGCTTCTCCGGGCGGCGGCGGTGGCTTCAAGTGTGTCCTGGCCAGGGGTGCGGGTCGGGTGCGACCTGGTTGCGGGCGGCCGCTCTTACCTCGGCCGGTGGCTGGTAGGGGTGGCGGCGCAACAGGGGTGGTCTTGGGGGACGTGCTGGCCGACCTCTTGCCGGCTCCGGTGGCTGGATGTTGGCGAGCAGCGTGGATGGGCCTCCCGGCGAGCAGTCTTGGCAGCAGGCGGCGATCTTCTGGGTCTCCTGGCCGGTGGACGGGTCGGCGTTGGTGGCCTTGCGTGGGGTTGCTTCGACCGCCGCGGCGGGGCGGCACGGCTTGTGTCCGGTGGGGACTTTGGTGGGAGAGACGGGCGGCGTTGATAGGGCTGCCCGTCGCCGACACTGGGGTGTGCCGGTCATGGATGCATCCGCTCCCCCTTCGCCCCATTCCCCGTCCGTTTGTGTGCGGCGGCAACTCCGGCGAAGTTCAAGGCGGCACGTGGGCTGCGGTTTCGTCGGTCGTGGGCGTCCCTTTGGACCAAAGTCGGCTGCTTTGCTGGTCTTGGGGAGGTCTGAGTGTCGGGCGGTGGCCCGGGCGGCGGGAGGCGTGGCGTTCGTGGGCGGAACTTGCGTCTCAGGTGCGGGCAGGCAGCCTTGGCCATGCGGGTGGCTTGGTTGCGGGTGGTTGGCGGTGCTAGAGTGCAACGGAGGGATGTGAACGCTGGGGTATATCACCTGTCCAGCCCGTGTTCTGGCCGACGATGGCGGCGTCCGTGGACGTCGTATCCTTCATGAAGGCTCCGTCACGGTGTTCCCATTCCGTCCGTCTTGCTCCGGGTGAAAACTTGATCTTCGGGATCGGGCGGTGGCAGCTATCTGTGGTTGTACCCTTCTGGGAGGCACCGTTTTGGAGTCCTAGCCTCGTTGTGGTCCGCCTCACCTCTCCGTTGTGGTTGCTCATGGTGGAGGTCCCCGTTGGCACCAAGTTGTCCTCTTCGCACATCTGTAGTTTGCTTGGTTGTCGGTGGGATGGTGTGTCAGTGCCCGGCACCTTTGTATCTTGCCTTGGGTGTGTGCGTCGTGTGCGGTGTTGGCGTGTGTCTGTATCGGTGTCTCAGTTGGTTTGTGGTGATGGTTGCTTTATAATATAAAGCAGGGGAAACCCTTTTTCGGACAATCCTCAAACCCATACTAGGTTGATAAAGGCTAGCGAGGCATATTCAGATATTCTATTAAGAATAGCAAATAAAAGGCATCTTCGTCTGAGCTGAAAATAATAGACAGCAACTGTCAACACTTACGATGTTTTTGCATCAGCAAAGAAAACATTCAAGCCAAAGCAAAGGACGGGGTTTTGGATTTACAGACCTCATAACAAAGAACACTCAAACTGATTTTTTAATTCATTTTTATATTGGTCGTTACGATTCATAAAAATATGCAGGCTTGATGATATGTTATTATAGGTGCACCTAGATTTCCATTTTGCCCAACGATGAAATACCCGCAGCAATGTCACCCCTCATCACTGCACACACTGTTTTACTCGGACACCAAAGATGAGTCTGAACTTGGGAGCAAGAGGAATGGATATGATGGAAGCACCGAGCGCAACGCCAAATCTATGGTGCGAGATGAAGAACCGGATAGTGTTCAACCTAGCCGAGTGTCCCAGAACACATCGGATAGCCTGCCGACAATCCCGTACTACACCAAAACGGACTCCAGATAGCACCTGGGATGCGCCCCTGTGAATACACTTCCAACATCGCTGTCCATGTTGACCTGATGGGTTGGGCCACATGATGGTGTAAAACATCCCAACTTCCAACCACTACTCCATAAATAGGGAAAAATGTGTCACAAATATACAACTGTGCGGTCAAAATTGAATGAGTAACAATTGCTGGGGCTGGAACTAATTGGTTGATTCATCTCATATTTGTATGATTCATTGGAAAAACCAAGACTTTTCTTCCTACATCGATCTTACATATCAAAATCACTATGTGCATAATTATAATCATCGTATTCAGTTGAAGGAAAACAAATCTACACAAAACAACTCAACCGACAAATAGGACACCCCTTCCTAGGATAAGATCCAATATTCTGACCAATGGAACTTGGACAACTTGTGCACTATATATGTCCTAGGAAAACTTGTGACAAATTAATGGAACCGACGTGTAGAATCTCTTATGGTCAAATTCTACTAGCTTGAAAGGACCACCAAAAATAGCTTGGTACTGACTTGCAGTGATCACCTTTGGTGGCGGGAACGAATATGAGCTGAACCCTGAAGAAATCTTCTCATGCCGAGGTGGGTCGATTTGGAAAAACTGTGGTTCATCGCTAGTCATGTTCGGCAGCAGCAGCAGCGACATTTATAGTTTTCCTTGGGATGATCTGATGGTCCCGGTTTGGGAGAAGCTCCAGGCTGAGAAACTCCATTGCTTGTCATCCATAGCGGCGAAGAGTACGCGCGGCATATCTGTAATCATGATCATGAGCATGGGGACTCCTTCGACACTAAGGCTCAAGGAGGCGGTCACGTTCCAAGGAAAGAAACGCTCGTTGCATGCATTCCAGCGGGTTGATCCCAAGCATATAGTGACGTACGTGATTGGTGGGAACTTTGCGACGTCCCCTGTGAAGGGGTGAAGGAGGCAGACATCATCGTTGTTGTCTTCATCAGCGTGTCGCCGGCTCCGCTGCAGGAGGAGGAGGCCTTCGAGGCGACTGAGGATGGAGTGTTCCTTGAGAAGAGGAACTCGAGGGCAGACAAACACTTTGGTGCGGAGGTTGAGGAACCGTTCCCTGCTAGTGCCATCTTTAGGGTGGCGTGGGTCGTCCTCGGGCAGCATCATCCACTGGCGCGGATGAAAGCGCGGGTCGGTGATCCGGCGGCCTCGCGGGCTGACGGTGCTGGACCGCAGGTGCGCAGATACGGCTCGGAAGCGGACGTAGTCAAGGAAGTCTCCGGCCAGCACCCGCCAGCCGACCAGCTGAACCAAATCCGCGGGCATGGACGTCAGCGAAGACATGCCGTCGGAGGAGCCGGTGGCGGTGGCAGCCGTGATGGTCGCCGGATCGATCAGGTCGCTGGTTAAGCAGATGGTTCCCAGATCTCTAATTTAGCAGATCGTTCTCTTGTTTCCCTAGCGTAATGCGGGTCCTCCGGGAACAACTTTTTAAACAGGCCACGACACCAGAACGGATATGCTACCATTGGGGATGGGCCCGCTAGTGTTAGGCCTGGGCCATCTGATCCACACGTACGCACGTATCGTTGGATAAGCAGCACCACCAAAACAAAATACTCTCACCTAAAAAAAACAAAATACTCTCGTAAAAAAAACAATGCAAAAACAAGATACTCCCCTAAAAAAACACAGCATCATTTTCCTTTTTTGCATTTTTTTTTGCGGAAATAATTCAGATCTATTATCAAAGTTCATCGGAAGTACAAAGCACCTCAAACATAATAAAAATTACATCAAGATACCAAAATCACAAAACGATCACTACCACCGACAGAACGAGCCTCCGACGCGCCGCTGTCGCCGCTCCCCTATCGGAGCCGGCTTGACCTTGTCGATGACAACCGGGAAGTCTTCGTGCACGTGCCCCTAAGGACCAGCGCCCTGGAGCCGCAATCGTCGTCGTTGAACCCTTGAATAGATCTGAAGCATCTGACACCAAATCTCGCCACAGGATGAGAAACCCTAACCTCACCGCCCCAAGAAGACGGCAGCAATCTACGCTGGAGCTCCATCGACTACGTTCAGATGGACGAACTCGGGGAGGATCGAAGGCCGGAACACAAACTCAGAGAAGAAGCGCCGCCGTCCACCCGAGCGCCGCACCTGCGAGGATTAAAAAACCCTAACCTAAACTACTAACCGAAGCGAAGGCACCGGGATTCCCCTCCCCGTCATTGGCCGCCTGAGCGGCAAGTAGAGGGGAGGTGAATCCACGGGCTCGCCGGCGAAGTCTGTTGGGAACAATTTGCCCTAGCCGCCAAGAGATGGAGGAGGGAAAGAGAAACCCTAGCCGCCAAGGGATCAAATCTTGTTAATTTGATTTGAGGGATGATCAGCAATATCGGGCTTACCACACGCGTGCGCGTTTTTCTGCCTTTTTCTTTTTTGATTGAGCTGCTGGGCATGCACGTTCGAAAGATATTTTTTCTAAATAAGAATACCTACGCCCGAAACACAAGACTTTTTTTTTAACTTTCCTAACGCAAGAAAAAACAATACTTGGGAATCTAGTTGTGGTTAAAATCTTGTTTGGATTGTCTAACTAAATATGGGATATATAAAGGGAAACGTTTCGAAAGTACCTTTCTGCACCCGAGCTCAAATGAGCTCAGGTGAACAGTAAAATCAAAACTAAATCGAAAAAAATTCAAAAAATTCTAATTTTTTTTGGGAGAAACATTGACAAAAGTTTTAAGTGCTTGTCTACTCCCTCCATCCTAAAATACAAAAGTTTTAAGTATTTTTGGCATCGTTAATTAAATATATTTTTTATGATTTTCCTTTTTATGTTTTCTACTCCCTCCGTCCTAAAATTCTTGTCTTAGATTTGTCTAAATACGGATGTATCAAGTCACTTTTTAATATTAGGTACATCCGTATCTAGACAAATCTAAGATAAGAATTTTGGGATGGAGGGAATATTTTAGATACCTGAATTATATTCTACATATATGAAAAATATTTAGGTATTCAAATATTATTTATGAATTTAAAAAAATGTAAACATGTGATGAATATTTTTCTCAAATACGTGCTTAACGTTTTTTTCAAATACACAGTGAACATTTTGTAAACACACAATTAAATCTTTTTGAAAACATGTTAATTGAATTGAAAATTTGCTATGTAATTCCAGAAAATCATACAGTTTTATACTATGCTCACATATTTTAAAAGGTGCTCACCTAATTGTAAAAAATGTTCACACATTTTATAAAAACATTCATGTAATTTAAAAAATGTTAGTCCAGTTTTAGAAAATAAGTGAAAAGTGATCACATCTTTCATAATATTTATTTAGGGAAAAGACAAAAACAAGGGTGAACAAACAATGCAAACCACGCAAACCGAAAGAAAATGTTGCTACAAACAACTGGTCAAATCAGCCTGCGACGTATTGGGCTGTCAGCCGACAGAGAACACTACTGACGCATGCTGGACTATGCGACAATATAAATAACTAATCTATTAGAGTATCTCTAGCGGATCCCCTATCGCGCGGACCTTTAAAATGAGTATAAGAGCCACGGAAAACATCGTTTGAGTGCTGACGCGGCCTGCGGCCGAACAGACCCCGCAAGGCTGAACGGTAAAACAGAATATTCTAACCCTCAAACCGAAAAAACAAATTAGATAATTTGATCGCAATTCCGAAAAATGGCTACAAACTCGAACAATCAAACATAGTTTGCGCGAAAATTAAACATAGTTTTCATCCATGATCCAAAAGAACCTCATGCAAAAGCCACCACCACCTCCATGACCATCATCATCATCATCATCATCATCATCATTCTCCACCACCGCCACCAAAGCCACCACCACCTCCATGACTATCATCGTCACTCTCCACCACCGCCACAGAAGCCACCACCCGTTGCCGCTTCTTCCTTCTCTCCAAGATCTCCCTCCTTGCAATATCATGCCATTCTTTGGTGATGTCATCCATGTCACTGCGGTTCATCGTCATGATCTTGTTCTCCTCTTGAAGAAGCTTGGCAAGGTGTAGGATCGAAAGTATGTCTTTGGGGGGGGGGGGGGTGATTAGACTACTTGACCAAATAAAAACCTAACATTTTCCTAATTTTTGTTGTCGGCAGATTTTAGCAGTTCTAACAAGTCAAGCATCACCCAACACATGCAATTCTATGATTATAGCAGCGGAAAGTAAAACATGGCACATGTAAGTAAAGGAGGGGTTTGGAGAAGGCAAACACAATGGGGACATGAAGATTTTTGGCGTGGTTCCAATAGGTGGTGCTATCGTACGTCCATTTTGATGGAGACTTCAACCCACGGAGGGTAACGGCTGCGCGAGTCCACGGAGGGCTCCACCCACGAAGGGTCCACGAAGAAGTAACCTTGTCTATTCCACCATGGCTTCCATCCATGAAGGACTAGCCACACTCAGGTAGATCTTCACGAAGTAGGCGATCTCCTTGCCCTTACAAACTCCTTGGTTCAACTCCACATGATCTTGGATGCTCTCAAGTGACACCTAACCAATCTACGAGACACAACTCTCCAAAAGGTAATAGATGGTGTGTTCGTGATGAACTCTTTGCTCTTGTGCTTCAAATGATAGTCTCCTCAACACTCAATCTCTCTCTCGCAGATTTGGCTTGGGTAGGAGAAGGATTGGAGTGGAAAGCAACTTGAAGAGGCTAGAAATCAAGATTCAAATGGTAGGAATGGAATCGCTTGATCTCAACACATGAGTAGGTGGTTCTCTCTCAGAAAACGAATTGTGAAATTTGTGGTTTAGAGAGTAAGTGGTGGTGGACGGGTATAAATAGGTAGCACCAAAGATCCAACTATTACAAGCTTTTGACACAACTCGGTGGCACCGACGTGAATTTTCGGTGAGACCGACTAGTGGAAAAGACTTGACCGTTAGCCTTTTTAGTGAGACCGATTGTACCAACTCGGTGGGACCGAAGTGCAATGGCAAGGGCAGAACCGGATCACGGTGGCACCGATTGCATTAACTCGATGAGACCGAAGTAAAGGAATAAGGCAACAGAGCGTTGGCAAGCCATCACGGTGAGAACGATTGGAAGAACTCTGTTAGACCGAAGTAATTGCAATCGATAACAGAGAGTTGGCAAGGCCATCTCGGTGGGACCAAGAACCATTTCGGCCAGACTGAATTGATAGGGTTTTGGCTATGGCGGTAGAAGGATCATCTCGGTGGGTCCGGAATGGATTGTATCAGTGGGACCGAAATGATGAATTAGGGTTTTGGACAAATGTGTTTTGGGAAAGTGACTAAGAGTTTTTGGAGCAATACCACTACGCACTTTAAGCAACAACCTCATCAACAATACCTCATCCCTTTTAATAGTATTGGCTTTCCTAAGGGACTCAATGTGATCTTGGATCTCTAAACCAAAAATGTAGAGTCTTGTGGTAGCCAATCTTCTCCTTGACATTATAGGGGTCCACATCCATAACTCCATGCCATGCCAATCATTAATCTTTTCTGAAATCTATTATCAATGTTCATTAGATCAATGACATATATGTTGCTGATACGTCCATTTTGCATCATGCTTTTATATTGATATTTATTGCATTATGGGCTGTTATTACACATTATGGCACAATACTTATGCCTTTTCTCTCTTATTTTACAAGGTTTACATGAAGAGGGAGAATGCCGGCAGCTGGAATTCTGGACCGGAAAGGAGCAAATCTGAGACCTATTCTGCACAAGTCCAAAAGTCCTGAAAATTTACGGAGAATTATTTTGGAATATATAAAAAATGTTGGGCGAAGAAAATACCAGAGGGGACCCACCAGGAGGCCACAAGCCTGGGGGGCGCGCCCTACCCCCTGGGCGCGCCCCTAGGGCTTGTGGGGCCCCTGGCAGGTCTCAGGTGCCCATCTTCTGCTATATGGAGGGTTTTGACCTGGAAAAAATCATAAGGAAGCTTTCGGGACGAAGCGTCGCCGTCTCGAGTCGGAACCTGGGCAGAAGCAATCTAGGGCTCCGGCGGAGCTGTTCTGCTGGGGAAACTTCCCTCCGGGAGGGGGAAATCGAAGCCATCGCCATCACCAACGATCCTCTCATTGAGAGGGGGTCAATCTCCATCAACATCTTCACCAGCACCATCTCCTCTCAAACCCTAATTCATCTCTTGTATCCGATCTTTGTCTCAAAACCTCATATTGGTACCTGTGGGTTGCTAGTAGTGTTGATTACTCCTTGTAGTTGATGCTAGTTGGTTTATTCGGTGGAAGATCATATGTTCAGATCCATAATGATATTTATTAACCCTCTGATTATGAACATGAATATGCTTTGTGAGTAGTTACGTTTGTTCCTGAGGACATGGGTGAAGTCTTGTTATAAGTAATCATGTGAATTTGGTATTCGTTCGATATTTTGATGAGATGTGTGTTGTCTTTCCTCTAGTGGTGTTATGTGAACGTCGACTACATGACACTTCACCATGATTTGGGCCTAGGGGAAGGCATTGGGAAGTAATAAGTAGATGATGGGTTGCTAGAGTGACAGAAGCTTAAACCCTAGTTTATGCGTTGCTTCGTAAGGGGCTGATTTGGATCCATATGTTTCATGCTATGGTTAGATTTATCTTAATTCTTCTTTCGTAGTTGCGGATGCTTGCGAGAGGGGTTAATCATAAGTGGGAGGCTTGTCCAAGTAAGGACAAAACCCAAGGACCGGTCCACCCACATATCAAAATATCAAAGTAACGAAAGCGAATCATATGAGCATGATGAAAACTAACTTGACAATAATTCCCATGTGTCCTCGGGAGCGCTTTGCTTTATATAAGAGTTTGTCCAGGCTTGTCCTTTGCTACAAAAAGGATTAGGCCACCTTGCTGCACCTTAGTTACATTTGTTACTTGTTTCTCATTACGAATTATCTTATCACAAAACTTTCTGTTACCGATAATTTCAGTGCTTGCAGAGAATTCCTTGCTGAAAACCGCTTGTCCTTTCCTTCTGCTCCTCGTTGGGTTCGACACTCTTACTTATCGAAAGGATGACGATAGATCCCCTATACTTGTGGGTCATCAGTTGTTATTAATTATCAAAACCACCCGGGATTAGTTGCACTTTCACAAGGCCTTGTTCCCTCGCCAAGGGCTCTTCTCTCCTCGATGGCGGCCTTGCGCAACCCCTCTTCCTTGAGTAATTCCCATTTTTATTGCTTCTCTTGCGCCTTCTTTTCGGCCAACTCCTTCTTTGCCTCCAATGTCTTGGCCACCATCAACTCATTTGATTGCACCATGGCATATATCTTCTCCCGCAAGCTCGATGCCTCCGCTTCCCTCGTGATCGTGTCCTTGTCCTTCTTGTTTCCATCAGGCTTGTTCTTGTTTCTTGGGCCATCATCATCATCCATCTTGGTGAGTGAACCTCTCTTCGATAGGGATTCTTTGTCAATCAATTTCCACTTCTCGCTATTTTGAAGCAATTTCCAAGAATGCTCTAGTGTAAATGACTTGCCATTGGAAGCTTCCATGACCTTGTACCTTTCTTGCACAATTTTTTCATACAAAATGAAAACAATGTCAAAGTATGTCACATGCAACCACTCCAACAGCTACAAATCATTTGCACTACTTGGGATGTGAAAACTGTAGGAGATATGCCCTAGAGGCAATAATAAATGTTATTATTTATCTCCGTGTTCATAATTAGGTTTGTGTTCCATGCTATAACTGTTGTGGTTCCCGAGCCCGTATATCCATAAAGGCTCTGGGGAAAACCCATGTGCACGTGTGGAATAATAAACGGTAAAATGTATTCCTAGTCATGCCTCTAAGACTAGCTCAAGTGTTGCATGATGATTATGTTTTCCCAATCATAGGCATGTCTATGCCAGCAACTTTGAGGGCACAATGTCAGGAAGGGCATTTGTGTTGAATCGACCCGAATTGATGTTATGCTATGAGATACATTCGTCATGAGTTAATGGTTAATAACACAGAGATAGTTAACGTTTGCATGATTCCTCAGACCATGAGAGTATCGAGTTTCTTCATGCTTGATTCATGAACTTTGGGGTTTGTTAAATGTCATCCGTAAATGGATGGCAATTACGGCGGCTTACGGGTTCATGGGAAAGTATGTCAAGTAACTTGATAGCTCAAGATTGGGATTTGCTCCTCCGACGATGGAGAGATATCTCTGGGCCCTCTCGGTGTTACGGTATCCATCATCGTCTGGCCAGACACTTTGTGATTTGATCACGGGGATGCCGGAACACGGTAACGAGAAAAGAGAACAATACCGGTAACGAGGTAACTACCATAGTGGACAAGTTGTTGATCCACGGGAATGCCAACATGTCTCACCTCGGGTATTTGTAACATATCGCGAAGCAACAGGAATAGCACATGGCAACTGGAGGTTCACTCGAATATTCATTCGTGTGGGTATAGGGGTCAATATGGGTGTCCACGGCTCCGATGTTGATCATTGATCGGAAGGGGTTCCAGGTCATGTCTATACTTCACCGAACCTATAGGGTCACACGCTTAAGGGTCATCTATCTGCTGAATACTAGACAGGGAGTCTGAGAGAAAATCACCGAAAAAGTTTCGGACACCGAAAAGTTTCGGACAGCAGAAAAGTTTCGCAGAGAGAGGTCACCGGATGAGTTCCGGTGAAACTGAAAAGTTGTTTCAGGGGATACCATTAAGTCAAAATGGTTTCGGCACATGCCTGATAATTACTGGAGGATGCCAGAATCATTCTGGAAATTTCTGGGAATTTTCTGGAAGAAAAACCGGAAATGTTCCGGGGCTGCCGGAACCGCTTCAGATGCTTTTCGCAGATGAAATCACTAAACTGGAATTGTTCCAGAACGCGTTGAAAATTATTTTAGTGGGTACTGGAAATGTTCTAAGCCCACATAAATATTTTCAGTTCGAACGGACGCTAAAAAATGTCGTCGTGAATAGTGAAAGTGCTTTTTGGAATTTTTTGGAAAGCCACCTTTTAGGGCTTTTGCTAAAGGCTTCTAGAAGGTGATGTGGATGGATGAGGGCTCCCATGGGGGGGCCCCTCCTAGGTGTGGCTGGCCACATGGGGACTCCTCCTTGGAGCCCCCTCTTGTGCCTTGGTTTCACATTTGGGTCCTTGTGGAAGGACTTCATCCATGTGCTTTTTGGGTTTTCTTGTAAAACCACACTACCCCTTGGGATTTCCTATAAATAGAGGTGGAGGGGCAGCCCTCCACACTCATCCCTTGCTCTCATACACATGCCAAGATGTTATCTGGCTTCTCTCTCCCTCCCACTAAAAGAGTTTCGTAGAGCCGAAAGGCTGTCTGGGTTCCGGCAGGAACTAGTTCTGGACGGCGAAGCCCTGCCGGATAGGTGACACCGTATGTGTGCAACTCTGTAGAGAGGTCGTAGTTTCGATCTTTGTGCCCGAGGGGCTGTTTGAGAGTGCCTCCCGAAGGGCTGTCCAAGTGACGGTCCGAGTTCTGTGAGTCCTCCCGAAGGGCTGTCCGAGTGACCGTCCGAGTTTCGAAGGTCCTCCCGAACGGCTGTCCGCGACACCGTCCGGGGGACTGTTCGACCGCCTCCCGGAGGGCTGTTCGAGGGGCAGATGAGGGAGTACATCCTCGCGGTTGGGAGGTTGTAAATCCTTGCTGCGGGGATCTGCACCGCCGATCGTCATCGACTCTACTTCCGCTGCGCTACGAGTCGGTAACGAAAATGATCAAACCTTGTATGCAGTCTCCATAGTGGTCCTGGGCTGGTGCGTAGGTCGGAAAATTTTTGTTTTCTGCTGCGTTACTCATCAGTGGCATCATGAGCCGTGCTATGAGTAGATGCAGGTTGCGATCTAGAATACATGGAGATGTATGGGTGTTGCACAATATAATTAGGTAGTAGATGAGTTCTATTACTGAAAATTATTTGTGCGGGTAGCAGATGAAATCTGTTACCCGATGTTCTTGTTGCTTCCCTGAAATTTGCATCTTTCTGATCTTGATAACAGCATGGTGGAGTTTCAATGTTCTGGCAATCCGCGATCCTGATTGATCAACGAAGTGCTAACAGTTTATTGAATTCCACCGTAGTTAAAAAGAAAGATGAAATTTCGCAAACGAAAGGGCAATGCAGATATGATCTGCACGGGGGTCATGCGTATGACAAAGTTTAGTATGGGGCTCGAGATTTTATTATCTCGGTTTTCATACACCCTGGAAAGTTAATCTAGCGACTTGAATTATCATACTTGATGATGGACGTTGGTAGCTTCGGTTTGTTTCAAAACCTTAGAAGCCACGTAAAACAAGTTTTTGCATGAACCGATTAAAGGCGTCTAACTTGGTTTTGCAGGAGGGTTTGCATGTGCATTTGATGTGGTATAGCAGTGCTCATAATAATTTGATTATGTATGAGATGACTATATGATGTAAATTAATTAACATGACCTGCGTGTCATGATTCGGCATGATGGCTGGAGCCATATGATTGCACTTTAAATGACCTGCGTGTCAAACTTGTGTAATGCACTTATTTTATTAGCTATAGAGATAGCAATATTATCTGGTGCATCGACAAGGTGGTGGCAATCTTCGCAAAGGTGAACACCGACGCGAATGCCGAAGACGAAGAAATACAAGACTTCTCCGTCAGAAAGGGCTATACCATATCATGCTATTATGAATTGCGTGAGATGTTTATCCCTTATGTTGCACCCTTCTTGATTGCCCGGTAGTCGCTTTTATTAGGGTGATCTCTCACAAAAATATCAAGTAGTTAGTGTTCTCCCAAGTGTAGCACCGTCACGGCACCTAACTTTTCGGGGTGCGCTGTGTCACACGGGTACGAACGATTAGGGAAGTGTGAGGCGGGTGAGTTGAGACCTCGCAGCGAGATCACTTGGTTGCCTTGACGTTCAGGCATGACCGTCATGAGCTCGGAACACATGCATCGAAAGATGAACAAGAGTCACATAGAGATGTGATTGGCACGTTGGCCTACCGGTTGAGATTTTCGTCACCAGTGGTGTTACACCAATGGCGAACAATTGAAATGCGGATCTTGAATCACTCAAAATCAATTATGAGAGATATTGATTTGAGTGGGAGAGCACTGTAGAATTAATTCTTTTAATTCTCAGTGCAATTAATTTTGAACACTGTCTAAGTGTTATTTGCATAATAGTTGTAGAATAATGGCTCGCGTTTCCACCTTCCCTATTAAATTTGAATAGCTGTTAAATATCTGGTTAAATCTTTACGGTTGGTAACGTAAAGTGAGGATTGTCCTCAAGCGTGCCGAGAAGGACTTTGTCCTATCGCATACTTTCGGTATTCTTTCGCTTATGCTATGGATCATGTGACTCTCGTCCTTCGATCCAAAAGCTAGAATTCCGTTTCAGTCAAGTGCAATACATTTGCTTCCATGAGACCCGAACTTCGAAAGTTTGGATAGTTATGTGATATTCATGGAATCTGAAAATCATTTTCAGAGACAGACAAAGGCTAAAAGATATGAGATATCCAAAGCAATGTTTGTTTGCAAACTATTAGTAAAAGAGTTTACTATGCATTAGACTGATAAGAGAGGGATCCAGTAGAACGCCTGTCATATGATGAAAGGTGAATAAAACAACTTAAAGAGAAAGGAAGTGTCCGAAGGGTGTTAGTGTGACTTACACACCTAGGAAGTCCGGGGCTAACGCCACTATTAAGTTGAGTGCTTCTTCTGAGAGTAGGAGAAATACTGAAAGTTAAACTGTTAGAAGTATAAAGGCAAAAAGAAAGAAGACTGGAATATCCAGCTCATGTATGAATGTCATACAAGTTTTTGATGTATAGAAGGCTGGTCAAAGATATAGTTCTTGGGAATTATGATTAAATTGTTAATCACTAATTCTTGGGTATTGTGAGTTAATCACAAAGATACCCGCTCGATTGCTTTCTGTTGCAACTCGATGTAAGAACTACTACGGCCTGAAAGACTAGCCAGGAATGAGGTTGAGATACACACATGGAACATAGTAAATGTTACTATACCTTCCATCGGTGTATTACCTATGTATTTACTTTCATAATTCATTTTAGAGTTTTACACTCTAGGCCTTTGCATAAGGTATCTTGCAAGAAGGTTGTTCATAAGAGAACTTTTTATGTTCGATGTTATGAATAACATAAGGACCATACTTTCATTGAGAATGAGATGTATGTTATGAATAATGATATTAATATATTACCTCTGGATTTACTTTCATAATTCATTTTAGAGTTTTACACTCTAGCCCCTTGCACAATGTTGTTGCAAAAGGGTTGTTCATAAAAGAACAATTGTTGTTCAGTGTTATGAATAACATGAAGAGCCATGCTTCCATCTCGATGGGACGTATGTTATGAATATTGATGGTAATATGATACATCCATAACACTGACGCTAAATGTCATAAGACTAAAAGAATACCACACAAGTGTGGCACTGCATTTGGTCACATTGGAGAAACCCGCATGGAAAATTCCATTATGATGGATTTTTGAAGTCGTTTGATTTTGAATCACCTGACACTTGCAACTTTCCTCCGAAAAGTGAAGTGACTGAAATACCGTTCACAGGCCATAAGGAACGAGCAAAGAACTTATTGGTGATCATACATTTTGATGTATGTAGTCCGATAAATGTTGTTGCAAGTAGTGGATTTATCTATCTTCAGAAATGACTCAAGTAGATATATGGATATTTATTTGATGAGTCGTAAGTCTGGATCTTTTGAAATCATTTGAAAGGTTTTCAAAATGAAGTAGAAGTTATTGTAACAAGAAAATTATGTTTCTACAATTCGATTGCAGAAAGAAATATTTGAGTTACAAGTTTAGCGAATGTCTGATGAGTTGTGAAAAGAGTTTCATAACTTACACCTCCCGGAACACCACTGTGAGTGGAAAGCCCGTGAAGATGTAATCGAACCAATTATGACATGGTAAGATCAAAGATGACATAAATAAATTTGCCATTATACCTTTTAAAGAGTGATGCTTTAGAGACTGCGGCTTTTACACTGAAAAGAGCTTCATCAGGTCTGTTGAAATGACGCAATGGTATGGTACGCCCAACCATGTTATATCTTTTCTTAACATTTGGAATATGGGGCTTGTGTAAAAGGTTACAAACCTATTTCAAATCAGACAAGTGCTACTTTGTAGGTTATCCCAAGTCATTGGGTATTCCTCCCTCACTATACCGAGGCAAATAGGTTTGCCACAAAGAACGGTATGTTTTTTGAAGAAAATGGTTCTTTCAAAAAGGTGAGTGGGAGAATAATGCAACTCGATGAGATAACCAGTATCTCCGTCATCAGGTCAAAGGAAAGAGACCTTGGAAGTAATTCCAGAGTTTCCTACTGCGACTGATACGGAAGTCTCTACAATAAAATGTATGGACTTCGGTCGAACTTGCAGCTGAACCATGTAGGCAAGGCTCGTGCAAACCTCTCAGGTGCGCAAACGAGATATTGTTGTTAGACAACAGTATACCTACGATACACAAGGAAGCGTTGATGGGCCCTGACTCCGGAATTGGCTAAATGCCAATACAATCCGAGATAGTTTCCATATAAGTGATTCAAGATTAAAACCTTGATACACCTTTCGGAAGACTTAGAGTCTGAAGAATATTTATGGAACTATAACTGATACGAATAAAAATGTTTTATCCATAAATCTCGACTTGTTGCAATATACAAGTTCAAGGAGTTGACTACGATGAGGTTGCTTCACCGTAGCGATGCTTAAAGTCGGTTCGGGTTGAACTAGCAATTAATACATATTTCAATCATGAGATATGAAACAAGGATGATGAAAGGATTTCCATCTGATGGAAATAAAACCAAGGACTTGCATGTGATACAATCCAAGGTATTTTGTCAGTCCAAAGGATGCTAGTAAGTATGCAAACTTCAGAGTTCCAGCGATGAACAGAAGAGAGCAAAATGGAGTTGGAATCTTCGTGTTTTGATGAAATGGTCAAAAGGGTTTGACTTCATCAATGGGTAACGAAGATGCTTGTGATTCAAGAAAGTAAGTGGGAGCATAATAAAATTTTTGAAAACCTTGTGTGCTTGACACATTGTTAATTGGAATTAAAATTCTTGACACGAATTAGGACTTTATTTGAAAATAGTTTTTCAATGAAGTGCTTGGGCTAAATAGCCTTTATATTAGGCATGATGATCTATGGAGATAGATTTACCTAATGGGGCTAAGCAATAAATACATATTGACAAGATGCTAAAACTTTTTAGCATTTAAAAACGTCAAGGAGTGATTCTTGCCGAAGTCACATGGAAAGAGTTTTTGCAAGACTCGGTGTCCCAAAACACTGATGAGCAAAATACATGATGGAGACTCCACACACTCTTGTGTTTGGATTAATCATGTATTCCATGGTATGTAAAAACAACCAGATATGTCCAATACTCCCAAAGTTGTTGCGAGTATAGATACCAAAGTGATCAAAAGTACTGATCATAGGACAACAGTGAAAAAGGGTCATTGAGTACTATAGTAGCACTGATGACATGTTTTCTCGCAAGCAGAGATCATGAAGAGTTCGTTGTAAAAGGTTACATCGATACAGTCTTCATCCATGCTCCAAGCGATTTTTGATTTAAGTTAAGGGTTTTGTGCAATACACTATATGGTGGCACGGTAGTTGGAAATTGTTCCAAACAAGTTACTGTGGCGAATTCTATAACAGATGCGAAGTATGTTGCCGCTTTTAAAAGCGACAAAGAAGATGTTGAATCATATAGTTCATTCATGAACTTAGTATGGTTCCAAGATGGCTTTTGTCAATGGGACACTACTGCAGGTAGTTGCTCCATAACTCAGTCTGAGGAATCCAGGTTCGACCTGTGATTCACATACATACAAAGCCAAGTCCACACAAAATATGAATTTTGTGAAAGCGTGAAAACGTGAGGATATGCAAAGATACACACGAATCTGAAGTCGTCAGATCCGTTGGACATCAGGCTATACCACAAGCGAAGCATATTTACACCGGTGTGCCACAGGTGTAAAGTGCATTAGCATTAAATAGATTATTGACTCTAGTGCAAGTGGGAGTCTGTAGGAGATATGCCCTAGAGGCAATAATAAATGTTATTATTTATCTCCGTGTTCATAATTAGGTTTGTGTTCCATGCTATAACTGTTGTGGTTCCCGAGCCCGTATATCCATAAAGGCTCTGGGGAAAACCCATGTGCACGTGTGGAATAATAAACGGTAAAATGTATTCCTAGTCATGCCTCTAAGACTAGCTCGAGTGTTGCATGATGATTATGTTTTCCCAATCATAGGCATGTCTATGCCAGCAACTTTGAGGGCACAATGTCAGGAAGGACATTTGTGTTGAATCGACCCGAATTGATGTTATGCTATGAGATACATTCGTCATGAGTTAATGGTTAATAACACAGAGATAGTTAACGTTTGCATGATTCCTCAGACCATGAGAGTATCGAGTTTCTTCATGCTTGATTCATGAACTTTGGGGTTTGTTAAACGTCATCCGTAAATGGATGGCTATTACGGCGGCTTACGGGTTCATGGGAAAGTATGTCAAGTAACTTGATAGCTCAAGATTGGGATTTGCTCCTCCGACGATGGAGAGATATCTCTGGGCCCTCTCGGTGTTACGGTATCCATCATCGTCTGGCCAGACACTTTGTGATTTGATCACGGGGATGCCGGAAAACGGTAACGAGAAAAGAGAACAATACCGGTAACGAGGTAACTAGCATAGTGGACAAGTTGTTGATCCACGGGAATGCCAACATGTCTCACCTCGGGTATTTGTAACATATCGCGAAGCAACAGGAATAGCACACGGCAACTGGAGGTTCACTCGAATATTCATTCGTGTGGGTATAGGGGTCAATATGGGTGTCCACGGCTCCGATGTTGATCATTGATCGGAAGGGGTTCCAGGTCATGTCTATACTTCATCGAACCTATAGGGTCACACGCTTAAGGGTCATCTATCTGCTGAATACTAGACAGGGAGTCTGAGAGAAAATCACCGAAAAAGTTTCGGACACCGAAAAGTTTCGGACAGCGGAAAAGTTCCGCAGAGAGAGGTCACCGGATGAGTTCCGGTGAAACTGAAAAGTTGTTTCAGGGGATACCATTAAGTCAAAATGGTTTCGGCACATGCCTGATAATTCCTGGAGGATACCAGAATCATTCTGGAAACTTCTGGGAATTTTCTGGAAGAAAAACCGGAAATGTTCCGGGGCTGCCGGAACCGCTTCAGATGCTTTTCGCAGATGAAATCACTAAACTGGAATTGTTCCAGAACGCATTGAAAATTATTTTAGTGGGTACTGGAAATGTTCTAAGCCCACATAAATATTTTCAGTTCGAACGGACGCTGAAAAATGTCGTCGTGAATAGTGAAAGTGCTTTTTGGGAATTTTATGGAAAGCACCTTTTTGGAAATTCCAAAAAGGGCCTTCTAGAAGGGGAAGGAGGGCATGGCACCTCATGGGGGGGGGTCCCCCCCCAAGGGTGGCCGGCCAAGGAGGTGGAGCACCATGGTGCTCCACATGGCACTCCCATAGGGCATATTCCCTTTTGGAAAGGGATATTCCAAGGGCACTTTGGGGTTTTTGTGTGACAATTTTACCCCTTGGCTAGCCTATATATAGGAGTGATCTTGGCAGCCATTTCCCCATCCCTTGCTCTCATACACATGCCAAGATGTTATCTGGCTTCTCTCTCCCTCCCACGAAAAGAGTTTCGTAGAGCCGAAAGGCTGTTTGGGTTCCGGCAGGAACTAGTTCTGGACGGCGAAGCCCTGCCGGATAGATGACACCGTATGTGTGCAACTCTGTAGAGAGGTCGTTGTTTCGATCTGTAGGAGATATGCCCTAGAGGCAATAATAAATGTTATTATTTATCTCCGTGTTCATAATTAGGTTTATGTTCCATGCTATAACTGCTATGGTTCCCGAGCCCGTATATCCATAAAGGCTCTGGGGAAAACCCATGTGCACGTGTGGTATAATAAACGGTAAAATGTATTCGTAGTCGTGCCTCTAAGACTAGCTCAAGTGTTGCATGATGATTATGTTTTTCCAATCATGGGCATGTCTATGCCAGCAACTTTGAGGGCACAATGTCAGGAAGGACATTTGTGTTGAATCGACCCGAATTGATGTTATGCTATGAGATACATTCGTCATGAGTTAATGGTTAATAACACAGAGATGGTTAATGTTTGCATGATTCCTCAGACCATGAGAGTATCGAGTTTCTTCATGCTTGATTCATGAACTTTGGGGTTTGTTAAACGTCATCCGTAACTGGATAGCTATTACGGCGGCTTACGGGTTCATGGGAAAGTATGTCAAGTAACTTGATAGCTCAAGATTGGGATTTGCTCCTCCGACGATGGAGAGATATCTCTGGGCCCTCTCGGTGTTACGGTATCCATCATCGTCTGGCCAGACACTTTGTGATTTGATCACGGGGATGCCGGAACACGGTAACGAGAAAAGAGAACAATACCGGTAACGAGGTAACTAGCATAGTGGACAAGTTGTTGATCCACGGGAATGCCAACATGTCTCACCTCGGGTATTTGTAACATATCGCGAAGCAACAGGAATAGCACACGGCAACTGGAGGTTCACTCGAATATTCATTCGTGTGGGTATAGGGGTCAATATGGGTGTCCACGGCTCCGATGTTGATCATTGATCGGAAGGGGTTCCAGGTCATGTCTATACTTCACCGAACCTATAGGGTCACACGCTTAAGCGTCATCTATCTGCTGAATACTAGACAGGGAGTCTGAGAGAAAATCACCGAAAAAGTTTCGGACAGCGGAAAAGTTCCGCAGAGAGAGGTCACCGGATGAGTTCCGGTGAAACTGAAAAGTTGTTTCAGGGGATACCATTAAGTCAAAATGGTTTCGGCACATGCCTGATAATTACTGGAGGATGCCAGAATCATTCTGGAAATTTCTGGGAATTTTCTGGAAGAAAAACCGGAAATGTTCCGGGGCTGCCGGAACCGCTTCAGATGCTTTTCGCAGATGAAATCACTAAACTGGAATTGTTCCAGAACGCGTTGAAAATTATTTTAGTGGGTACTGGAAATGTTCTAAGCCCACATAAATATTTTCAGTTCGAACGGACGCTGAAAAATGTCGTCGTGAATAGTGAAAGTGCTTTTTGGAATTTTTTGGAAAGCCACCTTTTAGGGCTTTTGCTAAAGGCTTCTAGAAGGTGATGTGGATGGATGAGGGCTCCCATGGGAGGGGCCCTCCTAGGTGTGGCTGGCCACATGGGGACTCCTCCTTGGAGCCCCCTCTTGTGCCTTGGTTTCACATTTGGGTCCTTGTGGAAGGACTTCATCCATGTGCTTTTTGGGTTTTCTTGTAAAACCACCCTACCCCTTGGGATTTCCTATAAATAGAGGTGGAGGGGCAGCCCTCCACACTCATCCCTTGCTCTCATACACATGCCAAGATGTTATCTGGCTTCTCTCTCCCTCCCACGAAAAGAGTTTCGTAGAGCCGAAAGGCTGTCTGGGTTCCGGCAGGAACTAGTTCTGGACGGCGAAGCCCTGCCGGATAGGTGACACCGTATGTGTGCAACTCTGTAGAGAGGTCGTAGTTTCGATCTTTGTGCCCGAGGGGCTGTTTGAGAGTGCCTCCCGAAGGGCTGTCCAAGTGACGGTCCGAGTTCTGTGAGTCCTCCCGAAGGGCTGTCCGAGTGACCGTCCGAGTTTCGAAGGTCCTCCCGAAGGGCTGTCCGTGACACCGTCCGGGGGATTGTTCGACCGCCTCCCGGAGGGCTGTCCGAGGGGCAGATGAGGGAGTACATCCTCGCGGTTGGGAGGTTGTAAATCCTAGCTGCGGGGATCTGCACCGCCGATCGTCATCGACTCTACTTCCGCTGCGCTACGAGTCGGTAACGAAAATGATCAAACCTTGTATGCAGTCTCCATAGTGGTCCTGGGCTGGTGCGTAGGTCGGAAATTTTTTGTTTTCTGCTGCGTTACCCTACAAAAACAAACTCACATAATCGGCTTCAACGGTACCACTTGGAGGTGCATTGCGGACTTGCTCCAAGCAACCACTCCAACGGCTACAAATCGGTTTGATCACATCCCAACGACCTTGGAGTGACCTGTAGGTCCTGTTGGAAATATGCCCTAGAGGCAATAATAAAATGGTTATTATTATATTTCCTTGTTCATGATAATTGTCTATTGTTCATGCTATAATTGTATTAACCGGAAACCGTAATACATGTGTGAATACATAGACCACACCATGTCCCTAGTGAGCCTCTAGTTGACTAGCTCGTTGATTAATAGATGGTCATGGTTTCCTGACCATGGACATTGGATGTCGTTGATAACGGGATCACATCATTACGAGAATGATGTGATGGACAAGACCCAATCCTAAGCATAGCACTAGATCGTGTAGTTCGTCTGCTAGAGCTTTTCTAATGTCAAGTATCATTTCTTTAGACCATGAGATTGTGCAACTCTCGGATACCGTAGGAATGCTTTGGGTGTATCAAATGTCACAACGTAACTGGGTGACTATAAAGGTGCACTACAGGTATCTCCGGAAGTGTCTGTTGGGTTGGCATGAATCGAGACTGGGATTTGTCACTCCGTGTGACGGAGAGGTATCTCTGGGCCCACTCGGTAATACATCATCATAATGAGCTCAATGTGACTAAGGAGTTAGTCATGTGATCATGTGTTACGGAACGAGTAAAGAGACTTGCCGGTAACGAGATTGAACAAGGTATAGGGATACCGACGATCGAATCTCGGGCAAGCAACATACCGATGGACAAAGGGAATTGTATACGGGATTAATTGGATCCCCGACATCGTGGTTCATCCGATGAGATCATCGTGGAACATGTGGGAGCCAATATGGGTATCCAGATCCCGCTATTGGTTATTGGTCGGAGAGGTGTCTCGGTCATGTCTGCATGGTTCCCGAACCCGTAGGGTCTACACACTTAAGGTTCGGTGACGCTAGAGTTGTAATGGGAATTGTATGTGGTTACCGAAAGTTGTTCGGAGTCTCGGATGAGATCCCGGACGTCACGAGGAGTTCCGGAATGGTCCGGAGGTAAAGATTTATATATGGGGAGTCCTATTTTGGCTACCGGAAAATGTTCGGGATTTTTCGGTATTGTACCGGGAAGGTTCTAGAAGGTTCCAGAGTGGGGCCCACCTGCATGGGGGGACCCACATGAACGTCGGTAGTGGGGGCAAGGCCCCACACCCCTGGTCAAGCCGCACCAAGATCCCCCCTCAGAAGGAATAAGATCATATCCCGAAGGGATAAGATCAAGATCCCTAAAAAGGGGGGATAACAATCGGTGGGGAAGGGAAAGGATGGGATTTCTTTCCTCCCACCTTTGCCAATGCCCCAATGGACTTGGAGGGCAAGAAACCAGCCCCCTCCACCCCTATATATAGTGGGGAAGGTGCATGGGAGCTGAACCCCTTGCCCCTGGCGCAGCCCTCCCCCCTCCTACTCCTCCTCCTCCGTAGTGCTTAGCGAAGCTCTGCCGGAGAACCACGAGCTCCACCGCCACCACGCCGTCGTGCTGCCGGAGCTCTCCCTCAACTTATCCTCTCCCCTTGCTGGATCAAGAAGGAGGAGACGTCCCCAGGCTGTACGTGTGTTGAACACGGAGGCGCCATCCGTTCGGCGCTTGAATCGGATCTTCCGCGATTTGAATCGCCGCGAGTACGACTCCATCAACCGCGTTCTTGTAACGCTTCCGCTTAGCGATCTTCAAGGGTACGAAGATGCACTCCCTCTCACTTGTTGTTAGCATCTCCTAGATTGATCTTGGTGACACGTAGTAAATTTTTGAATTATTACTACGTTCCCCAACAGTGGCATCATGAGCTAGGTCTATGCGTAGATTCTATGCACGAGTAGAACACAAGTAGTTGTGGGCGATGATTTGTTCAATTTGCTTACCGTTACTAGTCCTATCTTGATTCGGCGACATTGTGGGATGAAGCGGCCCGTACCGACCTTACACGTACGCTTACGTGAGATAGGTTCCACCGACTGACATGCACTTGTTGCATAAGGTGGCCAGCGGGTGTCTGTCTCTCCCACTTTAGTCGGATCGGATTCGATGAAGAGGGTCCTTATGAAGGGTAAATAGCAATTGGCATATCACCGTTGTGGCTTTTGCGTAGGTAAGAAATGTTATTGCTAGAAACCCATAGCAGCCACGTAAAACATGCAACAACAATTAGAGGACGTCTAACTTGTTTTTGCAGGGTATGCTATGTGATGTGATATGGCCAAGAGGATGTGATGAATTATATATGTGATGTATGAGATTGATCATGTTCTTGTAATAGGAATCACGACTTGCATGTCGATGAGTATGACAACCGGCAGGAGCCATAGGAGTTGTCTTAATTTATTGTATGACCTACATGTCAATGAAAACGCCATGTAATTACTTTACTTTATTGCTAACCGTTAGCCATAGTAGTAGAAGTAATAGTTGGCGAGACAACTTCATGAAGACACGATGATGGAGATCATGATGATGGAGATCATGGTGTCATGCCGGTGACGATGGTGATCATGCCGCGCCTCGAAGATGGAGATCAAAAGCGCAAGATGATATTGGCCATATCATGTCACTTTATGATTTGCATGTGATGTTTATCATGTTTACATCTTATTTGCTTAGAACGACGGTAGCATAAATAAGATGATCCCTCACTAAAAATTTCAAGAAATGTGTTCCCCCTAAGTGTGCACCGTTGCGAAGGTTCGTTGTTTCGAAGCACCACGTGATGATCGGGTGTGATAGATTCTAACGTTCGCATACAACGGGTGTAAGCCAGATTTACACATGCGAAACACTTAGGTTGACTTGACGAGCCTAGCATGTACAGACATGGCGTCGGAACACGAGAGACCGAAAGGTCGAACATGAGTCGTATAGTAGATGCGATCAACATGGAGATGTTCACCGTTGACGACTAGTCCGTCTCACGTCATGATCTAACACGGCCTAGTCGATTCGGATCATGTATCACTTAAATGACTAGAGGGATGTCTATCTGAGTGGGAGTTCATTAAATAATTTGATCAGATGAACTTAATTATCATGAAATTAGTCTAAAATTGTCTTTACAACCTATCTTGTAGATCCAATGGACCACGCTAATGTTGCCCTCAATTTCAACGCGTTCCTACAGAAAACCAAACTAAAAGACGATGGTAGCAACTATACGGACTGGGTCCGTAACTTGAGGATCATCCTCATAGCTGCCAAGAAAGCATATGTCCTTGAAGCACCGCTAGGTGACGCACCCATTTTCCCAGCAACTCAAGACGTTATGAATGCCTGGCAGTCGCGTAGTGATGATTACTCCCTGGTTCGGTGCGGCATGCTTTACAGCTTAGAACCGGGGCTCCAAAAGCGTTTTGAGCAACACGGAGCATATGAGATGTTCCAAGAGCTGAAAATGGTTTTCCAAGCTCATGCCCGGGTCGAGAGATATGAAGTCTCCGACAAGTTCTACAGTTGTAAGATGGAGGAAAATAGCTCTGTCAGCGAGCATATATTCAAAATGTCTGGGTTGCACAACCGCTTGTCTCAGCTGGGAGTTAATCTTCCAGATGACTCGGTCATTGATAGGATCCTCCAGTCGCTTCCACCTAGCTACAAGAGCTTTGTGATGAACTACAATATGCAAGGGATAGAGAAGTCCATTCCTGAGTTATATTCAATGCTGAAATCAGCGGAGGTGGAGATCAAAAAGGAACATCAAGTGTTGATGGTGAATAAGACCACTAGTTTCAAGAAAGGCAATGGTAAGAAGAACTTCAAGAAGGACGGCAAGGGAGTTGCCGCGCCCGGTAAGTCAGTTGCCGGGAAGAAGCCAAAGAATGGACCCAAGCCTGAGACTGAGTGCTTTTATTGCAAGGGAAATGGTCACTGAAAGTGGAATTGCCCCAAGTACTTAGCGGATAAGAAGGCCGGCAACGCCAAAGGTATATATGATATACATGTTATTGATGTGTACCTTACCAGCGCTCGTAGTAGCTCCTGGGTATTTGATACCGGTGCGGTTGCTCACATTTGTAACTCAAAACAGGAGCTGCGGAATAAGCGGAGACTGGTGAAGGACGAGGTGACGATGTGCGTCGGGAATGGTTCCAAGGTCGATGTGATCACCGTCGGCACGCTACCTCTACATTTACCTTCGGGATTAGTTTTAAACCTCAATAATTGTTATTTATTGCCAGTTTTGAGCATGAGCATTGTATCTGGATCTCGTTTAATGCGAGATGGCTACTCATTTAAATCCGAGAATAATGGTTGTTCTATTTATATGAGAGATATGTTTTATGGTCATGCCCCGCTGGTCAATGGTTTATTTTTATTGAATCTCGAACGTGATGTTACACATATTCATAGTGTGAATGCCAAAAGATGTAAGGTTGATAATGATAGTCCCACATACTTCTGGCACTGCCGCCTTGGTCACATTGGTGTCAAACGTATGAAGAAACTCCATGCAGATGTACTTTTGGAGTCTCTTGATTATGAATCATTTGACACGTGTGAACCATGCCTCATGGATAAAATGACCAAGACTCCGTTCTCCGGAACAATGGAGCGAGCAACCAACTTGTTGGAAATAATACATACTGATGTATGCGGTCCAGTGAGCGTTGAGGCTCGCGGTAGCTATCGTTATGTTCTCACCCTCACTGATGACTTAAGTAGATATGGGTATGTCTACTTAATGAAACACAAGTCTGAGACCTTTGAAAAGTTAAAGGAATTTCAGAGCGAGGTAGAGAATCAACGTGACAGGAAAATAAAGTTCTTACAATCAGATCGTGGAGGAGAATACTTGAGTCACGAGTTTGGCACGCACTTAAGGAAATGTGGAATTGTTTCACAACTCACGCCGCCTGGAACACCTCAGCGTAATGGTGTGTCCGAACGTCATAATCGCACTCTATTGGATATGGTGCGATCTATGATGTCTCTTACCGATCTACCGCTATCATTTTGGGGTTATGCTTTAGAGACTACCGCATTCACTTTAAATAGGGCACCGTCTAAATCCGTTGAGACGACACCGTATAAATTATGGTTTGGGAAGAAACCTAAGCTGTCGTTTCTGAAAGTTTGGGGATGCGATGCTTATGTCAAGAAACTTCAACCTGAAAAGCTCGAACCCAAATCGGAAAAATGCGTCTTCATAGGATACCCTAAGGAAACTATTGGGTATACCTTCTACCTCAGATCCGAAGGCAAGATCTTTGTTGCCAAGAATGGATCCTTTTTGGAGAAAGAGTTTCTCTCGAAAGAAGTAAGTGGGAGGAAAGTAGAACTTGACGAGGTACCCCCTCTTGAACCGGAGAGTAGCGCAGCTCAGGAAGATGTTTCTGTGGTGCCTGCACCGACTAGAGAGGAAGTTAATGATGATGATCATGAAGCTTCGGGTCAAGTTGCTACTGAACTTCGTAGGTCCACGAGGACACGTTCCGCACCAGAGTGGTACGGCAACCCTGTCCTGGAAATCATGTTGTTAGACAACGGTGAACCTTCGAACTATGAAGAAGCGATGGCGGGCCCGGATTCCAACAAATGGCTTGAAGCCATGAAATCCGAGATAGGATCCATGTACGAAAACAAAGTATGGACTTTGACGGACTTGCCTGATGATCGGCAAGCCATAGAGAATAAGTGGATCTTTAAGAAGAAGACTGACGCGGATGGTAATGTGACCGTCTATAAGGCTCGCCTTGTCGCTAAGGGTTATCGGCAAGTTCAAGGGGTTGACTACGATGAGACCTTCTCACCCGTAGCGAAGCTGAAGTCCGTTCGAATCATGTTAGCAATTGCCGCATTCTATGATTATGAGATCTGGCAAATGGACGTCAAAACGGCATTCCTTAATGGTTTCCTTAAGGAAGAATTGTATATGATACAGCCGGAAGGTTTTGTCGATCCTAAGAATGCTGACAAAGTATGCAAGCTCCAGCGCTCCATCTATTGGCTGGTGCAAGCATCTCGAAGTTGGAACATTCGCTTTGATGAAATGATCAAAGCGTTTGGGTTTATACAGACTTATGGAGAAGCCTGTATTTACAAGAAAGTGAGTGGGAGCTCTGTAGCATTTCTCATATTATATGTGGATGACATACTGTTGATGGGAAATGATATACAACTTTCAGAAAGCATAAAGGCCTACTTGAATAAGTGTTTTTCAATGAAGGACCTTGGAGAAGCTGCTTACATATTAGGCATCAAGATCTATAGAGATAGATCGAGACGCCTCATTGGTCTTTCACAAAGCACATACCTTGACAAGATATTGAGGAAGTTCAATATGGATCAGTCCAAGAAGGGGTTCTTGCCTGTATTGCAAGGTGTGAGATTGAGCGCAGCTCAACGCCCGACCTCGGCAGAAGAAAGAGAAAAGATGAGTGTCATCCCCTATGCCTCAGCCATAAGCTCTATTATGTATGCCATGCTGTGTACCAAACCTGATGTGAACCTTGCCATAAGTTTGGTAGGGAGATACCAAAGTGATCCCGGAATGGAACACTGGACAGCGGTCAAGAATATCCTAAAGTACCTGAAAAGGACTAAGGATATGTTTCTCGTTTATGGAGGTGCCGAAGAGCTCGTCGTAAAGGGTTACGTCGATGCTAGCGTTGACACAGATCTGGATGACTTCAAGTCAAAACCGGATACGTGTACATTTTTAATGGTGGGGCAGTCAGCTGGTGCAGTTGCAAGCAAAGCGTCATGGCGGGATCTACATGTGAAGCGGAGTACATAGCTACTTCGGAAGCAGCTCAGGAAGGAGTATGGATGAAGGAGTTTATCACCGACCTAGGAGTGATTCCCAATGCGTCGGCCCGATGACTCTCTTCTGTGACAAAACTGGAGCGATTGCCATTGCCAAGGAGCTCAGGTTTCACAGGAAGACCAAGCACATCAAGCGCCGCTTCAACTCCGTTCGTGAATATATTCAAGATGGAGACATAGATATTTGTAAAGTACATACGGATCTGAATGTCGCAGATCCGTTGACTAAACCTCTTCCACGAGCAAAACATGATCAGCACCAGAACTCTATGGGTGTTCGATTCATCACAATGTAACTAGATTATTGACTCTAGTGCAAGTGGGAGACTGTTGGAAATATGCCCTAGAGGCAATAATAAAATGGTTATTATTATATTTCCTTGGTCATGATAATTGTCTATTGTTCATGCTATAATTGTATTAACCGGAAACCGTAATACATTTGTGAATACATAGACCACAACATGTCCCTAGTGAGCCTCTAGTTGACTAGCTCGTTGATCAATAGATGGTCATGGTTTCCTGACCATGGACATTGGATTTCGTTGATAACGGGATCACATCATTAGGAGAATGATGTGATGGACAAGACCCAATCCTAAGCATAGCACTAGATCGTGTAGTTCGTCTGCTAGAGCTTTTCTAATGTCAAGTATCATTTCCTTAGACCATGAGATTGTGCAACTCCCGGATACCGTAGGAATGCTTTGGGTGTATCAAATGTCACAACGTAACTGGGTGACTATAAAGGTGCACTACAGGTATATCCGAAAGTGTCTATTGGGTTGGCACGAATCGAGACTGGGATTTGTCACTCCATGTGACGGAGAGGTATCTCTGGGCCCACTTGGTAATACATCATCATAATGAGCTCAATGTGACTAAGGAGTTAGTCATGGGATCATGTGTTACATAACGAGTAAAGAGACTTGCCGGTAACGAGATTGAACAAGGTATAGCGATACCGACGATCAAATCTCGGGCAAGTAACAAACCGATGGACAATGGGAATTGTATACGGGATTAATTGGATCCCTGACATCGTGGTTCATCCGATGAGATCATCGTGGAACATGTGGGAGCCAATATGGGTATCCAGATCCCGCTATTGGTTTTTGGTCGGAGAGGTGTCTCGGTCATGTCTGCATGGTTCCCGAACCCGTAGGGTCTACACACTTAAGGTTCGGTGACGCTAGAGTTGTAATGGGAATTGTATGTGGTTACCGAAAGTTGTTCGGAGTCTCGGATGAGATCCCAGATGTCACGAGGAGTTCCGGAATGGTCCGGAGATAAAGATTTATATATGGGAAGTCCTATTTTGGACACCGGAAAATGTTCGGGATTTTTCGGTATTGTACCGGGAAGGTTCCAGAGTGGGGCCCACCTGCATGGGGGGACCCACATGAACGTGGGTAGTGGGGGCAAGGCCCCACACCCCTGGTCAAGGCGCACCAAGATCCCCCCTTAGAAGGAATAAGATCATATCCCGAAGGGATAAGATCAAGATCCCTAAAAAGGGGGGATAAAAATCGGTGGGGAAGGGAAAGGATGGGATTTCTTTCCTCCCACCTTTGCCAACGCCCCAATGGACTTGGAGGGCAAGAAACGAGCCCCCTCCACCCCTATATATAGTGGGGAGGTGCATGGGAGCTGAACCCCTTGCCCCTGTCACAGCCCTCCCCCCTCCTACTCCTCCTCCTCCGTAGTGCTTAGCGAAGCTCTGCCGGAGAACCACGAGCTCCACCGCCACCACGCCGTCGTGCTGCCGGAGCTCTCCCTCAACTTCTCCTCTCCCCTTGCTGGATCAAGAAGGAGGAGACGTCCCCGGGCTGTACGTGTGTTGAACGCGGAGGCGCCGTCCGTTCGGCGCTTGAATCGGATCTTCCGCGATTGAATCGCCGCAAGTACGACTCCATCAACCGCGTTCTTGTAACGCTTCCGCTTAGCAATCTTCAAGGGTATGAAGATGCACTCCCTCTCACTTGTTGCTTGCATCTCCTAGATTGATCTTGGTGACACGTAGGAAATTTTTGAATTATTACTACGTTCCCCAACAGGTCCATGGCATACTCGAGGGATACTTTGCCATCATTCAGAAGAACTGGTCCTCTATCCTTTGCCAATACCGCTTGCTGGTTTGGTCAGTGCCGGTGCACGCATCAAGAGACACAGATTCCCAAGCATTGATCAAGACTCGATCTTCCAATTACATGTAGTTCTTCGATCTCGCGCGCACTTTTTCTTGTTCTTGGTCGAACACCCCCTCCCCAATCTCCTACACCTCATCTTCTTCCTCACCGTGACTGTCCACACCACCATCCATCTCATTGTAGCTGTAATCACCGATCGGGGCTTGATCAATGTCGAAGGCGTTGTCGTCCAACATGTGCACAAAATCCGGAGTCGCATCATGCAAACCAGTGCTACAATTTCGCTCCACAAGTCACGAACAATAGCAATGACGAAAAGTGAAAACAACTAGAAGAAGATCAAAGTTCCATACCTTGCGTCCATTCCGTCGAACACCTCGGGGGCGGTAGCAGCAGCGTCGTCGATGGGCGTCCTCCGGAAAGCTCTTGCGGTGGCGACCGGAGGAGGTGGTGGCGCGGTGCTAGCAGTACCTTTTTTGGTCGCCTTCTTGCGTTTCACCCCCGCCACCTTGAGCATCTTCACCGGCGGGGTGGGGACGGCCTAGACCGGATTCGCAGCGGCGGCGGCGGCGGGCGCGCGTGCCTTCCCGGCGGCAGCTGGGGGAGCGCCGCTCTGGACGAAGAAGTTGCCCTGGCGCTTGCGGGAATGGGCGGTGGAGGCTTGAACGGCAACGGACGCGACATGGCTGGCGACGAGATCTGCTTGAGGGCTTGGCGCCTCCATGACTTCCACAGTGACAGGCAACGGCTGGGAGGCGTCCATGGCGGCTCTACAGAGCCGGGGAAGGTGGTCTTGAGCGGGCGGTGGAAGATCAATGGCGGTGGAGCGAAGGGAGAGCGGGAACTGCTGCGTGGAAATGTCCCTCCTGCCAAATCTCGCTAGCGATAGGTGTCACCCTCGGGTCGGCCTCCCGCCCCGTGTTTCTAAAGGTTGAGGTGGAGAATTCGCCGCGTCCCGCAAATTTTTTTAGAGACCGAGGCCCGATACGGTATCTGTTTGGACCACTTTTTTCGTGCAAAACTGTAAATTGACGGTTATTTTATAGTTCGACGCGATATAAAGGGTCTGCTAGAGATGCTCTTAGCAAGTACAGTATCGGCCTGGTCCTTCTCTTGCTCCTTTGTGCCGCAGTTGCTTGCTGAGTGAGACACACACAATCTCTCGCGCGCGCGTGCCTGTCTGACCCGTGTCCAATAAAGCGTGTCACACCTTACATAGGCTATACACAAGCATTGTAAGGTAAGAGTAGAACTTAGCTGGACATTTCTAATCCTCGTTAAACTTAGCAAGGCACGAAGAACAGTGACGGTGTGGCTCGGGCGGGCCAGCGGTCCGGGGCGCGACGGCGTAGCTCCCTGGTGGTGAGGCGAGGCAGCCATGGCTGCGGTGGTGATGGCTCTGGCGGCCGGCGTGCTGCAACGTGGCTGCAGGGACTGTCCGGACCCGTTGGGGTCCAGCCGGGCCGGTGGTGGCCTGGTAGGTCCCTGTCGCTATGTCTGGTCGGCTCCGCTCGGCGGTGGAGGTTGTTCCCTCCTGTCGACTGCCTTGCGGTTGCCACCGAGCCCAGTGTTTTCTCGTCCTTCCTTCAGGTCTCGTGTTGGTGGCCTCAGTGAGACGGTGAAGATGGTGCGGTGTCCGTGGTGGCACGGGCTGGTGGGCGGCATGTTGGGCGGTGCGCTTCCAATTGTCTGGGTGGCGGTGGTGGTTTCGGGGCGGGAGAAATCTCTGGCGGCTCGTTCGCCACCGGCGTGGCTGCGCCCGTGGGCGTTGCCGGACCCTCCTGAGGGGCGTCGGTGATACCCCTTCCCCACTGCCATCCGCGTACCGGGGGAAACTCTAGGACTTGTCCGGGCAGCAGCGACGTCGTCGTCACATTTCTTCATGAAGATGTTGCTTGGTATGCGAGGCTTCGGAGTGCTTGGCGGGCAGTGGTACTTCTCCGGAGGGTGCAGCAGGTGTCGGCCATCTTTGCATAGTTGAGCTGCCGGCGTCGGCATTTGTTTCTTTTTTTCTTTCTTTCCTTTTTCTTTTGGGCTTGTTTGTGATGCGGCCCCAGCAAGCTGTTTGTATCGGTTGGTTGTTGCTTTATAATCTAAAGCGGGGGGAGACCCTTTTTCGTAGAGTATCTCCAATAGGCACGCTAGATTAGCCGCGCACTGGAAAAAACGACTATATTGCGAGCGCGCGATCAAAACTGACGCCCCAGTAGACGCGCTAAAATCCCGCGCACTACAAAGGAGGTTTAGCGCGCTGGGGAAAACGGCATCGCGTGCTGCTTATTTGGTGCGCCCGCTCGCACGCGCTGGACATGCCTATCGGGCGCACGAATCTCACCAACCACCGGATCTGAAACCTCCAGGCGCTGGCGCCTCCGCCCGCACCTTCCCCATTCGCTCCGGCGACCCGTCGGCGCTTCTCCACCCTATCCCCAGCGCGCTGCCGCTGCTTCCTCCTTCTCTCCTCGCCGCCGCCCCTCGAGTGCCGCCGCCGCTGCTTACTCTGACAAACAGCGCCCGGCGGCCGTTTGCAGCTCGGTGCCCACTAGGTGTTGACAAAACGCTTGCAAGGTACATATTGCTAACTTTATATTTGTAGATGAATTTGGTGCATGCTGTTTGTAGTTTTAAATTAGTTTAAATTCAACTTTGTAGATGAGTTCGTCCTACGATTATTCCGATGAAGAATTTGATATTTAAGAGGAGGAGGACGTCGCAATGATCCTAGCTATGAATGTCAAAAAAGGGTTCCACTATAATCCTTGAAGCGGTGGCCGATCAGGAGACTTGAATTTGGCAATATTTTTTTTTTTTTTGGAATACCCGGATCTTGCAATGGCATCCATGTTCTTCAACGGTCACCACTCATGAATAGTATTACAAATGGTGAAACTCAGCCGGTGGAGTTTGTAGCAAATGGTCATACATACAACTATGACTACTATCTTGCGGATGACATCTACCCAAGGTGACAAATATTTGTGAAGCCGTTGACGGCACCGCAAGGTAAGAAAAATTTTAATTTCCACAATCCTCACGCGGCGGCTAGGAAAGATGTGGAGAGAGCTTTTGGGATTTTGCAAGCCCAATTTGCTGTTGTGAGAGGACCGGCTAGATTTTGAGATCAAAAGATCCTTTGGTACATCATGAACGCTTGTGTGATCATGTATAACATGATTATCGAGAATGAGCATGGGCAAGAATTAGACTATTCTTGGTATAAGTTGTTGGGATGTTCCATGCGAGTGCGGAGGAGAGCTGCGAGGGTGCCCCGCTTTATTGCCTCCTATCATGCCTTTCGATGTGCCGAAACGCATGATGACCTTCAAAAGGATTTAGTCGAGGAGTGGTGGTTATGGAGTGGGCGACAAAACTAGTTTGATGTTGTATGTTTGTTGTATTGTTGACTATTTGTTGCATTGTGCATGAACTATTTGTTGTATTGGAAAATAAACTATTTGTTTGAATTATAATAATAATGGATCTATTTACTGTTGATTTATTTTATGTGTGTTTGATTTTCTTGGTTCTATGTTGAATGGGAAATGTTGTTTGTGCTAAGCGCGCGTTGTAATTTAGCGCACCTGCTGGACGCTACCTGCGGCGCGCAATATATAGCACTTCTGCTAAAGCGAAACACCTGCCAAGCACGCTAAAACGCTATTCGGTGCTAAAAAAAATTTAGCGCGTCACGCAATCGCGCGTCTGTTGGAGATGCTCTTAACCAACATTGCTACACGCCTCGTCCACTGCGCCAAATGGATTCTACCTATGATTATGCCATGTTACCGTGCTATATGTAACCCTGTAAGTGTGAGTGAGACAGTGAGGGAACGAGTGAGTCTTCCTCACTTCTGAAGATGAGATAGCGCTATTATTAGCAAGTAGCTTGTCTTGATCAGGGTCCAAAGCAGCAAATTAATAGGCTTTGGAGGGGGAGCACATGGGGCAATAATGGAATTAGTTTGCGAGGAGAAAAGGGACACGCGAAAAAGACCAATAATGTTATCCGCCCCTGGCTCTAGCCAGTTTCCAACCGAAACCCGACACGAAAGCTTGAAGCATGTAGAAACCATATCTGTTTTGAAAATTATTGCGATACTATACTTACTACTCCCTCCGTTCCTAAACATAAAACCTTTTAGCGATTTTATTATAGACTACGTACGAAACAAAATGAGTAAATCTACGCTCTAAAGTATCTCTATATCCCTCACAAAAAAAAAGTATCTCCATATTTTTCGAAAAAGGACGCTTTATTACTTAAAAGGTTTAAGTATTACACTCGTCCTCTGCATAACTAAGATACACATAGTCAACAAAGTCCTCACGACAAACCATAATAAAAAAAGGAAGGCGAAATACAAAGAAAAATGTATATCTGTATAACGCCTATACCGACGATGGCCCAATCCTAAGATCATGCTGCCACCCATGTTGGGTAAAAGTATCCCTTGCCGTAGCCTCCAATCGTGTACACACCTCCGTAAACAGGTCTCGATTCTCCACTCGTTGTAGAGAGGACCATAAACAAAGTGTCCCGGTACATCTGTAAATAACCTGCATAAGCGAAGTACTTTTATAATTAAAAACATTATCATTTCTACATAGTCAAAGCGACCAAATCACGGCAAGCGCTCCCACCCTAAGAAGAATTCTGAACCTGTGATCAATCCCATGTAACCAGTTCCCAAATATGTTAGCAACACTATAAGGAGGATACAAGCCAGAAGCTATTTGGATGACTGACCATATAGAACGAGTCAATTTACATTGGAAGAACAAATGTTTTATTGTCTCATCATGCAGACAAAATACACATTGCGTACTTCCATGCCAATTTCTCTTAATAAGGTTATCTTTAGTAAGAATGACTCCGCGACGAAGATACCATGCAAAGATTTTATTCTTAAGAGGTATCTTCATCTTCCAGATCTTCTTATTATTATCAACTGGCACGACAGACTGGATCAAAGCTCTGTACATAGAGTCCAGTGAGAATTGCCCATTCCCATGTAGGTTCCAACGAAATAAATCGGACCCCTGTGACAACTGTACCGTGGTTAATCGTTGAAGTAGCATGTTCCATGATTGGAGTCTAGGTCCAATTAACTCCTTTCTGAACGTCACATTTGGCGGAAATGATTCCAACACCTTGGCAATAGTATCACCCTTGTGACACACAATATTGTACAGAGCTGGATATTATTCCCGGAGAGTAGCATTACCACTTATCCTCTCAGAATCTAATTTCTGAGCCATCCTTAATTGAGAAGGACCCATAGCGGAAGAAACATTTCTTCATTGCCATTAATCCCGCCCAAAAATGAGAGTCCCCAGGCTTCCAGTATACCGGGATATCACCTTTGAACCCACATATTTTCTCCTAAGGAGGGTTTGCCATACACCATTTTCCGACAACAACTTAAACAAGCATTTGCCAAGGAGGGCCGTATTCTTAACCTCAAGGTCATGAATGTCCAACCCGCCTTGGTCCTTGGGACGGCAAACCACACTCCATTTAGCCAGCCGATATTTTTTTTTCTCGCTATCTCCTTGCCAAAAGAATCTCGATCGGAAGTAATCCAATCTATGTAACACTCCTTTCGGCAACTGGAAGAAGGAAATCATATATAGTACCATGTTACTTAGTACTGAGTTTATGAGGACCAATCTCCCACCCAGAGATAGCAGTTTATCTTTCCAACTACTAAGTCTTTTTTGTAGTCTCTCCTCGACGTGTTTCCATTCAACATTTGTGAGTCTCCGATATTGTATCGGTATCCCCAAATAAGTGATTGGAAACTGGCCCAACCCGCATCCGAACAGGTCGGCATACGGATGGGCCTCGTCTTGAGGCTCGCCAAAACAAAACAATTCACTTTTATGGAAATTTATCTTAAGCCCTGAGAGTTGCTCAAATGCTGATAAAATTAATTTCAGATTTCTTTCTTTCTCGATGTCATGATCCATAAAGAGAATCGTATCGTCAGCATATTGAAGGATAGAGAGGCCACCATCCACTAGATGATTCGCTACCCCATCAATTTGGCCATCAACCTTGGCACACTCAATCATGACCGCTAACATATCCGCCACTATATTGAATAGCATGGGCGATATTGAGTCACCTTATCACAATCCTTTCTTCGTTTGAAAATAGTTGCCAACGTCATCATTGACTTTAATGGCAACACTACCTCCAGTCACAAAACTATGGATCATTGCGCGCCACTCTGCAGAAAATCCTTTCATTCTGAGAGTCTGTTGAAGAAAAGACCACTTGACTTTGTCATAAGCCTTTTCAACGTCAATTTTAAGAACCACCCCATTCAGGTTTTTTCGATGCAATCCGTGAACTATTTCGTGAAGGACAACAAGCCCATCTAGGATGTTCCTGCCTTGCATAAAAGCAGTTTGAGAAGGATGAACCACATCTTCAGCAACCGAATTGAGCCTAATAGACGCTATCTTAGTGAATATTTTAAAACTAACATTAAGGAGGCAGATTGGACGATATTGTTGTGTCCTTTCAGCCTCATTAACCTTAGGTAATAAAATAATTTCACCGAAGTTTAAGCGAAACAACTCTGGTTGACCAGTGTGAAGGCAGTCAAACAAGAGTAGGAGATCATGTTTGATGACCTCCCAAAAGTTCTGGTAGAACTCAACGGGAAAACCATCTGGACCCAGTGCTTTGTTATGCTCCATTAGGAAAACCGCCTTTCTAACTTCTTCCTCAGAAAATGGAGCTGTTAGAAGGCTATTTTCCGCATCATAAACCTGGGGGATGTCATCTGTTCGAGACTCATCCATCGAGAAGTTTCCTTCCTCAGGAGTTCTGAACAGATTTTTATAATAACTAGTGATATAAGACTTAAGTTGCTCCTGTTGTAGGGAATGCATAAGTTTCTTCCGGTGTCTACCATTGGCGACACCATGGAAATATCTCAATCACCTTTGAGGATAAACTGAGAGTTTGAATGTTGGTACCACTTGAGTTCCTCCTCGCGCAGCATGCGAGCTAACTGGGCATTCGATTTACTCTTGATCTCTATTTCGAGGTCAGAGAGAGGTCTAATCTCTGCCAAAGCTTCTAAATCATCAATAATAGATGAAAGACGAAGCTTCTCCTTTTTGAGGATACCCGCAGTGTGCCTAGCCCAACCACGAAGGAACTTACGTAATGCACGCATTTTGTTGTTCCATTTGTGTATTGGGGTAAGCCCGACAACCGGTTTATCCCACACCTCCTTGACCATTTCATGGAATCCATCTCGATGCAACCAACCCAGTTCGAACTTGAACTTGCGTCGGTGTTGTGGTCGTGGTCATCCAGTGGTTAAGAGGATGGGTGCATGTTCTGAGATAGCCTCTATACGAGGAAGAGCACGAACAGAAACCATAGGGAATTTGGATTCCCAGTCGGTATCCATTAAAACGCGATCTAGTTTCTCATATGTCGGCTCCGGAAGACTGTTCTCCCAAGTGAACTGTCTTCCAATCATGGAAACCTCTCGTAAATCTAGACTGTCTATGACAACATTGAAAAGGAAAGCCCAGTGATTATCAAACCTACCTCAGCGTTTCTCATTTGGAAATCGTAGCAAATTAAAATCCCCACCAATAAGAATGGGGTAGGGATTATCTTTCGCTAGATTAACCAGTTCACGGAGAAAAATGGCCTTGAGTTCATCCTGGGCTGCCCCATACACGGCGACGAGGGTCCATGTGAAGTTGTCTGGTTTGTTTCGGATATGGAGTTTAATATGAAACTCTCGATCCGAACTAGCCAGAACATCCATAGTCTCTGTGTTAACGCCGAGTAGAATGCCCCCAGAACGACCTCAAGGTGGCCGTAAAATCCAGTTATAATCTATCCCGCCAGAAAGACGGTTAAGCAGACTTACTGAGAATCACGTCTCCCCGTTTCAGATAAAGGCAAAAAATCTAAATTGTACTCCCTATTACATTCCGCAATGAATAGATGTTTAGCCAAGTCACCAAGACCTCTGCTATTAAAGAACATGCCATTCATGAGGAAACAATAGGAGATTTAGAAAATTTCGCCCTTTTAGAGGGTTTACGACCTTTTTTCGATCGGTCGGACTTGGATTTACGACCGGAAGCTGTAAGCTCAATCAATGAACTAAGCCCGGGTTCCTCCAAACCCACGTCCGAAACCTCCCCTACTACATGAGCGAGTAGCTGACCATCTGATGTGGCATGCAGCTCCTCCTCATCTAGATGTGAGATAAAAGATTTGCTAGAAACTCGTGGAGTAACCTTCAATCGGTCATATTCCAAATGTCTCAGAGCGTTTGCGGAAATAGAAAAATCATTCTCATTATTTCCTAGACTAACACCCACATTATTCAACTTAGCAACAATAGATGTAGTAGAAAAAGATAAAAATGATTTGGATGATGACGAAGTATCTTGGTTGTCAAGGTTCGGCACTGCTTTACGCCGCATAGCCTTGGCCAAAGAGTCTTCGTCGGTGTCCGTCCTTCCATCATTGGCCACCGCATGACGGCCACTTTGGCGTGTGGGTGTCACCACCGGTGAAGGATGTCATGCATGCACCGCCACCGGAGGAGGGGATGAGGGTGGAGTAGCAACCCCCTCTCCGGCAATCTCGACCGCCGGTACACGTGGCGCCGCTGCCAAAGATGGCCTGACTGCAGGCATGAGTGAGGCGAACACGTCCGGCTCTGCCTGAGACCGAAGAGCAGCCGCGAACACGTCCGGCTCCGACTGAGACCGAACAGCAGCTGCGGGTGCAACTATGCATGGCTGCACACCCGGGGGTAGGCCTTCATGTCCAAACCCACTAGAAGCATGCATGTCTAGTTCCACGTGAGCTGCCTGCTTGTCGGCCTCAACCCAAGCCACGGTTTGCCGGCTCATCACAGGCGTGACCGGACGTCCCGCTGTGTCTCCGGCGGCCTGCACCGGCTTGGAGACAGCCGGCTTCAACGCCGCCGTCCGTGTCGTCGACGGTGGCTGCGACGCCACCTTCACAGCAGGTTGTAGGTGCACTGAAGAAGATTCCGGGCGCCCCGCCGAGCCGCCGGTGGCTTGCACCGACTGGAGGGCAGCGGACTGCGACGATGTCGGCTGAGAATGCGACGACGGGTGCGATGCAAACAAAGCGCACGGTGTAGAAGGTGAGGACGACTCCTGTCTATGAACCCGCGGTGATCTTTCGAGAGATCCACGCAACGTGGAGCAAGGTTCTGACGTGGAGTTGACTCTAAGATCCGAGGCAAGCTCCATGCCTTTCGACGTCTGCGGCGAAGAGTTAAACGGAGCGACCGCCAATAGCACAGGACCACCTCCCGTCACATCACCAGAGCCAGCACTCGACAGTTCCCGACGTTGAACTTGAGTCATATGCGTGTTATCCTTCGGGGCTAAACTAGACGACGGATCACGGATGGTTCGATGGATTTCCGGTGTGTTCTTATGTGTCCATCTCATAATCCTTCTCCTTGGCGCCGCTATCATCGTCAACATCATCACCCTTGCGTCTCCAAATGAACGGGACAAAGTCAGGGTCCGGAATATATCCTGCTGGCTCCCTCCTGAACGTGAATGTGTAGCCCTTGAGCTTAACCACCACATCTGATGCAACAAAAGGCCCAGTGTCGTCCTTGTCCTTTGACAGAATCTGAGAGTTAGTCATACCCACGAGAATACGAACAACTCCACGGCGACGCAGGCTATTAAGATCCACGTCCAAGATCTTGCCCATCAAAGTACCCACGGCCCATAAGCCCCAAAAATGGTGCACCATATGAGGAACCCCCTCGACATGGAGCCAAATCTGCTGAAGCTCTAGCTAATGTGGGACCTCTTTAGACCTCCATGCGGTAACGGTCATCTGAGCATTAACAGATGGAACGATCATCTATATACCATCCACCCTGTCCAGGTCCTCGAAAGACGGAAAGCTCACAAGGTATGCATCAGGCCCGTGTTGAATAGCCTCCCACTTCCATTGATCATGTACCGGGCATCTCCTGGCGATCTGGCTCTCGACAATACTAGCCGGTACCATCAAACCAGTAACCTGAACTCGGGCGATCGGAGACTGTGTCGGTGCTAAGTGATCTTTCACCACGCAATCAGGCAACTGGACAAAGTACATCTCCTCAGCACCAACTCCCGAAACAAAAGCATTGGGTCTAGGGAGTTTGAGAACCGGACACCGCAACGTTGGATGAGCGATTTTGTCACAAATATAGCAGTAATGTTGCACAGTGCAATCCTTCACTGCATGCGTATCAACCGCACACTTCCAGCAACGTACCCCTTACGTCGCCTTGGACTTGGGCGCCGTATCCACCTGCACATCAGACACCGGAGCCGCCAATGGTGGGACATCGACAGTAGCAGACTCCTGTGGCATCTGAGTATTCTGCACAACCTGTTGATATTGCCGATGCTGCTGCGGTATGGGTTGCTACTGAAATTGTTGCTGAACCGGCACATGGTGCGGGGTGTGATGAAAACCATGTTGCAAAGCTCCACCCGCATACTGCTGCTGCTGCTGCTGCTGCTTCTTTTTTTTGCGTTTTTGAGCCGGCTGAGCCACAGCCCCACCGGGATGGAATAGCGGAGGGGCGGACACCCCGGTTGGCGGAACCCCGTACATGGAAGATTGCCCTCCGGCGATGGCCGTACCATACGGCAAGGCGTACTGCCCTCCCTGGCCATATCCAGGGGGCTGCTGCAGTGGTGGGCCATAGCAGTAGACCAGCGCCGGACCCCGCTACTGATGTGGTGGACCGGAGTATCCCGGCGCCTGTGCCGGAGGACGCGAAGGAACGGGAGTCGCCCCCACGACCGGAGGGGCGCGAGGGTTTGGCCCTCCCGTGGTTGCGGCGCCACACGCCATTGGAGGAACACCTGCCATAGGGCGCTGAAGTGTCGTCGCGACCGCCGCATAGGAGCGGGCAACCCCGGCGCTTGGGGGTGGTGCCAGAGTTGGAGTCAGCGTCCGCGAGGTGTGCAGGGGTTTGGCGGCGATCAAGGGATGTGTGGCAGTAGATGAGGGTGAGGACGAATTGATCGATGGAGTTGCTGTGATCGCGGCGGTCTGCTGATTAGGGAAACCTGCCCAGATCGCGCACATACGCGGCTTCAGAAAGGCCCAGGAAAACACTGCCCGGCCCGTCTTCGTTGTTGCATGCATGGGCCCAAATCCCGAGGCCACCTGAGTTTGAATACCCCGTGATCTCGCCCCCGAACTCAGCTCCCGAACTACCTCAGATCCCGGCGAAGCATCCGTCCCCGACGTGCACTGCCGATTTGCCGAGGTAGGGCTCCGCCTGGCCGCGTCCATGAATTGCCCCAGCACCGGTGGTGGCGTCATCCGGCGCAGCGGCAGGGGTCCACGCCAAGCCCCCATACGCGGTGACTGGGCCACCCTCAAACCGGCCAGCGTCAACACAGGCTTGCAGCCGACAAACTCCGGGACCACCGATCCTGATGGCGGCCCCGAACCTACGATCTCCGATCTCTCAGCATTGTCGATCCCCGATCCATCAGGAATCAAAGACTCCCTCGACGATGCCGGCGACTGATGCTCCCTGAAGCGAGACGCCGGCGTCGGGAAGCCTGCATTGTTCCAGAACTCCTGGACTAATTCCGCCTCCGTTTTCTTCTTCCCGCGAGTCACCATGGTCCACTTCCCGCCTCCAGCATCCTCCCCAAGCACCTCTAGTGCTAGCTGCACGCCGACAGCGGGCGCATCATCCTCGTCGGAGGACCCAAATTCCGATCCCAGGCAAGAGAACCTCGAACCAGACGAGCCCTCCATCACCGGCGACGTCGCCGGCCCGGCAGATGCCGGCGGGGGTGCCAGGGTCAGCCGCCTGCCCCGGGTCGCCGCTCTCATTTCTGAGTCCCGAGTAGCGAACTGCAGACATGCTATATATATCAAAACCATATACATTCGTATGTAATTTATAGTGGAATCTCTAAAAGGTCTTATATTTAGAAATCGGAGGGAGTAATAGATAAGTTATTTATCCTGGCAGAGAAAATTTAATTATTATGAAAAGTACTGATTCCTTTGAGGCTAGGGCTAGTGCTCTAAATCATCAGATGTTTGGGTCTCTCATTGTCTTTGACTAACTTACTATTTAAGGAAAAAAATATTAACTTACTTCTCCATGAGCTAAAAAACAAAATCTTACTTCTTCATTAATTTTCATGACAGAAACTGGCGTAAAACCTAAGGGATGGAAAAAAATTGTAAGATAAAACTTGACAGCAACTCCCAACAACAGGGAGCTGGAAAAGTTGCCGAACTGAGACGACACAAGGCCCCGCCGAGTGGGTCTAGACCAAGGTTTTGGCTACCGAGGGGCACTTTTTTCTCATGGGTCACTGAGAAACTCGGTTACCACGGTTACCGTGAAATTCCGAGCAAATTTCGGACGAATTTTTTTGAATTTTTTTTAATCCGAACAAAATTCGTCAAAAATTCATTCAAATTCAAAATTTCGGAATTTTTTGCTTGGGAAGTTGATTTCTCGTGGGGTACTGGGAAACGCGGTAACCGCCCGGTAACCGGTTTTCTCGGGCGGTACCCAAAACCATGGTCTAGACTAGGTGGGCATACATACTCTTAGACTAGGTTGATGGTGTGATCCATCCGATGATCTCTCAAGCCGAGGCCGCGAAACCCTCTGCGGTGAGGTTCCTCATAAAGTTGGTCCTGAAGCAGTTGTCGCGGTACTCGCCGTCTGGGTCCATGGGCAAATCTGCCATCTTCTTCATGGCGGCAGCGAAGTGCCCATGGAACCACCCCAGATGCTCGTCCTTAGCCCAGTTTTCGACAAAAAATCTTGTGTCCTGTTGTTGGAGGAGCTCCATGTCGGTGCTAAGCACCCCTTCCCTGCGATGAGATTGCCCTAGTACTTGTTGTCGAACACGTCGGGGGTGGTAACATCGAGTATGTGCTTCTTGTCCCCTGATCTGGGGCAATTGTCTTTGATTGCCTTGACGAACCAGGCGGCCTCCCCGGTGCGGCTTTCGAGGCTCGAGCAGCTTGCCTTGCCGATGGTGTGCGCGCCGGAGAGCGCGACTAGGTCACCCTTGTCGAAGCCGCGGCTCTGGAAGATCCGGATGAGATCCCCGATCTTGGCATCGCGTGCAGGCAGGAAGCGTTGGACCTGGTCAAACAAGGCGGGGCGCTTGCTGTCCTTCCGACCAAGCTGCACGCCGTACCTTGGTGCCCCAGACATCATGAGGGCCTCCCGGGTGGCGAGCATGGTGATGTCGGCGCACGACACGTCCTTGCACTTGGCGTCGCGCACGGCATCACGGATATGCTGGATGAGTTGGAGGGCGCCCTGGTGTAGCCCGGTGTTATGGACCATCATCCGCTCGCTGGCGTAGCGGGGGTTGTCCTCCAGCAGGAGCGACGCGTCGCAGCCCTACACGATGGATCCACAACATACACGCACATACTTAGTAAATAGTAGGAGTAGTAGGTAATAAATACTAGCACTAGAATCAATCAATATACTATAGTGTGGTAATCAATATACTAACGTAGTGGCAAAAAAAAAACGCCTTACATTATGGCACGGCCGGGGCGAGTGGACAGCAAGTCTCTCTTTCAAGGTCACCGTACGTACCTAGCTAGTGTACTAGTGAAAGTGTATGTACATGTGTGTCGTACTTGTTGGTTGGTAAGAGCACGGACAAACGTACATTAGGGAAGCAGTCGTGGAAGAAGATGCGGAGGAGCCCGGCGACGACGCCAATGTCATTGTTGCGTGCTCTCACCACCTTGTCGATCGCGCACAATATTCTCCAGGTTGGGGCAGAACGTGGCATGGACGCCGTAGGAGTGGCCGCCGACGTCATCGGTGGGCATGGAGATGAACTCCGGCGCCGCCGCAGCAGCAGGGCACACCAGCGCGGCGAGGAGGCCCATCATGGCCAACACCATTGCACCGCTCGACGCCATCGGTCCAAGCTCAGTGAGCCTCTGGTAGTGAGTGAGTGAGAGTGTAGGTTCCTCACGTCGAAGGTGCTGCCATTTTATAGCGGATCGAGGCTCGATCGAGAGAGAGAGAGAGCGGAGGAGTTTGGTTTTCCCACGCCTAGTCAGACGTCCTCTAACTATCCTATCCATCCAATATACATCCGAGGGCTGATGACAATTGTTTGCACTTACAACCTGCAGCTATCACAGTTCTACGCGCTATCCCCCAAAGCCCAGATGCACCGTCTCTGTTCCACCCCGATCAGATCCAGATTCTGATTTTCCTTCTCCCTCATCACCGCTCGTCGTATTGCCATTCTCGCCGTCTGCCTCACAGGAGAGTTCTTGTTTTCATTTCCTTTTTTGGCGAAAAGGAAGGGTTTTTGTTGAATGCTCTCTGATCTAAAAAAAAAATCTTGTATGAATGCTCTCAGCTCCGGATTCCGTGTGTGAATGATCTGTTATGTGGATTTAACATGTGGAAATATTTTTCATGTTCACGACGTATATATGTGGTTTATTGGTGATTCGAAACCGTGAAGGACTTTCGATATATATTTTTATTTGGGTGTGTCTAGGTCTCAGTCGACTGAGACTTAATCAAGTCTCAGTCAAGTGATATAGCATGTAAGAAGAAAAAAGAAAAACTGAAAACAAATTTTTACACGAATCTCCATGCAAAATCAAAGGAAGATAGTATCGACTGAGACATAACGAAGTCTCAGTCGACTGAGACTTAGCAAAACTGTTTTTATTTTAGTTGAATAATGCTTACATAACCATGGCTTATTAATTCTGTTTTTTTTTTCAGATTGTCACTGAATTTGCTTCACGTTATTTTCTAAAAATGTTTACCCTCATTACTTCATGTTGAGAGTCTTGTCTTGGATATGTTGGATGATGATGCTCAGCATGGTTGTGTCAATTAAAAAGGGATTGTGTTTGCAACTTTGCATGGAGGTATGTATGCAGTTGAGAAGTATTCTAAATCTGAGCTGTTCCCTTGCAAACTGTTAGGGGCTTGAAAACATGAACTGTGATGAGTTCAGAGTTCTTTCCAATGAAATGTATGGTGGCAGATAATATTGGTGGTTTTGGTTTCGTTTCAATGAACTGCAACTGGGATTGAGCCCCTGTTGATCCAAAACAAATCTACACCGGATCGACAAACTAGGAAGCTGCAGCACGCACTCCAAGAGGTCGCAGTAGCTAGTACAAGTGCAGGTAGCAGGTGCAGATTAAGTAGATATCAACAGACTAATACTAATACGTAAGTATATGTATATATCGATCAAGTTGGATGCGTTGCAGGCGGCAAGTGTGGATTAAGTAAGATACGCACACTGCACCTAGCACTGACGGCAGTTAACTTAAGCGTCGTTGCAGGCAGCAAGAGTGGACCTGCTAGCTTAAGTAAGTAACTAGTTCCACGTGATTAATAGTACCAAGACGATTAATGTGGCACCGTTGACCAAACCAAGTGGATGCTTTCGATAGTTAAAGAAAATCACTTTTTTTTTGCGGGAAGTTAAAAAAAATCACTAGTCTCACTTTGCTGCCCGCGCAAGCTCGAAGCAGCCCATTTTCTCACATTATATCGTCTCTAGCTCATGAGGCGTTGTGCCATTAGAGCACATGATTTCATGATCTGGTTCTTGGCGCTTTACCTGCGTCTTCTTAATACTAGGTTGCTTCTTTGCGTCGCAAATTAATCTAGCGCTGCCATATCCAGACATACGTTTTCTATCTACCCCTCATGATGTGAGAAATTCTTTGTAGATCATCGATCACGTGGACTCTACACGCATCCTTATTCCTTAATCCATGCATCGTCACAAATTTCAATATATAACAACATCTCTTTTTACAGAAACCGCAGGAGCTCTGTATTTTTAGTATATACAACAACATGCACACTCACTGCCCGGTAGGTCCTTGCTTCAGCGGAGCCTCTTGTGGCTGTAGACGTAGGTGCTTGCGCACCGGAGTAAGAGTGCCAACTCAGCAGCGCTGAGGCAGGCAAGCAGCCAGTAGAAGTAGTCGAGGTGAGCACGGTTGAGATTGTCCACGAACCAGCTGTCGCCACCACCGCTGCTGGTGATGCGGTCGATCAGGGAGATCAGACCGCCACTGATGAAGTTGCCCATGCCGATCACGCTATAGTAGAGTGCCATGCCCAAGCTGCGTAGCTCACTGGGCATCTGGTCGTAGAAGAATTCCTGCATCCCAACTTCCGCGAACACGCCTGCCACCCCGATCAAAACATATTGTGGCACCAACAACGCCCAGCACATTGGCACTGCTGCGTCAGCATTATCCACCAGCCCATGCTCGCGTGCTGTCTCAAGGCGCCGTGTTTCCACCAATGCCGCCACCAACATCGTAGCTAGGTTCAACGTCATGCCCGTGCCAACGCGCTGTAGTAGCGTCAGACCCGACGGGGTGCCTGTCGCGCGCCTCAGCATCGGCACCAGCACACGATCATATATGGGGACGAACAACAGAGTTGTTGCAGGCCCTAACATCTGAAGCACCGCCGGCGGTAACTCCAGGCTGCCAAAGATGCGGCGGTCCAGGGTGCGGGCCTACTTGTTAAAGTGTCATGAACTGCACAAACACCACACCATATGCCAGGCATGCCGCCCAGATTGACAGCAACCGTACCACGCCACGCGCCTCCTCCTTTTTTACTGCCGCTTCTTTCTGTTCTACCTGGTTTTCTATTTTTGTACCGATCAATGAGCTTGAAGTGACATTGTCATGCTTGGCTAGTGCAGCAAGGCTGTGAGCAAGGAGGGCAAATGGGTTCTCAGCGCCGGGAGTGGGTCTTGATGTACCGCGAGCTTTGTTAATATATTTGGTTGTTATAGTGTTCTTCCCCCTCTATCTTCTTGTGATGAATTGAGTATTGAATTTGAGAACACTTGATGTATGTCTTGCGATGTGATATCTGTGGTGACAATGGGATGTTCTATTGACTCACTTGATGTATGTTTTGGCACTCAACTCACGGATTCCCGATGTGACACTGGGGTAATCTATGTATAGTGGTTGATGCACATTTTCGTCCTACGTTCTCCGATAGAAACTTTGGAGTGATTCTTTGTTGCACGTTGAGGGATTGTTATATAATCCAATTATGTTATCATTGTTGAGAGAATTTGCACTAGTGAAAATATAAACCTTAGGCCTTATTTTCAAGCATTGCAATATTGTTTTTGCTCACTTTTGTTACGATTTACCTTGCTGTTTTTATATTTTTAGATTATAAAAACCTATATTTACTGTCCATATTACACTTGTATCACCATCTCTTCGCCGAACTAGTGCACCTATACAATTTACCATTGTATTGGGTGTGTTGGGGATACAAGAGACTTTGTTATTTGGTTGCAGGGTTGTTTGAGAGAGACTATTTTCGTCCTACGCCTCCCACAGATTGATAAACATTATATGATTCACTTGAGGAAAAATTACTACTGTACTACAAAACTCTGCGTTTGGAGGCCCAACACGAGTCTACAAGACGAAGATTGTGTAGTAGACATCACCCACGTGGGAGAAAAATTTGCCCTGGAAGGCCAGGAACGAACGTGGCCCAAAACCAGCTGTGAAGATGTCGAACTACAAAGCAGATCTGTCGATTAAAAACGCTCTAATCACTAAAATGTACGGCCATAAATGAAGGGCGCGTGAGAGGGCTGGAAAATAGCTTGGTTTTACGGCCGAAAATCCAAATCGCTGTGAGGGCTCGCTTTTGGTGCGGTTATACTGTCCTTAATGTCGAAGACTGTTGGCAAGATCAGATGGCTGTAATTTTATTATGTATCAAATCAACGGTTAGATGCTTCTAGTTTTTATGTGATTTTATAATATATTTCTCTTTGTTCTGGTGAGCTCTTCAATTACTTTTATTTTTATACGAAGATAGATAAAAATACTATATATACATCCATTGTCAGAAATTTCAGTACGTAACAACATGGTAGTCAACTAAAAAAACATTGTACTAGTGCACATCCACCGGCCGGTAGGCCCTTACTTCAGCGGAGCCTCTTGTGGCTGTAGACATAGGTACTTGCGCATCGGAGGTAGAGCGCGAGCTGGGCGGCGCTGAAGCCGGCGAGCAACCAGTAGAAGTAGTCGAGGTGAGCACGGTTAAGGTTGTCCGCGAACCAGCTGTCGCCACCACCGCTGCTGGTGATGCGGTCGATTAGGGAGACAAGAGCGCCGCTGATGAAGTTGCCGATGCCAATCACGCTATAGAAGAGAGCCATGCCCAGGCTGCGCAGCTCGCTGGGCATCTGATCGTAGAAGAACTCTTGCATCCCCACTTCCGCGAACACTCCTGCCACCCCAATCAAAACGTATTGTGGCACCAGCCACGCCCAGCACATCGGCACTGTTGCCTTCGGGTCGTCCACCAGGTCGTGCTCCCGTGCCGTCTCAAGGCGATGTGTTTCCACCAATGCCGCCACCGACATCGAGGCCAGGGTCAGCGCCATGCCCGTGCCCACACGCTGCAGCAATGTCAGTCCCGACAGGGTGCCCGTGGCGCGCCTCAACACTGGGACCAATACACGATCATATATGGGGACAAACAATAGGATTGATGCAGGCCCCAATGTTTGCAGCGCCGCCGGCGGCAGCTCCAGGCCGCCAAAGATGCGGCGGTCCAGGGTGCGGCCTTGCTTGTTAAAGAGCGTCATGACTTGAGCAAATGCCACACCATACGCCAGGCACGCCACCCAAATCGATAACAACCGTAGCACAGTACGTGCGTCCTCCTTGGTTGCAACGTCTTTGGTTTCTAGCTGGTATTCTATTATCGAACCGTGCAATGTGCTTGAAGTGGCATTGTCATGCTGGGCTAGCGCAGCGAGGCTGCGAGCAAGGAGCACGAAGGGGCTATCCGTGCCGGGAGTGGCCTCATAGAGGCGATATGTAGGGGTGCCAAGGAGGAAGACAACGAAGGCACATAGCATGAGGGCACAGAGCATGCCAAATCCAATTCCCCAACCAAGGTTCTCCTGGATGTAGCTGACTACACCAACAGAAATGGTGATACCTACGGCCAAGGAGAAGTACCACCAGTTGAACAAGGAGCTGCGGGCGGCGCACTCCCTAGGGTGGTCGGGATCGAACTGGTCAGCAGCAAAGGCCAGTGCACATGGATTGTCTGCACCCTGCGCGATGGCGATGAGGTAGAGAGAGACGTAGAAGAGGGCCACATGCAGCGACAAAGGGTGGCAAGAGGTGTCGTCGGGTAATGGTGGGTGATGTGTCGAGAGCACCGAGGATAGAGTGATCATGGCATACCCCTGCACATGTACAATTTTTAGTTGTCAGTGTTTGCTTAATGGTCAACCCATAAAGAATAAATCCAAACTACAAGAAACATTTTCTACGTGTATATCTTGAAGACGTGTTCAAAACCAGATTACTACCGAGGCAAAAAAACACCTTACTGATCGACTTCTTAAAGGGTCATACACTTTCTCATCCTTGATAACCCCCGTCGTTCCCAAGTGCGAGACAATGACCAGATTTAACTGAATTTGTCTAATACTTGTGTTTATTTATTCCATGATTTTCATGCCTGAGAGAGACGTACCAAGATGCCAGGCTCATCGACTAACTCAGACACAAATATGGATGGCATGTCACAGATATTAGAAAATATTATAGTGGTTTTCTTAAATTCATACAATCACATCAGACCCATTTTAACTCTAAATTATATTTTTTTCAAAACATTTGAAAACACATAACCTAACTTACAATAGAAATTACTTATTTTCTATATTGTTTTTAGTAGCCAAATTTCAATTTACATTGGATTGGATGGATAGAGTAGTCCCTTATATTTCACAAAATCTCTGAATTATTTTACATATACTAATTTTCTACTTTTTTCAATTTCAAAATCTCACTTAGAATATATCTAGGGTAATTTAATTATAGATATTTAGCAAATTCATTTAAGCTTTAATTCTAACCCTTTATCCACTATAAAATCTTAGAAATTGTGCTCCATATATTCAGGTTTGCTAGGTCCCAGAATCAATTTGGCAAGGCCAAGGGAGATAACTACTTATCTCATTAATCCCTCCCTCTCTATATATAATTAATGTAAAATGGCAAGCAACACTTGAAATTGCAATGGATTAATCTACTGGACATGCTATGCAATTAATAACTACTACACGGAGTGGCCGTTTTTCATGCATAATTAACTATTACATCCTAATATTGGCTAATCGACCTTGATGGCCCTTTGGATTTGCAAACATGAAAGTAGGGAGTACTTCTTGATTAAAGAATGATTGTTTTGAATTATAAATATATTATCTACAATTTTGAAATTTAATGGCCTCAAATTCTTTTCACATGACCAAAAGGTAAATGTCCTAACATACTAATATCATGACTCTAAAAAAAATACTAATATAACGACTTCATTTGTACCCCCAAAACCACCTCTTGGTGTTTCCCCTCCATGACAACCTCCATTCCACAACTTTCCTCACTCGGTGCACCTTTCTCCAAAAAGGAAGTGATGATACCTTTTTGCATATGAAAATTGACGCTAGCCATGGACTAGATGGTTTTCGCCTAAGTTTCTACAGAAAGTATTGGCACTCCATAGAACATGTAGTTCTCCCCTTGTTTTGGGACTTCCACAACCAGACTACCCATGTAGAATATTTCAAGAGAGCATATGATTCTTCTCCCAAGGGCAACAATGGCAGGCCCGCCAATGACTTTTGACCTATCTTTCTCCAAATTTTCCCGTTGCAAAGCCATTGTCAAGCTTCTAACTGAAAGACTAGATCCCATACCCCTCCTCCTTGTTCACAATGATGAGACTGGATTCATCAATGTAACGTCTACCGCAGATAATTTTATTTATGCCCATATCTTCTTAGCTGCTATCACTCAAGAAAGACACCCACTATGACCTTCAAAATCTATTCCCGTAAAGCTTTTGACTCCATCGTGTGGGACTCTCTTCTTCTCATTCCTACCCATAAGGGTTTCCTACCAGCCTCGTTCTCTTGGATTCACACACTACTCTCTTCTAGTAAAACTGTGGTCCTCCTAAATGGTGTCACTAAAATTGGATCAACTGCTAAAATGGACTAACTCAAGGTGATCCGCTCTCCCCTTGCATCTCCATCGTCGTTGCAAACTTAGTACAACATCAAATATTCAAAGACCACTCAGATGACCTTCTACATCACCTAATCAACCCTAACTTACCCCTACCGCCCTCCAATACGCCGAAGACACGCTGATTCTAGCCCACAATTCCATAGAGGCTGACAACCAGCTTAAGACCATCCTCGATGACTTTGCCAAAGCCATTGGTCCAGACTTGGCATTAATGTTCCACAAAACCACCTCCGTCCCTATTCACAATAACCCCTACACTGTGATTGACATTGCCACTATTTTTATTTCACGGCCTCTTCCTTTCCACAGACCTACCTAGGTTTACAAGTTTCCCCGTCAACGTTCCCCTTCGCTTTTTTCCCATCGTCCACACAACAAAAAATGGCAATCTAGGCATCAACAACGTGCTTCACAAGAATAACTGATTGTTCAGGATGATCACTTTCATACTGTTGCAAATGCCCCAACCTCCGATGGGTGCAATTCTACCATCGCCGTTACTCCCACACAGTTGATGACAAACACTCCACTCACTTCCTCTGGATAACCATAAACAACCACATACCCACCCTTCAGCAAATCTCCTTTGTTCTTGCCAATAATGGTCTTGCCTCCTTCTTCCAGATAGATACTTGGCTCCTAAGCCAACCCCTTCTGACGCCTACCTGGATATCTACTCCTACTCTACCCACACCACCGCCCTAGTCTCATAGCTCAAGCAAAATTGGATATTGTCCAACCTACGGATCCTCCTTCCAACATTTTCGGCCAAACTTTGACCATCTATATAAATTACACCATATGTTTTATATGCTACAAAAAGGATTCACTACATATAATTTTTGTGACATATAGTTTATACTATATTTTTGGTTAACTTCATGGTCAAAGTTTCACACTAAATACAAGGGGGCTTAATAAACCTCAACGAAGTGAGTATTATTATTCATTTAGATTTGTAGGAACTAATGGTCATTCCCCGACAAAAATATGGCCAGTGCCCCTGCCATTGTTACTTGATTATTACTTAAAGATAGTTCATACCACTATTTTTCTTATATATATCGCAAGTACTCCGCATCACGTCATAATATAACAAATACATACATGATCCGTATCAGAAAAAATCCATATTTGTTGTTCAACCTACCGTTAGTTGATGGCACATGAGCTTTTTTTTTTGGGAGTTGCATTATTGCATACTACGATTCAGGCAAGTCTCATCCGCGCAATCAAGTTTCAGTTGTCAAGATCGTTGCCATCGCTTACTGATGGCGCCGTACGTTGAAATGTATCGAAAGAATTAAATGAAGAAAAATTACCATGACGTAGAGGATGCAGGCGAGGATGATGGACCGGTAGCGCCCCAGCCATGAGTCGGTGACGAAGGCGCCCAGCAGCGGCATCAGCGTGGCCGTTCCCGACCAGACATTCACGCCGGCAGCTGCGGCAGCGTTAGAGTGGCCCAGCGGCCCCGTCAGGTACGTGATCAGGTTCGCCGACACGCCGTAGTAGGAGAAAGCGCTGGCGACCTCCATCACTGCATGCATGCCGCCGGACGGCCGGCCATATTGATAGCAGATTGATCAGTTGTCGCCAGTGAAAAGCTTAGCTAGCTAGGACGGTTCATGCGTGCGTACGTACCGACGACGAAGAGGGAGGAGCGCCACCCGCCGGAGGTGCTGCGGTAGACGAAGCGGCCGCGGAAGTCAGAGACGCCGGCGAGCGGTGGCTCATCTTCCGTGTCCTCCCTAAGGAAGGGAGCCTCGGCATCCACCATTCCCATCACGCTACACCTCTCAGGACTCTGTCGGAGCTAATTAAGCTCCAGCTCCATCTGCAAAATCTTTAGGTTGTGTGTCACTGTCAACGCGAGATAAAAATCTTTGCCAGCTGAGCTAATCAAAATATATGGTGCTTGCACGTAGTTGGTTGGTACGTACAACACTTCCCTTTCTTTCTTTCTATCTAGTTCCCATTGGAAGGGAAAAAGTCTAATTAAGTTATATAAATGGATATAAAAAGTTAAGGTATTAGCTTCGCATCACCGCTAAGTTTTTCAACCTAGCACCTACTCTGTTGTTGCAAATATATAAACATGTATGAGATCAAATTAGCTCCATCACATCCATTATTAAATATACTTTCGTTGATGTTGTATATTAGCCAAAAAATTTATAGATTTGGTCAAATATACAGAAGTTTCAGTCAGCACAAAACTAGAACTTCCATCAATTTCGAATGCAGGGACTGCGTTCACATCTTTTAGCATTGGTGTTGGTCAATATATTGTCAGCTTTACCACCTTGCCTGCATGTGATTAGTTGTCCAAGACAATGACAACATGCTCACTCTGTTAATAAAGATGGTTGTAATGCAACCAGTTCGTATGTGCAATCATATAGAGTGCCAACGAGCATTTGAAGACGAGTCCACATACCTTATAATTAAATACATCTGTTCTTGATGGCTTGCATCAGGGGTACAAACAAGTATGACCAAGAAATACTTTGCACTCTTTATTTTCTTAATAATCTTAGACTTAATGGCAGAAGGAAGCAAGTGTATCAAGTCATTCTGATTCTTATAATAAAGATAATGAGTAGGAGTTTCTTCATATGTAAATTGTAATAATACGACGAACATGCTCTTAAATAATTGTGTCAAATTACCGAAAAAGGCTTCTGCCCCGCTTTATATCACTAGTAGAAAACAGGGTACTAGTCCCGGTTCCAGAGGGCCTTTAGTCCCGGTTCTGGAACCGGGACAAAACTGACGGGACTAATGCCCAAAACCTTTAGTCCCGGTTTGCTTACGAACCGGGACCAAAGGAGCTCCACGTGGCCGTTGTTGGGCGCCCAGGGAGGAGGACCTTTAGTCCCGGTTGGTAACACCGATCGGGACTAAAAGGCAGCCACGCGTCAGCAGCTCCCAGGCACTGGGGTTTTTTTTTTTGAAAGGGGGGTTTAGGGGTTTTGGAGGGTTAATTTAGGTGTTTCATATTGTGTTTGCTATAGCTACTACATATAGAGAGAAGTGACCTCTCTTTCTCCGTGCTTGGTCGACGGTAGCTACTACATACAGAGAGAACTCGACGCTAGCTAGTAAGCAAATGAAGGAACCATTAATTACACAACATCGTGATCATGAACATATATAGAGAGAAGTGACCTCTCTTTCTCCGTGCTTGGTCGAACAACAAGTTTTCGTATATCTATCCGACGCTACTACATATATACAATATAACATCTCTTACGATCCCTGACATCATCTACCGAAAATCAGCTTGAATTTCCACATGGTATTCTTTGTCTTTATGTATGACGTGGTCAAGAAAGAATCCCGCTAATTCCTTTTGAATTGCTCGTATGTGATCATGTGGTAGGAGTTCTTCCCGCATCTCCCGGATCTAATTTAAAGAAGGGGGTCAATACATATATATGAATGAAACTCAACACAATTGACGGTAATAAAATAAAATTGTGAATATTGTTTACGTACTTCAAATTGTTTGTCAGAGTAGCCCCGCTCAGAGGTCGAGTGCGCATGAACTCGCAAACGTAGTATCCACATAAATCAGTCCCGGGTGCCTGCAACAAGCACTTTACGAGAATAGAGTTCAATCAAACTGATATAATCAAGCATGACAATGGTATTGATGAAACTAGAATCAATGAGAGATGTGTGGAACTAGCTAGTACTACTTATTTTGGGGTGTGTAAATCGCAGCTCGTTCCTCAGACCCGGAACCATTCCGGTGAACTTTTTCCAAACCCTGTCAGGCAAAGAAAATGATTACTTGATATCAGAAAATGAACGAAAGTTGCCGATATGGTGCGAGAATGATTGAACTTACTTCTGGAGCATTGCAATCATGTGCTCATAATCCTTGGGATCTTTACGTCTTGAGTCTAAGACAATTACTGCTGCCCCGTCAAGCTTAACCTCGAGTAGAATAAAGTGAAAGTTGCGCATGCATAACTCATCAATTACATTACTTAATCTCGAGTAAGCGAAACCGAATATGCACAAGACAGTAACACTCACTTGAAGTTGTAAGAAAAGAGTATTTTCCCTTTGTTTTGATGTCAAAAGAACGATTGTAGCAAGTTTTCCTCAGTATCTTCGACTCTGTTTTTTACCGACCATTCATTTACGGTATTTGGGCTAATGAACCCAATGTCATAGATTTGTCTTTCCTTGCATTCGACGATCTTCAATCTGCATAATATAGTGAGGATAATTATATATACATGCAATGAACGAGCTGAGCTAGAGACTTAATTACAGAAGTAATACTTACAGACAGTAGCAAGTCATGAGTTGTTTGTCGAGGGCTTGTTGATTGAATAACTGAAATAATTCCACAAATTCAACAGGCAACACCTCAACTCCAATGAGGTCATGCTCATCTTTAATTCTTAGCATCAAACTGTCGGTTCCATTCTTCTTGCAGCTTTCCAAGTACCACTCATGCAATTTTTGCATCATCGTTGTTAGAGGAGGATGATCAGGTTTGACGAGATCATGAGGCTTCCCATGCTCGTATCTAAAGATCTCTACTGCCTCTAACGTTTCAAACTGTACATCATCGCCCACGTAATCACCAAGATTGGTACTGGGCAGTAGCCCCGGATGATTAGCGATATCGCTAGACACCTTGAGCGGGGGGCACGATTTCTTCTCCTGTTCACCGAGCAGGGGAATTGTTTTCCCACTTCTTCGTTTTGCTTCCCTTGCAGCACTGGTAGTACTTCCCGACCGCCTCGCTTCACCATATGTTATTCCAATACAGCTATCATAGTTGGATTCCGGCGGAGACGGTGGTGGTCGCTTAAGGGCATGCAGAGTGCGCTTCGCTTTCACCGGATCTACCGTTTCCTTCGGAGGTGGAGGTTTCCGTTCAAAATGTGCCTGCACTTCGGCTTCCACGATTTCATCGGTTTCCTTGTCAGTCCTCTCATATGGTAACTTTGGAAGAGCCTTGGCTTGGACCAGCTTTGAATTTCTTCCCGCCTCCGCTTGTACTGCTAGCCGCCGTAGCGGTGGCGTCTCTCTTCCGCCATTGCTGAGGCGGCGGAGTCCGCTGATGCGCCGGAGGAGGCGGAGTGCGCTGACGCGCCGGAGGAGGCGGCTGAGTCCGCTGACGCGCCGGAGACGGCGGCTGAGGCGGCGGCGATAGCTCACGCGCCGGAGACGACTCAGGCAGCTGAGACGGCTGAGCTGGACTGTGAGCAGTCTGCTGAGGGGCCTCCTGCGGCTGAGACGGTGTCCAGTTTGGAAGCTTAATGTACTCCTTTCTCCATAGAAAGGTACTCCTCAAAGCATTTTCCAGAAGAATATCCCCTTCACCTATAGGGAAGTCAAGCTCCAGCCCCTCAAATCCATCCATTATTTCATCCACCGTCACAATAGCATAGCCATGTGGAATTGAACGGCAATGAAAAGTTCCCTCAGCTCGAGGAGGTACAACAGAGCCGACCGCCGCCTTCAAGGTCAGGTTCTGGCATTTCATCATTAGAACACAATATTCAACTGCCGTGATACTATCCACGGGGTAGCGAGGAGCCGTGAAATCAGGCTGAATGAGCTCTGTGGAAGCCATGCTGTTTCTCCGCTGAGATGGTGGGGTAGCTTCTGGGGTAGCATCAAAGGAAGGATCTTCGTGCCGCTGAGATGGTTGGTCGGTAGCTTGCTGGCTCTCAAGTTCCTCTGGTTTTGCTAATCTTGCACTGAGATTCTGCATTTCGCTTGCTTCCTGTTTCCTCTTTCTCTCTCGGCTTCTATATCCACCGCTGTCGGGAAACCCATGCACCCACGGAACGGAGCCTGATGTGCCTTGTGTTCGTCCAGGGTGTTCAGGATTTCCGAGGGCCTCTGTCAGCTCGTCCTTCTCTCTGTCGGGAATGAACGTCCCTTCCTGCACTGCCTTGATTGCTTTCTGAAGCTTCCGGATGGGTATTGCAAGTTGCTCATCCGTCCAAACACACTCCCCGATTTCTGGGTCCAAAATTCCCCCAACCCCGAAGAACCAAGTCCTTGAACGATCTAGCCAGTGCAATGTCGCTGGTTGGACCCCTTTAGCAAGCAGGTCTTGCTCAGCTTTGTCCCACAATGGCCGGGCTTTATAGTAGCCACCTGACCCTGTGTGATGGTGATACAGCTTCTTTGCAGCATTTTGCTTGTTTGTCAGTGACCTTTTCTTACCCTTCTCTGAGTTCTTGTAGGCCACAAATGCGGGCCAGTGATCTCTTATCTTCTCATATCGACCGATGAATTCTGGAGTCTCCTCTTTCTCGACAAACTTTGTGTTCAACTCTTTCTTCTAGTTCCTGAATAGTTCTGCCATCTTCTTAGGAGCAAACGCCATGACCTTTCGCTCTATAACTGGATTATTTGGATCCTCCTCTCGCGGTAGGCTGAAATTTGTCATCGGCGAGGTCCAAAGATCATCTTTCAGTCTATCCTAGACATAAGAAACTTCAGGGTCCTTATTCTTATTCCATTGTTGGATGCTGATCGGGACGCTGTCCCTAACAACAACTCCGCACTGATGTACAAATGCGTCCTTGGTCCGCTTGGGAGCAATCGGTTGGCCATCTTTCGCGAGTTCTGTGATCGTGAACCTTTCATCCTGGCGCAACTTTTCTTTGGGCCTCGTCTCCTTACGGAAGTTTGGCTCGATCCGGAGGGCTAAAAGAAGAAAGAAGCGTTAATATATGTACATACCAAAACAATTAATGCATCAAGTCAGCACAGGCTTAATATATATATATATATATATATATATATACCTCGCCGGACTTTGCAGCAGTTAAGGCTCCCTCGTCCGTTCGGTCACCAGAGCCGTGATCATGTTCTCCTTCCTCCGCCATTCGGTCACCGGAGCCATCATGATCTCCTTCCTCCTCCATTGTTGGATCACCGGAGCCGTCATTCTCTCCTTCCTGGCCATCGGTGTCGTTGAGAAACGACAAGGGATCACCTCCGTCATGGATTATATCCCCCAACAACTCTTCTTGTTCTAAGTCTCTGTCCATAGTTTCTGCAAATATTACAACATGGCAATATACAAACGTGAGAGATGGATTACTGGCAAACATAGACCTAGCTAATCACAACAAGGAATCATATGCATATATGAGCAATGGATTAGTTGCGGACCGCCTCTCTCATGCATGTCCGACGTCCCCCCCTTATGTCGAAGTTATCGGGGTTATACTTTCAGGAGAGGACACTTTGCAAAAAATAATCGCTATGCAGGAGATCAAACTATCCATTCTACCCCATTGACCTATGCCGGCCGCCTACCGAATAAATAAAGTCCCTTCGGTTCACTGAGGTAAGACCGGTGAATTAGACGCCAATATATAGTATTATACATAACAATTACGGGTAGGGGCGGGAGGGGGTAGATCGACAACGATGCTCTTTCTTCTAGGGTTTGTGTGGCCTCGATAGTTGGTCGGGCGAGCGGACCGCCTCTCTCATGCATGTTCGATGTCCCCCCTCATGTCGAAGTTATCGTGGAGGGGGTAGATCGACAACGACGCTCTTTCTTCTAGGGTTTGGGTGGCCTCGATAGTTGGTCGGGCGAGCGGACCGCTTCTCTCTCATGCATGTCCGACGTCCCCCTCATTTCGAAGTTATCAGGGAGGGCGTAGATCGACAACGACGCTCTTTTTTCTGGGGTTTGGGTGGCCTCGATAGTTGGTCGGGCGAGCGGACCGCCTCTCTCTCATGCATGTCCGACGTCCCCCTTCATGTCGAAGTTATCAGGGAGGGGGTAAATTTTTACTTAGTGAGTCTTTTAATTAGCTCATTTTGAATATATGAACATTTTAACTTAGTAACTTAGTAACTTGGTAAATTTTAACTAATTTCTATGAACAAAAAAATATTCTATGAACAAAAAAAACATCATATGATCATTTTCTATATATATACATCCATCCATCCAGACATACATGCATATATACATGGACCAAAAAATGCTATGAACAAAAAAAATTCATATGAACAAAAAAAATTATATGAACAAAAAAAAGTATACATCATCTATCATCAACATGATCATCTAACAATCATCTATCATCAACATCATCATCTAACAATCATCATCATCAAAATAATCATGAAAAAAACAGGGGACAGGGAGGAAAGGGGGCCGGCCGGACCGAACGGGGAGGAGGGGTGGCGTCGTCGGGGCAGGGCGGGGGCACGGGGCGGTGTCATGGCAGGGGCACGGGGCGGCGTCGGGGTAGGGGCACGGGGCGGCGCGTCGGGGCAGGGCAGGGCCGCGGGGAGCGGCGCCGGTGTTGGGGCAGGGCGCACGTCGGGGCAGAGGGCGTCGAGGGTGTCGGCAAGGGCGTCGACGGCGAAGTGGAGCAGCCTGATGGCGAGGGTGTCGACGGCGAGCTTGGGCAGCCTGGCGGCATCGATGTGCTCGGTGTCGTCGTGGGCAATGATAACCCACAAGTATAGGGGATCGCAACAGTTTTCGAGGGTAGAGTATTCAACCCAAATTTATTGATTCGACACAAGGGGAGCCAAAGAATATTTTCAAGTATTAGCAGCTGAGTTGTCAATTCAACCACACCTGAAAGACTTAATATCTGCAGGAAAGTATTCAGTAGCAAAGTAGTATGGAAGTAACGGTAAAGGTGGCAAAAGTAACAGTAGCAGTTTTGTAGCAATCGTAGCAGTGGCAATGAAAAAGTAATAAAGCAAAGATCAATATGTGAAAAGCTCGTAGGCAATGGATCAATGATGGATAATTATGTTGGATGGCATTCATCATGCAACAGTTATAACCTAGGGTGACACAGAACTAGCTCCAATTCATCAATATAATGTAGGCATGTATTCCGAATATAGTCATACGTGCTTATGGAAAAGAACGTGCATGACATCTTTTGTCCTACCCTCCCATGGTAGTGGGGTCCTAATGTAAACTAAGGGATATTAAGGCCCCCTTTTAATAGAGAACCGGACCAAAGCATTAGCACTTAGTGAATACATGAACTCCTCAAACTACGGTCATCACCGGGAAGTGTCCTGACTATTGTCACTCCGGGGTTGCCGGATCATAACACGTAGTAGGTGACTATAACTTGCAAGATAGGATCAAGAACACATATATATTCATGAAAACATAATAGGTTCAGATCTGAAATCGTGGCACTCGGGCCCTAGTGACAAGCATTAGGCATAGCAAAGTCATAGCAACATCAATCTTAGAACATAGTGGATACTAGGGATCAAACCCTAAGAAAACTAACTCGATTACATGATAAATCTCATCGAACCCATCACCGTCCAGCAAGCCTACGATGGAATTACTCATGCACGACGGTGAGCGTCATGAAATTGGTGATGGAGGATGGTTGGTGATGATGATGGCGACGATTTCCCCTCTCCGGAGCCCCGAACGGACTCCAGATCTGGCCTCCCGAGGAAGAACAGGAGGTGGCGGCAGCTCCATATCGTAAAACGCGATGAATCCTTCTCTCCTAGTTTTTTTCTCCCCGAACATGAATATATGGAGTTGGAGTTGAAGTCGGTGGAGCTTCGTGGGACCCACAAGCCAGGGGGCGCCCCCAGGGTGTAGGGCGCACCCCCCACCCTTGTGGACAGGTGGTGGATCCCCCTCGGTTGATTCTTTCACCAATATTTTTTATTTATTCCAAAAATATTCTCCGTGAAGTTTCAGGTCATTCCGAGAACTTTTATTTTGGCACAAAAATAACACCATGGCAATTCTGCTGAAAACAGTGTCAGTCCGGGTTAGTTCCATTCAAATCATGCAAATTAGAGTCCAAAATAAGGGCAAAAGAGTTTGGAAAAGTAGATACGATGGAGACGTATCAACTCCCCCAAGCTTAACCCATTGCTTGTCCTCAAGCAATTCAGTTGACAAACTGAAAGTGATAAAGAAAAACTTTTACAAACTCTGTTTGATCTTGTTGTTGCAAATATGTATAGCCAACATTCAGGTTTTCAGCAAAGATTATGAACTAACCACATTCATAATAACATTTAGGTCTCACGTTTACTCATATCAATGGCACAATCAACTAGCGAGTAATAATAATAAATCTCGGATGACGACACTTTTCCAAAACAATCGTGATATGATATAACAAGATGGTATCTCGCTAACCCTTTCTGAGACCGCAAAACATAAATGCAGAGCACCCCTGAAGATCAAGGACTGACTAGACATTGTAATTCATGGTAAAAGAGATCCAGTCACAGTCATACTCAATATCAATTAATAACAACGCATACAAATGACAGTGGTGCTCTCTAACTGGTGATTTTTATAATAGGATGATGACTCAGCATAAAAGTAAATAGATAGGCCCTTCGCAGAGGGAAGCAGGGATTTGCAGAGGTGCCAGAGCTCGAGCTTTTTGAAACAGAGATGAATATAATTTTGAGCAGTATGCTTTCATTGTCAACATAACGACCAAGAGATCTCGATATCTTCCATACTACATACACTATAGGCGGTTCCCAAACAGAATGGTAAAGTTTTTACTCCCCCTCAACCAACAAGCACACTCCATGGCTGGTCCGAAACAACGGGTACTGATGTCTACTACGCAACTTTATTCTTTTAGACTCGTGTTGGGCCTCCAAGTGCAGAGTTTTGTAGGACAGTTGCAATTTTCCCTCAAGTGGATGACCTAAGGTTTATCAATCCGTGGGAGGCATAGGATGAAGATGGTCTCTCTCAAACAACACTGCAACCAAATACAAGAAATCTCTTGTGTCCCCAACACACCCAATACAATGGCAAATTGTATAGGTGCACTAGTTCGGCGAAGAGATGGTGATAAAAGTGTAATATGGATGGCAGAAATATATTTTTATAATCTGAATAAATAAAAACAGCAAGGTAGGAAACGATAAAAGTGAGCACAAACTGTATTGCAATGCTTGAAAACAAGGCCTAGGGTCCGTACTTTCGCTAGTGCAATCTCTCAACAATGCTAATCTAATTGGATCATATAACCATCCCTCAACGTGCGATGAAGAATCACTCCAAAGTTCCTATCTAGCGGAGAGCATAAGACGAAATTGTTTGTAGGGTACGAAACCTCCTCAAAGCTATTCTTTTCGATCAATCTATCATAGAGTTCATACTAAAATAACACCAAAGCTATTCTTTCCGATCGATCTAACCAAGAGTTCGTACTAAAATAACACCATGTGATACACATCAACCAACTCTAATGTAACCTAGATACCCCAATGTCACTGCGAGTATCTGTGAGTTGATTATACGATATGCATCAAACAATTTCAGATTCATAATACTCAATCCAACACAAAGAACCTCAAAGAGTGCCCCAAGATTTCTACCGGAGAAACAAGGATGAAAATGTGCATCAACCCCTATGCATAGATTACCCCAATGTCACCTCGGGAATCCGCGAGTTGAGTGCCAAGACATAGATCAAGTGCTCTCAAATCCATAAAAGTATTCAATCCGATAAAACGAAATCTCAAAGGGAAAATTCAATTCACAACAAGATAGAGAGGGGAAAACACCATATGATCCGACTATATTAACAAAGCCCGCGATACATCAAGATCGTGACATCTCAAGAACACGAGAGAGAGAGATAGATTAAACACATAGCTACTGGTACAAACACTCAGCCCCGAGGGTGGACTACTCCCTCCTCATCATGGTGGCCGCCGGGATGATGAAGATGGCCACCGAAGATGATTTCCCCCTCCGGCAGGATGCCGGAACGGGGTCTAGATTGGTTTTACGTGACTACAGAGGCTTGCGGCGGCGGAACTTCTGATCTAGGGTTACCCTGAGGGTTTTTGTAATATTTGATGATTTATAGGGCGAAGAGGGGGTGCGGGAGGCCACCGAGGTGGGCACAACCCACCTGGGCGCACCTGGGCCCCGAGGCGCGCCCTGGTGGGTTGAGCCCCCCTCGGGGCACCCCCAGGTGCTGCTCTGGCCCATTGGATGTCTTCTGGTCCATAAAAAATCCACAAAAAGTTTCGCGGTGTTTGGACTCCGTTTGATATTGATTGCCTGCGACGTAAAAAACAAGCAAAAACAGCAACTGGCACTGGGTCAATAGGTTAGTCCCAAAAAAATGATATAAAGTTGCTATAAAATGATTGTAAAACATCCAAGAATGATAATATAACAGCATGAATACTTCATAAATTATAGATACGTTGGAGACGTATCAGCATCCCCAAGCTTAATTCCCACTCGTCCTCGAGTAGGTAAATGATAAAAGAAATGATTTATGAAGTGTGAATGCTAGCAAAGTGCATAAGTTTGATCAATAGTAATTTCAATCACTTTTCCTGGCATCATAACAGCTATTCTTTCTTATAAAACTGCTCATGTTAAAGTAGCAACCAATTCACATGTTAAGGTTCAAACAATGAATTCTCTTGAAACTCAACAACCTATATTCTTAGTCACCAAACAATTACAATTCAACTTATTCAACAGAGTCTAAGTAAGAGCTCCACATACTCAACCATCATATAGTCTTCTATGATTGCTAACACTCACCGCATACACATGAGCAAAACGTTTCAACCGGACACATAGAAAGTTAGGGGCTTATAATTTCGCTTCCCAACGTATTCACCTCAAGGGTGATGTCAACAATAATAACTCATGCTACCCATATCCAACTGGATATATGTGCCTAGATCTTTCCTCACCACATGATGCTTGCCAAAGGAGAAAAATAAAAGGAATAGAGAGAAAAACTTTGACTCTTGCATAAAAGTAAATACATAAAAGTAAAAGATAGGCCCTTCGCAGAGGGAAGCAGAGGTTGCTATGCGCTTATTTGTTTGTATGCTCAACCCCTTAGTGCAAAAGACCTTCACGTTATATTGCCCCTTGTGATGGCAACCTTTATTATGCAGTCTGTCGCTTTTAATTCTTTACGATCACAAGTTCGTACAACGCTCAATTTTCTCTTACACTAAACGATCTTACACTTTTAGAAACAATTTTTATTGCCTTATTGAACCGATGACAACTTACTTGAAGGATCTTACTCAATCCATAGGTAGGTATGGTGGACTCTTGAAAACAAGATTTGGGTTTAAGGGTTTTTGGATGCACAAGTAGTATCTCTACTTAGTGTGGAATTTTTGGCTAGTAAAGATGGGAGCCAAGCACCATATGTTGAAGGATCTATGACAATATAACTTCTATGTGAATATGAACAAACATAAATCATTACATTGTCTTCCTTGTCCAACGTCAACAATTTTGGCATATAATATTTTGATGGGGGGTCACAATCACAAAAGATTTCCAAGATAGTGTATTTGCATGTGAAAGTTCTCCTCCTTCTATTAATCATCCATGAATTTCTTGTATGACCAATATTGTGGTTGTCAAGCTTCAAAAGATTTCACTTTCTAAATCCAGTGTGAAGCTACCACTGGGCATGATATCAACATATAATTTCAACTTCATGATATTCAATTCATTCAACAATTTACTCATAGGATATAAGTGAAGCACGAGAGTAAATGACAAACTACTCCAAAAAGATATAAGTGAAGATCAAGCGAGTAGTTAAGTAATGGGGTAGCTAATTGAGGACTCTCTCTTATTTAAAAACTTTCAGATCTAAGTATTTTATTAAAACAGCAAGCAAAACAAAACAAAATTACATTCCAAGAATAGCACAACTCATGTGAAGAAGCAAAAACTTAGGCTCAATCGATACTATCCGATAATTGTTGATGAAGAAAGGTGGGATTCCTACCGGGGCATCCCCAAGCTTAGATGCTTGAGACTTCTTGAAATATTATCTTGGGATGCCTTGGGCATCCCCAAGCTTGAGCTTTTGTGTCTCCTTAATTCCTTTTATATCACGGTTTCCCTAAATCTTAAAAACTTCATCCACACAAAACTCAACAAGAACTCGTGAGATAAGTTAGTCTAAACCAATGCAAAAACCTTATCATTATCTACTGTAGCAAATCACTAAAATTATTATTCAACATTGCATACTAAATGCCTCTGCATATTTAATAATCCTATCCTCAAATAGAATCATTAAACAAGCAAACATATGCAAACAATGCAAACATAACAGCAATCTGCCAAAACAGCACAGTCTATAAAGAATGCAAGAGTATCAATACTTCTTAAACTCCAAAAATTATGAAAATTTACCACACTGTAGAAAATTTATCAGACCTTATTGTGCAGAAAGTTTCAACATTTTATCACATTCTGAATTTTCTGGATAATTATTGCAACAGCGATAAACTTTCTGTTTTGAAACAGCAACTCATATATTTGCAAAATAAGCATGGTGATGGCTATCCTTGCCACTTTTATTGAAATAAAAGATGCAAAACATTATTATAACTAACAGCAATCAAATCCTAATAAAATAAAATGACTATCCAAGAAAAACTCATATCATGTGACGAATGAAAATATAGCTCCAAGTGAGGTTACCAATAATGTTGAATACGAAAGAGGGGATGCCTTCCGGGGCATCCTCAAGGTTAGTTGCTTGGATCTTCCTTGGATATTTAACTTGGGGTGCCTTGGGCATCCCCAAGCTTAGGGTCTTGTCGCTTCTTATTCTCCTCATATAGACATCTCACCCAAAACTTGAAAACTTCAATCACACAAAACTTAACGGAACTTCGTGAGATAGGTTAGTATGATAAAGAGCAAACCATTTCACTTTGGTACTGTCAAAGACAAGATTCATAATTGTTTAGACACAATTACTACTGTATCATATCATTTCCACAATTTATATTAAGCAATATAAGCCATAGAAACTAGAAAACAAGCAAACTATGCATTGAAAACAGAATCTGTCAAAAACAGAACAGTCTGTCGTAATCTGTACTCTAACCATACTTCTGCTATTCAAAAAATTCTGAAAAATTAGGAAAACGTAGATAATTTGTTTATCTATCACCTGTAAAAACTTCAGCTCAAAATCACGTTCCAGTGAATTTTCAAAATTCCTGGACTGAGCGCAAAAGTTTCTGTTTTTGCACAGATTCAAGTCAACTATCATCCACACTATCCCAAAGGTTTTACTTGGCACTTTATTGAAACAAAAGCAATAAAACATGGTTACTACAGTAGCATAATCATGTGAAAACACAAAAACAGTAGGTAAAAGTGTTGGGTTGTCTCCCAACAAGCGCTTTTCTTTAATGCCTTTTAGCTAGGCATGATAAGTTCAATGATGCTCTCATAAAAGATAAGGATTGAAACATAACAAGGGCATCATGAATCATAAGTTCCTCTCTCATAATAATTTTAAGTAGCATCATGAATAGATTCATCAATATAACCATCACATAAAACATTCTTTTCATGATCCCCAAGCATAGAAATTTTATTACTCTCCACATAAGAAAATTTCTCCTCATTCACAATGGTGGGAGTGTCATATGAAACTCGAATACTATAAATTGTTTCCACATTAAAAGAGTAATGTTCAGGAAAAGGGTAATCATAACTATGACAAGTTTTATAAATATAATCATCACTACTTTTTATAACATAAGTATCATCACAATAATCATCATAAGTAGCAACTTTGTTCTCATCATAGATAGGAGGCATGCAATCATCATAGTAAATTTGATCATTCAAAGTAGGGGGACTAAAAAGATCATCTGCATTAAGCATAGCATCCCCAAGCTTGAGAAAACATTAATTGCAGCAAATAAATTCTCAAACATGTCATTCTCATCAAACATAGCATCCCCAAGCTTGTGGCTTGGCATATCATAAGCATAATCACCCTCATCATTAATAGTATGAATAGCACCAACGGTATAACAATTGTTATCATCATAATTTCCCAATTGGTGCCAAAAAGATTTCCAAGATTATAAGAAGTATCATTATCTTCCCAATTATAATCATCACAACAAGCAATAGGCATAACAAAATCATCATCAAGTGCATCATCTTCCATAATTAATTTTGATTCATTTTCATGAGGCACAACAATAATAGAGGCAACATCGTTTGGGAGAGATACCTTTTTACCTTTATTCTTTCTTCTTTTCTTCTTCTTCACCACATCATGTGTGGGTTTAATAAATATTTTCAGGCTTCTTATTGATGAGATTGGTTGAATAGGGAGCTCCTCCTCATTACCTGATTCATCATAATAAACACTAGGAGGGTATTGGGAAATATTTTCCCTTTCATTAGTACTCTCTTCATATTCTATTTGTTTTCTTGTCTTTAGATAGTTGGCAATATAAGGATTCTCAATGCAATTTACCACACAAAACATATAAATTTCCCCTAGATCAAAATCAAGAAATCTCTCGAGATTTAATTTTGGAATACCCTTAGTTATACGTTTCATTTCTTCATAGCCCAAAAGAAGACTAAGCTCTTTATGATGCTCAAGGGTAATAAAGTTATCACAATTTTTGGACATGATTTGATCATGAAACAAATTGCATTGGAGATTTAAATGACCACGTTCATTGCAAAGTTCACAAGGATGGCGAAAAAAATTAAATCTTTCAGCACAATCATCTAGCCTCTCTTGCAACTTTTTCGTTTCTAAATATTTATGCTTCTTACAAAATCTATCTTCACTTTTTGGTGTGCATTTGCACTCCCAATTCACTCTGCAAAAATTGACATTCTTATAGGAGTCATCATTATCATGACTAATGCAATCATCATTAACATCATGGATATTCAAAGAATTTATTCTAGCAATATTGCAATCATGCCCATCATCCAACGTTTTTATGCCATAAATTTTGTTGAATTTTTTTCTAGCAATTGAGCACAATTATCGGAATCCTTATTCTCAAGATAGACATTATAAAGATAAAGAACAACCTGAGGAAACCCAATCTCCATTTTATTTTTTTGTTTTCTATTATAAAACCAAACTAGTGATAAAACAAGAAACTAAAAGATTCGATTGCAAGATCTAAAGATATACCTTCAAGCACTCACCTCCCCGGCAACGGCGCCAGAAAAGAGCTTGATTTCTACTACGCAACTTTATTCTTGTAGACTCGTGTTGGGCCTCCAAGCGCAGAGTTTTGTAGGACAGTAGCAATTTTCCCTCAAGTGGATGACCTAAGGCTTATCAATCCGTGGGAGGCGTAGGATGAAGATGGTCTCTCTCAAACAACCCTGCAACCAAATACAAGAAATCTCTTGTGTCCCCAACACACCCAAAACAATGGCAAATTGTATAGGTGCACTAGTTCAGCGAAGAGATGGTGATAAAAGTGTAATATGGATGGTAGAAATATATTTTTATAATCTGAATAAATAAAAACAGCAAGGTAGCAGACGATAAAAGTGAGCACAAACGGTATTGCAATGCTTGAAAACAAGGCCTAGGGTCCGTACTTTCGCTAGTGCAATCTCTCAACAATGCTAATCTAATTGGATCATATAACCATCCCTCAACGTGCGATGAAGAATCACTCCAAAGTTCCTATCTAGCGGTGAGCATAAGACAAAATTGTTTGTAGGGCATGAAACCTCCTCAAAGCTATTCTTTCCGATCAATCTATCCTAGAGTTCGTACTAGAATAACACCAAAGCTATTCTTTTCGATCGATCTAGCCAAGAGTTCATACTAAAATAACACCATATGATGCATATCAACCAACTCTAATGTCACCTAGATACCCCAATGTCTCCGCGAGTATCCGTGAGTTGATTATACGATATGCATCAAACAATTTCAGATTCATAATACTCAATCCAACACAAAGAACCTCAAAGAGTGCCCCAAGATTTCTACCGGAGAAACAAGGACGAAAACGTGCATTAACCCCTATGCATAGATTACCCCAATGTCACCTCGGGAATCCGTGAGTTGAGTGCCAAGACATAGATCAAGTGCTCTCAAATCCATAAAATTATTCAATCCGATAAAACAAAATCTCAAAGGGAAAACTCAATTCACAACAAGATAGAGAGGGGAAAACACCATATGATCCGACTATATTAACAAAGCCCGCGATACATCAAGATCGTGACATCTCAAGAACACGAGAGAGGGAGAGATTAAACACATAGCTACTAGTACAAACCCTCATCCCCGAGGGTGGACTACTCCCTCCTCATCATGGTGGCCGTCGGGATGATGAGGATGGCCACCGGTGATGATTTCCCCCTCCGGCAGGGTGCCTGAACGGGGTCTAGATTAGTTTTTCGTGGCTACAGAGGCTTGCGGTGGTGGAACTTCTGATCTAGGGTTACCCCGAGGGTTTTTGGAATATTTGATGATTTATAGGGCGAAGAGGGGGTGCGGGAGGCCACCGAGGTGGGCACAACCCACCTGGGCGCGCCCGGGCCCCCAGGCGCGCCCTGGTGGGTTGTGCCTCCCTCGGGGCACCCCCCAGGTGCTGCTCTGGCCCATTGGATGTCTTCTGGTCCATAAAAAATCCACAAATAGTTTCGCTGTGTTTGGACTCCGTTTGATATTGATTTCCTGCGATGTAAAAACCAAGCAAAAACAGCAACTAGCACTGGGCACTGGGTCAATAGGTTAGTCCCAAAAAATATGATATAAAGTTGCTATAAAATGATTGTAAAACATCCAAGAATGATAATATAATAGCATGAATACTTAATAAATTATAGTTACGTTGGAGACGTATCAGGTACCGTCCACACAAGCAACAATCCTGGGGGAGTTTTGTTTTAAATTATTTTGATTTGATTTGAGCATGGGACTGGGCATCCCGATTACCAGCCATTTTCTCATGAATGATGAGCGGAGTCCACTCATCGTGAGAATAACCCACCTAGCATGGAAGATACTGACAGCCCCCTGTCACCACATGAGCGATTCAGGCATAAAAACAGATTATCATTTGAAGGTTTAGAGTTTGGCACATTCAAATTTACTTGGAACGGCAGGTAAATACCGCATATAGGTAGGTATAGTGGACTCATATGGAATAACTTTGGGTTTATGGAAGTGGATGCACAAGCAGTATTCCCGCTTAGTACAAGTAAAGGCTAGCAAAAGACTGGGAAGCGGCCAACTAGAGAGCGACAACAGTCATAAACATGCATTGAGAGTAACCAACATTGAGTGCAAGCATGAGTAGGATATAAATCACCATGAACATAAATATCGTAGAGGCTATGTTGATTTTATTTTCAACTACATGTGTGAACATGTGCCAAGTCAAGCCACTCGAATCATTCAAAGGAGGATACCATCCTATCATACTAAATCACAACCATTTTAAAAGCATGTTGGCACGCAATGTAAACCATTATAAACTCCTAGCTAATTAAGCATGGCATGAGTAACTATAATCTCTAATTGTCATTGCAAACATGTTTCATTCATAATAGGCTGAATCAGGAACGATGAACTAATCATATTTACAAAAACAAGATAGGTCGAGTTCATACCAGCTTTTCCTCATCCCAATCATTTCATCATATATCATCATTATTGCCTTTCACTTGCACGACCGAACGATGTGAATAATAATAATAGTGCACGTGCATTGGACTAAGCTGGAATCTACAAAAATTTATTCAAAGGAGAAGACAAGGTAATATGGGCTCTTCGTTAGATCAACAATAATGCATATGAGAGCCACTCATCATTTTCATCGTGGTCTTCTCCTCTCGACCCCCAAAGAAAAGAAAAGAATTTCAAAGAAACACATTGAAATGTTTTTGGAGTTTTTGTTTTTCTAAAGAAAGTAAAACAGGAACGAGAGAAACTATTTACACGGGAAAGCTCCCAACAAGCAAAAGAAGAACGAGAAATCTTTTTGGGTTTTCTTTAATACCGCAACTAAGCATGGAAGGGAAATAAGCTATAACTATTTTTTTTCTCAAAGTTTTTTCAAACACACAAGAAGAAAGCGGGAAAAAGAAAGTAAACTAACATGGATAATACAATGAAAAAGTATGAACACCGACAACTGGAATGAGTGTGTGAACATGAATGTAATGTCGGTGAGAAATACGTACTCCCCCAAGCTTAGGTTTTTGGCCTAAGTTGGTTTAGGTCCATGGATCAAATTGACCCTCTCCGGTGTACTGAGGAGGGTCCTGGGGGTTCCACTTGTTAGCGAGCTCCTGCGGCTCCCACTGATAAATAGACTCTTGATACGGATCAGGTGATGGCTCTGGCTTAGGAAATGGAGATCGCGTCCCCTCCCAGTATGCGTAAATGTCCGCGGGCATGATGAAGTACCTGCCTGAATGAATATCGAACAAAGCAGGTGCAGGCAAGGTAATAATCTGACAAGTCTTCTCGCTAAATACCAGGTTATAGATGAGTCTCTTGTCATCGTCTTTCTTAATAAAATCATGTGCTACCATACTGTCATAATCTAAGTATATAGTGGGCAGCAGCTTCTCCTCTCCCTCATCGTGCCTAATGGGTATCTCAAAGCGTTTAGTGAGGCGGGAGGCATAGATACCTCCAAAGATAGGACCCTTCGTATGGTTTAAACTCAACCATCGAGCAACCATAGCACCTAAACTAAAAGTTCTATAGCGAAGTAAAGCATGGCGCAAAATAGCAAGGTCAGGAGCACTAAGGCCTCCACTGTCCCCGTGACCAATTAAACATCTCCCCGCAAATAATGAGTAATAGCGCAAAAGAAGAAAATGTAAACTAGCCATTCTCGCTTCTGACACCTTTCTCCTTTCCCCTATGGTAACTTCATTAATAAAATCTTCCACATCTCTAGGACGTGGCTCATCGACGCTACCTTCATAAGGTAATTTGCAAACCTCACAAAAGTCATAAAGCGTCATCTCCTTATGCTCATCATATAAATAAAATTCTACCGTGGGTGGTGATCTCCTAGCATGAAAGTGAAAATTTTGCACGAAAGTATTAGTGACTTAGAGGTAATGATCACACTTATCGTGGAGAAAGTCGGTGATGCCTGCATTCCCAGCCAAATAATAGAAATCCTCATAAATTCCGGCCGCCTCCAAGAATGCAACACATGGCCATTCACACGGCCGAACTTCCGCGGTGCGAGGAAGGTTGTACTTGGGTTTCTTCTTCTCTCCATTTTCCTTCTCTTTAGAACCCCGATTTGAAGAGCCTCTTAACAATCTCCTCATCATTTTCTCTGAAAATTTCTGAATTTTTTAGTGACTCAAAATAAAAGTGAACCAAACTCAACAAAATTGATAGTAACTACTCCCACAAGTGTCTAGAGGCTAAATCATGCATCAAAATTACTTCGGACCATATAAATTTGACATGAAAGCTCAAGAACAAGGTCACCACAGCAGCAAAAATTTGCAATAAATAAAGCACTAGAACAAAAACTAATTGGACCATTGGAGAAGTCACATACCGAAGAACAATCCCCCAAAACAGTTTTGCAAATGGAGCTTTACACAAGGAGATCGAAAATGGTAGCAAGATGAGCAAGAACACGGGTTTGAGCTACAGAATGATTTTTTCTGGAGGAAGACGAAGTGGATGGGTGCTGGAATAAGTGAGGGGGGCCTACGTGGGACCCACAAGGCAGGGGGCGCGCCCTACCCCCCTGGGCACGCCCTCCACCCTTGTGGTCCACTAGTGTGGCCCCCTGGTGCAATCTCAGTGCCAGAAATTCTAAAATATTCTATAAAAAATCATATTAAATTTTCAGGGCATTTGGAGAACTTTTATTTTCGGGACATTTTTTTATTACACGAATAATTCAGAAAATAAACAGATAATACTATTTTTGCTTTATTTATTCTAAATAACAGAAAGTAAAAAGTAAGTACAGAAAGTTGTGCCTTCTAAATTCATCCGTTAACATGGTTGATCAAGTCTTATTAACAAACCTCTTTCGAATAACATGAAACCGGAGAATTTTCGAATAACACTAAGTTACCTCAACGGGGATATGCACGTCCCAACAATAAGAATATCATATATTTTTTTGACAGTAGGGAGAGGGAATTCAAAACATCCGATGGTAATAATTGAAATTTTTCCAATAGAATTGATACTATGAACTTGAGGTTGTTTCTTCGGAAAGTGTACCATATGATCATTACCATTAACATGAAAAGTGACATTGCCTTTATTGCAATCAATAACAGCCCGTGCAGTATTCAAAAAGGGTCTACCAAGGATGATCGACAAACTGTCGTCCTCGGGAATATCAAGAATAACAAAGTCCGTTAAGATAGTAACATTTGCAACCACAACAGGCACATCCTCACAAATACCGATGGGTATAGCAGTTGATTTATCAGCCATTTGCAAAGAGATTTTAGTAGGTGTCAACTTATTCAATTCAAGTCTACGATATAAAGAGAAAGGCATAACACTAACACCGGCTTGGTATTCCACCCTTAAAAGTGTAATTAGCAAGCATGGTGGAAATTTCAGCTTCAGCTATCTTTCTTTTATTTTTAACAATATCTTTCATATACTTAGCATAAGGAGGCATTTTAAGCATATTAGTTAAACGCATATGCAAGAAGATATGTCTAATCATTTCAGCAAAGCGCTCAAAATCCTCATCATCCTTTTTCTTGGATGGTTTAGGAGGAAAGGGCATGGGTTTTTGTACCCATGGTTCTCTTTCTTTACCATGTTTCCTAGCAATGAAGTCTCTCTTATCATAACGTTGATTCTTTGATTGTGGGTTATCAAGATCAACAGCTGGTTAAATCTCTACATCATTATCATTACTAGGTTGAGCATTGACATGAACATCATCATTAACATTATCACTGGGTTCATGTTCATCACCAAATTGTGTCTCAGCATCAGAAATAGAAATATCATTTGGATTCTCAGGTGTGTCTATAACAGGTTCACTAGAAGCATGCAAAGTCCTATCAGTTTTCTTTTTCTTTTTATTACTAGGACTAGATGCATCAGTATTAATTCTCTGATAGTCTTGCTCAACTCTCTTAGGATGACCCTCAGGATACAAAGGTTCCTGGGTCATTTTACCACCTCTAGTCATAACCCTAACAGTATTATCATTGTTCTTATTATTCAACTCATTAAGCAAATCATCCTGTGCCTTAAGTACTTGTTCTACTTGAGTTCTAATCATGGAAGCATGTTTACTAATAAGCTTAAGACCATTAACAGTTCTACTCATATATTCACGCAAGTGGTCAAGCATGTGAGCATTACGTTTCAATTGTCTACTAACATAAGCATTGAAATTTTCTTGTTTAACAATAAAATTATCAAACTCATCCAAGCATTGACTAGCAGACTTATTATGAGGAATATCACCTTCATCAAATCTATAAAGAAAGTTTACCTCTACTACCTGTGTCGGGTTATCAAGACCATGTATTTCTTCAATAGGCGGTAAATTCTTAACATCTTCAGCTTTAATACCTTTTTCTTTCATAGATTTCTTTGCCTCTTGCATATCTTCAGGACTGAGAAATAGAATACCTCTTTTCTTCGAAGTTGGCTTAGGTGGTGGTTCGGGAAGAGTCCAATCATTATCATTACTCAATATATTATTCAATAGTAATTTAGCTTGCTCAACAGTTCGTTCCCTCAAAACACAACCAGCACAACTATCTAGGTGGTCCCTAGAAGCATCGGTTAGTCCATTATAAATGATATCAAGTATTTCATTTTTCTTGAGAGGATGATCATGCAAAGCATTAAGTAACTGGAGAAGCCTCCCCAAAGCTTGTGGGAGACTCTCTTCTTCAATTTGCACAAAGTTAAATATTTCCTTTAAAGCAGCTTGTTTCTTATGAGCAGGGAAATATTTTTCACAGAAGTAATATATCATATCCTGGGGACTACGCACACAACCAGGAGCAAGAGAATTAAACCATAACTTAGAATCACCCTTTAACGAGAAAGGAAACAATTTAAGAATATAGTAATAGCGGATTTTTTCCTCATGAGCAAATAGGGTGGCTATATCATTCAATTCAGTAAGATGTGCCACAATAGTTTCAGATTCATAACCATAGAAAGGATCAGATTCAATCATAGTAATTAACTCAGGATCGACAGAGAATTCATAATCCTTATCAGTAACAAAGATAGGTGAAGTAGCAAACTTAGGATCATATTGCATTCTAGCATTCAAAGAATTTTCCTTCAGCTTAGCTAACAGTTTCTTAAGATCATCTCTATCATTGCAAGCAAGAAAGTCTCTAGCAGTTTCTTCATCCATAATATTACCCTCAGGTACAACAGGCAATTCATATCTAGGGGGAGAATCATAATCTTCAGTTTCAATAATATCCTCAGTTTCAGTAACTTCATTTTCTCTAACCCTAGCAAGTTGTTCATCAAGAAATTCACCTAGTGGCATAGTTTTATCAAGCAAAGCAGTAGTATCATCATAAGCATCATGCATAGCAGAAGTGGCATCATCAATTACTTGCGACATATCAGAATTACTAGCAGGTGTAGGTGTCGCAAGCTTACTCAAAACAGAAGGTGAATCAAGTGCAGAGCTAGATGGCAGTTCCTTACATCCCCTCTTAGTAGAGGGAAAAATCTTGGTTCTAGTATCTTTCAAGTTCCTCATAGTGATCAACAGATATAAATCCCAAGTGAGTCAGAGAATAGAGCTATGCTCCCCGACAACGGAGCCAGAAAAAGGTCTTGATAACCCACAAGTATAGGGGATCGCAACAGTTTTCGATGGTAGAGTATTCAACCCAAATTTATTGATTCGACACAAGGGGAGCCAAAGAATATTCTCAACTATTAGCAGCTGAGTTGTCAATTCAACCACACCTGAAAGACTTAATATCTGCAGCAAAGTATTCAGTAGCAAAGTAGTATGGAAGTAACGGTAACGGTGGCAAAAGTAACAGTAGCAGTTTTGTAGCAATCGTAGCAGTGGCAACGGAAAAGTAACGAAGCAAAGATCAATATGTGAAAAGCTCGTAGGCAATGGATCAATGATGGATAATTATGTCGGATGGCATTCATCATGCAATAGTTATAACCTAGGGTGACACAGAACTAGCTCCAATTCATCAATATAATGTAGGCATGTATTCCGAATATAGTCATACATGCTTATGGAAAAGAACTTGCATGACATCTTTTGTCCTACCCTCCCGTGGCAGCGGGGTCCTAATGGAAACTAAGGGATATTAAGGTCTCCTTTTAATAGAGAACCGGACCAAAGCATTAGCACTTAGTGAATACATGAACTCCTCAAACTACGGTCATCACCGGGAAGTGTCCCGACTATTGTCACTCCGGGGTTGCCGGATCATAACACGTAGTAGGTGACTATAACTTGCAAGATAGGATCAAGAACACATATATATTCATGAAAACATAATAGGTTCTGATCTGAAATCATGGCACTCGGGCCCTAGTGACAAGCATTAGGCATAGCAAAGTCATAGCAACATCAATCTTAGAACATAGTGGATACTAGGGATCAAACCCTAACAAAACTAACTCGATTACATGATAAATCTCATCCAACCCATCACCGTCCAGCAAGCCTACGATGGAATTACTCACGCACGGCGGTGAGCATCATGAAATTGGTGATGGAGGATGGTTGATGATGATGATGGCGACGATTTCCCCTCTCTGAAGCCCCGAACGGACTCCAGATCTGGCCTCCCGAGGAAGAACAGGAGGTGGCGGTGGCTCCGTATCGTAAAACATGATGAATCCTTCTCTCCTGGTTTTTTTGTCCCCGAACGTGAATATATGGAGTTGGAGTTGAGGTCGGTGGAGCTTCGTGGGACCCACAAGCCAGGGGGGCGCGCCCAGGAGGGTAGGGCGTGCCCCCCACCCTTGTGGACAGGTGGTGGGTCCCCCTCGGTTAATTCTTTCACCAATATTTTTTATTTATTCCAAAATATTCTCCGTGAAGTTTCAGGTCATTCCGAGAACTTTTATTTCTGGACAAAAATAACACCATGGCAATTCTGCTGAAAACAGCGTCAGTCCGGGTTAGTTCCATTCAAATCATGCAAATTAGAGTCCAAAACAAGGGCAAAAGAGTTTGGAAAAGTAGATACGATGGAGACGTATCAGGCAACTGCTAGATGAAATCTAAAAAATTCCTAAGTGTTGCTTATATACACAAAGCATTGGTCCCGGTTGGTGGCACCAACCGGGACTAAAGGTCTATTTTCAGCAGCCCAAAGGGCGGGAAGCAGAGACCTTTAGTCCCAGTTGGTGGCACCAACCTGGACGACAGGTAAGAATTGGTCCCGGTTGGTGCCACCAACCGGGATGAAAAGGGGGTGCTGCCGTGGACAAAAGTTTAGTCCCACCTCGCTAGTTGATAGGGGCTTGGAGTGGATTATAAGCGCCACTGCCGCTGCCCTCTCGAGCTCCTCTCTAATGCAGGCAGTACTTGCCTATTTGACGCCATGTTGGGCCTACTGGGTCCGTGGGCCTGCATCCTGGCCCATTTACAGATGGGTTTCTAGTCGTATGCAGGCCATGGTGGCCTAGTAGGCGAGCAATTTTTTTCTCTTATTTTAGTTTGCTATTAAAGATTTTAACAATAAAAACATTATGAAAATTCTTTTTAGTTGATATTTTTTTGATTCTTTTTAGATCATTCTTTTTAGTCAATGTTTTAGTTGATTCTTTTTAGTTCATTCTTTTTAGTTGAATCTTTTTAGTTCATTCTTTTTAACAAATAAATACTTTGATAATTTTAATTAATATTTTAGTTGATTTTTTAGTAAATGTTTTATTTGATTCTTTTTAGTTAATATTTTAGTTGATTGTTTTTAGTTCATTCTTTTTAACAAATAAATACTTTGATAATTTTAGTTAATATTTTTTTGATTCTTTTTCGTTCATTCTTTTTAACAAATAAATACTTTGATAATTTTAGTTAATATTATTTTGATTCTTTTTAGTTCATTCTTTTTGCTATTAGTTCATTCTTTGAGCTAAATGACCCTGAAATTCAAAAGCACTACAAATGAACTCTGAAAAGGTTGAAAGTTGGCATGGTATCATCATTTCACCTACATAGCATGTGCTAAAATTTTAAGAGGGTTACGGCAAAAACTAGATGCACTTTGTGTACAAAATGGACAATCTCTTTCGAAGTATCACAGTTTCGGACGAAAACTCATCTACTACAAAGTGATTTCATTTTTTAACTTATTTCAACTCAAGACTTTTTGTGCGTTCAACATGCACCATTCAAAGCCACATCATCAATTTTCAACCCTTTCTGACTTCGTTTGGTATTTTTCATGCATTTACTGATTTTTTTAGCTAAATGACCCTAAAATTGAAAAGCACTAGAAATGAACTCTGAAAAGGTTCAAAGTTGGCATGGTATCATCATTTCACCCACATAGCATGTGCTAAAAAGTTGAGAGGGTTACGGCAAAAACTGGATGCACTTCGTGTACAAAATGGACAATCTCTTTCGAAGTATCAGGGGTTCGGACGAAAACTCATCTGTTACAAAGGGATTTCATTTTTTTTGAACTTATTTCAACTCCAGACTTTTTGTGCATTCAACATGCACCATTCAAATCCACATCATCAATTTTCAACCCTTTCTGACTTCATTTGGTATTTTCATGCATTTACTGATTTTTTTAGCTAAATGACCCTGAAATTGAAAAGCACTACAAATGAACTCTGAAAAGGTTGAAAGTTGGCATGGTATCATCATTTCACCCACATAGCATGTGCTAAAAAGTTAAGAGGGTTACGGCAAAAACTGGATCCACTTCGTGTACAAAATGGACAATCTCTTTCGAAGTATCAGGGTTTCGGACGAAAATCATCTGTTACAAAAGGCATTTCATTTCTTGACATGTAACTGCAGTGATACTCTAGATAAAAGCCATCATCAGAATAGTTGTGGAGAGAAAGTCTTCACTTTTTCTTCGCGTGTGTCCCTTGCTTATTGCGTCGTAACCATGGATAATCTTCATCGTTTAACAGGGTGCTTGGGTCAGCCTTGACTTTGAAGGGAGGAATTTCATGAAACTTTTCATAATCTTCAGACATGTCTGTCTTGCCCTCCACTCCCACGATGTCTCTTTTCCCTGAAAGAACTATGTGGCGCTTTGGCTCATCGTATGATGTATTCGCTTCCTTATCTTTTATTTTTCTCTGTTTGGTAGACATGTCCTTCACATAGAAAACCTGCGCCACATCATTGGCTAGGACGAATGGTTCGTCTGTGTACCCAAGATTGTTCAGATCCACTGTTGTCATTCCGTACTGCGGGTATACCTGTACCCCGCCTCCTGACAGATTGACCCATTTGCACCGAAACAAAGGGTCCTTAAAATCATGTCCATAGTCAAGTTCCCATATGTGCACTATGTAACCATAATATGTGCCCTTTCCCCTGTTGGTTGCTGCATCAAAGTGGACACCACTATTTTGGTTGGTGCTCTTTTGATCTTGGGTGATCATGTAAAATGTTTTCCCATTTATCTTGTACCCTATGTAAGTCAATACAGTCGAAGATGGTGCCCTGGCCAACGAGTACAGCTCATCTGCAATAGTGTTGTCACCCATGAGATTTGTTTGCAACCAACTGTCGAAAGTCCTGATGTGTTCACATGTAATCCAGTCGTCACACTGCTCCGGGTGTTTGGAGCGCAGAATATTCTTGTGTTCATTGACATATGGGGTCACCAAGGTAGAATTCTGTAGAACTGTGTAGTGTGCTTGACCCCAAGAATGCCCGTCCCTACATATTATTGAGTCCGCTCCTAGCGTGCCTTTTCCAGCCAGTCTCCCCTCATACCGCGATTGAGGGATACCAATCGGCTTAAGGTCAGGAATGAAGTCAACACAAAACCCAATGACCTCCTCTGTTTGATGGCCCGTGGAGATGCTTCCTTCTGGCTTAGCCGGTTACGAACATATTTCTTTAAGACTCCCATGAACCTCTCAAAGGGGAACATATTGTGTAGAAATACAGGGCCCAGAATGGCAATCTAGTCGACTAGATGAACCAGGACGTGCGTCATGATATTGAAGAAGGATGGTGGGAACACCAGCTCCAAACTGACAATACATTGCACCAAATCATTCTTTAACCTTGGTAGGATTTCTGGATCGATTACCTTCTGAGAGATTGCATTGAGGAATGCACATAGCTTCACAATGGCTAATCGAACGTTTTCCGGTAGAAGCCCCCTCAATGCAACTGGAAGCAGTTGCGTCATAATCACGTGGCTGTCATGAGACTTTAGGTTCTGGAACTTTTTCTCCCGGATATTTATTATTCCCTTTATATTGGACGAGAAGCCAGACGGGACCTTCATACTGAGAAGGCATGCAAAGAAGGTTTCCTTCTCTTCTTTGGTAAGAGCGTAGCTGGCAGGACCTTGATACTGCTTTGGATGCATGCCGTCTTTTTCGTGCACACGTTGCTGGTCCTCCCATGCCTCCGGTGTATCTTTTGTCTTCCCATACACTCCCAAGAAGCCTAGCAGGTTTACGCAAAGATTCTTCGTCACGTGCATCACGTCGATTGTAGAGCGGACCTCTAGGTCTTTCCAATAGGGTAGGTCCCAAAATATAGATTTATTCTTCCACATGGGTGCGCGTCCCTCAGCGTCATTCGGAATAGATAGTCTGTCAGGACCCTTTCCAAAGATTACTTGTAAATCATTGACCATATCAAGTATGTGATCACCAGTACAGAGGGCGGGCTTCTTCCGGTGATCTGCCTCACCTTTGAAATGCTTGCCTTTCTTTCGACATTGATGGTTGGTCGGAAGAAATCGACGATGTCCCAGGTACACATTCTTCCTGCATTTGTCCAAATATATACTTTCGGTGTCATCTAAACAGTGCGTGCATGCATGGTATCTCTTGTTTGTCTGTCCTGAAAGGTTACTGAGAGCAGGCCAATCATTGATGTTACAAACAGCAATGCATGTAGGTCAAATTCCTATTGTTTGTGCTCATCCCACACACGTACACCTTTTTCATTCCACAGCTGTAAAAGTTCTTCAACTAATGGCCTTAGGTACACATCAATGTCGTTGCCGGGTTGCTTAGGGCCTTGGATGAGCACTGGCATCATAATGAACTTCGGCTTCATGCACAACCAAGGAGGAAGGTTATAGATACATAGAGTCACGGGCCAGGTGCTATGATTGCTGCTCTGCTCCCCAAAAGGATTAATGCCATCCGCGCTAAAACCAAACCATACATTCCTTGCGTCACCTGCAAAGTCTCCCCCACCTTCTCTCGATTTTTCTCCACTGCACCCCATCAGCGGGTGCTCTTAGCTTCCCGTCTTTCTTACAGTCCTCTTTGTGCCATCGCATCAACTTGGCATGCTCTTTGTTTCTGAATAGACATTTCAACTGTGGTATTATAGGAGCATACCACATCACCTTGGCAGGAACCCTCTTCCTGAGCGCTTGCCCTCAACATCACCAGGGTCATCTCGTCTGATCTTATACTGCAATGCACCACATACCGGGCATGCTTTCAAATCCTCGTACGCACCGCGGTAGAGGATGCAGTCATTAGGGCATGCATGTATCTTCTGCACCTCCAATCCTAGAGGGCATAGAACCTTCTTTGCTTCGTACGTACTGTCGGGCAATTCGTTATCCTTTGGAAGCTTCTTCTTCAATATTTTTAGTAGCTTCCCAAATCCGTTGTTAGATACACCATTGTCTGCCTTCCATTGCAGCAATTCCAGTGTGGTACCGAGCTTTGTGTTGTCATCTTCGCAATTTGGGTACAACCCTTTTTTGTGATCCTCTAACATGCGATCGAACTTCAACTTCTCCCTTTCACTTTGGCATTGTCTCTTTGCATCAACAATGACCCGGCGAAGATCATCATCGGGCACATCGTCTGGTTCCTCTTGATCTTCAGCTTCCTCCATTGCAGCATCACCATATTCAGAGGCGGATAGTTGTCATCATCCTCTTCTGCTTCGTTGTCTTCCATCATAACCCCTCTTTCTCCGTGCTTGGTCCAAACATTATAGTGTGGCATGAAACCCTTCTCAAGCAGGTGGACGTGTAGGGTTTTTGAGTCAGAGTAATCCTTCATATTCCCACAGATAGTACATGGACAATACATAAAACCATTCTGCTTGTTTGCCTCAGCCACTTTGAGAAAATTATGCAGGACCTTAATGTACTCGGAGGTGCGTCGGTCATCGTACATCCATTGCCGGTTCATCTGCGTGCATTATATAATTAAGTGTATCAAAAACCATTACAGAACATCATGAATAGAGAAGTGACCAAATTAATACAAGTTCATCATCACATTCAAACCAAAGTACAGTAGTGATCAAATGTTATTACTGAAAAAAGTAATACATAAAGTTCATACATAGTTCTCATTGAACAACATATAGCTCTCTAGAGCATCTAATTAAAACATACATTGAAACTATGTAAAACATTTCAGTGCAACAACAAATGCGATCATAATTGCAACTAAGGTAACAATTGATCCAACGGCATAATGATACCAAGCCTCAGTATCAATGGCATATTATTTAATCTTTCTAATCTTCAAGCGCATTTCATCCATCTTGATCTTATGATCGTCGACGACATCCGCAACATGCAACTCCAATTCCATCTTCTCCTCCTCAATTCTTTTCACTTTTTTCTTCAAGTAATTGTTTTCTTTTTTAACTAAATTTAACCTCTCGACAAGAGGGTCGGTTGGAATTTCCGGTTCACATACCTCCTAGATAAAAACATCTATGTCACGTTGGTCGGCATAATTGTCATAAACACTAAATAAAACAAATAGTTATAAAAGATAATATACCACATCCGAATCATAGACAGGACGAGGGCCGACAGGGGCGGATACCAAAACCATGGCACTATATAATAACAAACAATAATAAAAGTAAGAAAATTATACCAGTATCTATCTAAATCATACAAGTAAGAATTTTTTTTTCTTTTAGAAAGAAGATAAGAACAAGAGGCTCACCACGGTGGTGCCGGCGACGAGATCGGCGCGGGCGATCGACGGCGGTGAGGACGGGGACGGGACAGGACGGACCGCCAAACCTAGACAAATCTTGAGGAAAATGGAGCATGGAGGTCGAGCTTGGAGAGGAGAAAGCTTAAGTGTGGCTCGGGCATTTCATCGAACACCTCATGTGCATAGGAGGTGAGAGCTAGAGCAACACACACCTACACTTGCCAGCAAGCCTAAAAACAGAGGAGTGAGCGGGCAAGGGCGGGGGTATATATAGGCTTATCTTTAGTCCCGGTTGGTGGCTAGAACCGGGACAGAATACTGACCATTGTTCGCGGTTCCAGCCACAAACCGGGACTAAAGGTGCTGGGCCAGGAGCGAGGCCCATTGGTCCCGGTTCGTGTCTGGAACCGGGACCAAAGGTGTCAGACGAACCGGGACCATTGGTCCCCGAGGCCCGGCCGGCACCCTGACCTCACGAACCGGGACTGATGCACCCTTTGGTCCAAGTTCGTAAGTGAACCGGGATTAATACCCTTATCCTGGCCTCAACCAAAGCCCTGTTTTCTACTAGTGTATATAAAGCAATGATCACCAAACATCCAGATACAAACGCACGCCACCACAACAAACAAACACACCCAAGGCATGATACACAGGCACTGAGCGCAACAACACCACCCCTATACAAAGAGATGAAGCCGCATACGACGATCCGTGGACTCCAAGGCGGCACCTTCGGGAAGGATACAACACCGGAGCGCCACCACCGCCCGATCCGAGGATCAGAGTTTCCCCTGGAGCAACACGATGGGCGATGAAAGCCGCGACGACGCCTTCAAGAAGGGAACGAGCTTCGCCGCCGCCGGTCCGTCCGAAGAAAGAACATGTTTTCACCCCGGCCAACACTCACCGCCACCAAACGCCACACCCAAGCTGCCACGCCACCCACACGGCCATGGCCACCGGGTAGCACCAAGCCACGGGCACTGCCCAAATGCACCGCGCTACCACCACCAGGGCCGCCGCCCCGGCATCCAAGACCTAGCCACCACCAGACCCGAGACCCGCCGCTACCCCAACCAAAGAGACGAGCGGAAAGGCACCGCCTTTCGCACCCCTGGACGGCCCCCAGCGCCGACACCAAATAGGCTGGCCAGAACTGGCCTCCATCACCCCGTCCTATAGCCCTGAGTGCGAGACGAGCTTGCTCCTGCCGCCGGGCTCGAGACGAGCTCGGTCCTGCTGCCGGGCGCGAGACGAGCGATGGACCGTAGATGGGAGAGGGCCAGCCCTTGGACTGAAGAATTGCACGAACGACGAGGAGATGGAGTGAAGGTCGACATGGTCCGACCGCAGATGAGCCGACGCCGGAGTAAAGCCGACCGTCGCCGCGGGTAGAGCCGCCGAGCCACCGTGTAGCTGCCGCGCCCCTAGGAGGCCACCGAGTCGGACCTCCGGGCGCCACCGCCCACGGCCGGAGCAACTGCCACTCCAGGCCGCTACACCACCAGCACTGCCCACCCGGATCCCAGCGCCAGATCTAGGACGAACCCGCCAGAAAATGCGAGATCCGGCCAGCACCAACCGCCACCACCGCCACCAAGCCGTCGAAGTGCCGGTCACCTCGCTACCAGCACCGCCGCCCGACGCCCAGGAACGCCAGGCCGGGGCGCCCTCAGCCCGTGCAGCCCACTGGCCGCAGGCCAGGGAGGTCGCCCGAGCCAGATCTGGGCCGGGGACAACAGCCGTCTCCACCATGCACGGGCACGCCCCGCCACACCCCGACGCGTAGCCGCCCACGGTGCCGCACTAGGACGCCCCCGACCGACCGCCCCGCCGCCGACGCGCCACGCCGCCCTGCAGAGCCGGGCACCTCCGCTCGATGCAGTTGTCCCGCGCTAGCCCATCGCGCGGAAGGGGAAGGAGGCCCCGCCTCCACTGACGCCGGCCGGGCTTTGCCCGGCGGCGCGAGCCGGCGGCGGTGAGGGAGGAGGAGGGGAGGGGGAAGAAGGGGCTAGAGGCGCTAGGGTTCGCCTCCCCGTTCACATGAGCGGGCGAGACGAAGCTTGTGTCAAATTGCAAAAACATCTCCACCAAACCCAAGAGATATACATTGCTATCTTCATACCTTTTGTTGTTAATAGCATGAAAGTCTAGATTATGCTTGGCAAGATATTTAACAATGCACCAATTCTAAGAAAAACTTCTCTCCCGCGCTCCTTCGCATTTTCAAGTTGTCGTCGGGCATCTTTATAAATAGTTTGTCACTTTCGCAATCTGTTATGCAGCTCGTACCAAGTGATCATATTCAAAACATAATCTGCACTTGTCTCATGCTCTTTAAGTCTACTACCAAGATGTATCCAATCATCTTGCCCCTCATTTGTCAACTTGCCTTTACAACCAAATCAAAAGATTCCGTTGAGGTCGTTAGAATAGACAAGCCAATCCCCATCGAAATGCTTCCCATTTGACAGAATCCTGATATAGAATAGTTCCAAAACGCTTCTAGAATATCTACCCATAGGACCTTTCAAATTTTAGAAGTCACTTTTAGTGCCCTTTTGTGCTAAAAAATGTCAATTTATTTAGAATCAAGACAAACCCAAATTCTTTGATCAAATACATCAACATGAAAGAAACCACCAACATCCGCAATAGGCGAAGTATCCAATTCACATCAATACTAGTTGTCCTGATGTTATCATTATTATTATCAATGTCGACGTTTGTGTTATCAATAAGTACTTCCTCAACATAAACATTATTTTTGGTCTCTGTCTATCCATCTCTAGGATCATTATCAGCATTATAATGGGAGGACGCGTGTAATTATTTTATAATAAACCCATATGTGTCTCCTTTCTGAGATTGAGTTAAACTCTCTATTTCTTTTTTTTTTCTCATGCTTTTGGCAACCAGATTCAGTTTTGTAGTCCGAAACATGTTGTGGCCTGCTTCTTGTGATTTCCTATTTGCCGCATTCTGCAGCAAAGTGTCAACTCTGTGTATAGGGACCCAATGAGCGTCAAGATACGAGCCGACCAATTTTAGGAGCTAAGCGCTCCCGGTTTTGGGAACAAGGTTCCATCGTGAATATTACCCGTTTTTCTTTTTTCTTAAGTTTTTAAATTTTCTGTTTCATTTTTTTTTTAAAAACATACAAATTTCAATAAACGTTCAAACGTATCCAAAAATGTGTTCTTGTTTTTTCAAAAATTGCTCGGACTTTTAGAAATTGTTTAAATTTGCAAATTTCATTGCTATTCTAGAAAATGATCAAAAATTCAAAAACTGTTTATGTTTTAAAAAATGTCCGGCATTTTAAAATTTGTTCTCCATTTCATAAAATGTTAAAAATAAAATAAGTTGTTCAGATTTTATAAAATTGTTCTAAATTAAAATATTTGTTCACCTTTTTGAAAATCCTGTTTTCAAAAAATGTTTGAGAGTTTCAAAAATATCCAAATTTTCTAAACATTTTGTTCTTTAAGAAATTTAAAAACACATTAAAAATGGTCGCCTTTTATATAAAATTGTTTGTAGTTTCAAAAAATATTCGCAATGAAGAAAATGTTCTGTGCATTTCCCCTCCAGTTTGTAATAGTTAGTGTCAAATAGGCGCAACTACCGTATATCGTGGGAGCTATATCTCACTTAGTACGAGTGCTCATTCCATCTCCAGTGTAGCTTCATCGCTGCACTGCAGCTACTGGGTCGGCCAATTTCGTCTATTGTATTTTCAATTTGTTGTGTTTTGTTCGGATTTGCTGAGTTTCGTGAGCTGGGTTTAGTTCGTGGGTTTTTTTCCTGTTTTTTTTTTCTTTGTGGGTTTCTACTCCAGTTTTGGCCGGATTTTTATTTAATTTTCTTTTGGGGTTTTGATTTCTTCAAGGGCTTTCTTGTTTCCTTTTCCTTTTCCTTTTTTTCGGTTTTCCTTTGTTTTTTCCTTGGTTTTCATTTGTTTTCTGCACTGTTTTTCTCCACCTCTCATGTGTTCCTTTTCTCTTTGGTTTTCTTTTGTTTCTTTCATTATTTTATATTAAATTTATTTTTCTTCCGTTTTTTTGCTTCTTTCTTATTTTTCATCAGTTTTCTTCGTTTTTCTTCGGTTTTGTTTTGTTTTTCTGAATTATTCTTCGTTTCCTCATGTGTTTTCATGGCCTTCGAGGGCTTTCTTCTTTTCTTCAATTCTGAGGTGTTTATTTTGTTTCTTTCTTTCATTTCTTTGGTGTTCATGATTTTTCTTCCTTTTTCCTTCAACACATGTTTATATTTTTAAGGCACATTTGTACATTTTATGTATACACTAGGAACATTTTTTGTACATGTTTAATGTTTTTTAAATTGCTGGTTAACATTTTACAAAAATAATGTCTCGTGACTACCTTTTTCATATACGTTGTACATTTTCGGTATACTAGCAGGCAGAGGCGCGTCGGCACGCCGCGCCCGTTGCGAAACCCATGTGCGTGACTGCATTGTTTTTCTTATATAGAAGAAAAGAGGGCAATGGTAAGCAAGCTAACAGTCGGTAATGTGCAATACAATTTAACTTAGATAAATGCCGAAAGGCACCAAAAATCAGTTCACCCATAGTCACAAACACATAGCCACTCCGGAGGTCGCAGCCGCCGTCACTCCTAGCCTTCGTCTTCGCTACTCCCTACCTCGCCGTCGGAGGAGGAGGCCTCCGGGCTATGCCTCGCGGAGGATGGAGGCGGCAGGCCGTGTACTACCGCACCTTGGTGCCTACAACTCGTTCCTCGGATCCAAGGTCCCGGAACCGCCACCTCCACTCCGGTCGGCGTGTACTGACCCTGCGACGGCTTCTCACACTCGTCGCTGCCATGGGGAGGCCACCGATGGATCCGGCGAGGATGCTACGGCTAGGCAGGCGGCGACGCGACAAACTGATCTACCTTGCTCAAGATCCGATCATGTCGTCCCCTTAGCCGACGGGTCTGGGAAGGGCTATCTCCGGTGAGATTATAATCAGTGGTGATGTGCTCTGTGATCGGAGATGGTCCGTGTGGTGACCACTCCGGCCTACGGTGGCGGCCTCGCCACAAATTGTGTGGCCACCGAAAGATCTTTGCGAGGGTTCATATCTCCAGATCTGGTGGTTGCCTCGGCGGTGAGATGTAGTCTATGGACGACGATTGATGCAGAGGATATGATTGTGCAGAAGTGGCGATCGGTTTTCTAGCCCAATGCATGCAGCTGCTAGGATCTCGGGAAAGTGGTAGCAACAACACATGATTGGCATTGCAGTGCAGTGACGATTTATTTGTACATGATATTTTTAGTAATATCTGTTGCATCCTGTTACCCTTAGTCATGACAAATAGCACACATGAGCAACATAATTATAGATGCATTATCAATTAAAATCAAGCCTAATTCTCACAGTTTAAATGGTATTAACCTAAGCATCTGCATTGTACTGTATTGATGTTGATGCTTGCATTTTCGTGAATTTATCATGTAATCCTTAGTCCTGAAAAGTAGCAAGCATGAGCAATGAAATTAGAGATGCATTATTAATCAAAATCAAGCCTAATTCTCACAGTCCAAATGCTACTAACCTGGATACTCAAAGGCATATAATTCTCTTTGATTTAATTATCCTATGGCGTCATGCAGAAAAAGTTGCTAGGTATCACATCATAATTAACCTAACATTATAAAGAAGGTAGAAGTAGCAAAAAAAATGTTATACTTTGTACTACTCATAGGGTCATAGGGGTAGGGTGTGCGTACGTGCGTTTATATGGGTTTATGGAACTGAGTATATGTGTTGTACTGTGTTGGCACCGGTGTTTGCATTTCTGTGCGTACGTGCGTTCATACGGGTTTGTGGAACTGAGCATATGTGTTGTATTGTGGAACTGAGCATATATGTTGTACTATGTTGGCACTGGTTTTCGCATTTATGTGCGTACGTGCGTTGATATGGATTTGTGGAACTGAGCATATGTGTAAGCACTGGTGTTCGCATTTTTCTTATTTTTTTTTCAAGCTCTCTGGTGATATTCGTTCAATGGCGGGAGACGTTCTCGTCGACTACAAAGGTATCTGTTGTGACTTCATCAATCTCAAGATATTGTACCGACCTATTATATCAAAAGTTTTCGGGTAGAATGCATGTGTATGTGTTTTTAGAGATGAGTCTATGTGCGTATGTGTAAGCATCTACGTTGTACTGTGTTAAATAAGATAGCAAATACAAAAGAAAAAACCTAGTAATACCAAGCGTAGTACTCATCCCAAAAAAACAAGTAGTAATAAGTGTTGTACTGTGTTCACCACTAAAAAAACCTAGTAGTACAAAGAATAGTATAACACGTGTCAGCTTGTGATGTACTCATACCAAAGTACTTCAAATGCATGAGAGCAAGGATAGCTTAGTAGCTTTAATAAGGTCCCGGAACCGCCACCTCCACTCCGGTCGGCGTGTACTGACCCTGCGACGGCTTCTCACACTCGTCGCTGCCATGGGGAGGCCACCGATGGATCCGGCGAGGATGCTACGGCTAGGCAGGCGGCGACGCGACAAACTGATCTACCTTGCTCAAGATCCGATCATGTCGTCCCCTTAGCCGACGGGTCTGGGAAGGGCTATCTCCGGTGAGATTATAATCAGTGGTGATGTGCTCTGTGATCGGAGATGGTCCGTGTGGTGACCACTCCGGCCTACGGTGGCGGCCTCGCCACAAATTGTGTGGCCACCGAAAGATCTTTGCGAGGGTTCATATCTCCAGATCTGGTGGTTGCCTCGGCGGTGAGATGTAGTCTATGGACGACGATTGATGCAGAGGATATGATTGTGCAGAAGTGGCTATCGGTTTTCTAGCCCAATGCATGCAGCTGCTAGGATCTTGGGAAAGTGGTAGCAACAACACATGATTGGAATTGCAGTGCAGTGACGATTTATTTGTACATCATATTTTTAGTAATATCTGTTGCATCCTGTTACCCTTAGTCATGACAAATAGCACACATGAGCAACATAATTATAGATGCATTATCAATTAAAATCAAGCCTAATTCTCACAGTTTAAATGGTATTAACCTAAGTATCTGTGTTGTACTGTATTGATGTTGATGCTTGCATTTTCGTGAATTTATCATGTAACCCTTAGTCCTGAAAAGTAGCAAGCATGAGCAATGAAATTAGAGATGCATTATTAATCAAAATCAAGCCTAATTCTCACAGTCCAAATGCTACTAACCTGGATACTCAAAGGCATATAATTCTCTTTGATTTAATTACCCTATGGCGTCATGCAGAAAAAGTTGCTAGGTATCACATCATAATTAACCTAACATTATAAAGAAGGTAGAAGTAGCAAAAAAAATGTTATACTTTGTACTACTCATAGGGTCATAGGGGTAGGGTGTGCGTAAGTGCGTTTATATGGGTTTATGGAACTGAGTATATGTGTTGTACTGTGTTGGCACCGGTGTTTGCATTTCTGTGCGTACGTGCGTTCATACGGGTTTGTGGAACTGAGCATATGTGTTGTATTGTGGAACTGAGCATATATGTTGTACTATGTTGGCACTGGTTTTCGCATTTATGTGCGTACGTGCGTTGATATGGATTTGTGGAACTGAGCATATGTGTAAGCACTGGTGTTCGCATTTTTCTGATTTTTTTTTCAAGCTCTCTGGTGATATTCGTTCAATGGCGGGAGACGTTCTCGTCGACTACAAAGGTATCTGTTGTGACTTCATCAATCTCAAGATACTGTACCGACCTATTATATCAAAAGTTTTCGGGTAGAATGCATGTGTATGTGCTTTTAGAGATGAGTCTATGTGCGTATGTGTAAGCATCTACGTTGTACTGTGTTAAATAAGATAGCAAATACAAAAGAAAAAACCTAGTAATACCAAGCGTAGTACTTATCCCAAAAAAACAAGTAGTAATAAGTGTTGTACTGTGTTCACCACTAAAAAAACCTAGTAGTACAAAGAATAGTATAACACGTGTCAGCTTGTGATGTACTCATACCAAAGTACTTCAAATGCATGAGAGCAAGGATAGCTTAGTAGCTTTAATAAGGTCCCGGAACCGCCACCTCCACTCCGGTCGGCGTGTACTGACCCTGCGACGGCTTCTCACACTCGTCGCTGCCATGGGGAGGCCACCGATGGATCCGGCGAGGATGCTACGGCTAGGCAGGCGGCGACGCGACAAACTGATCTACCTTGCTCAAGATCCGATCATGTCGTCCCCTTAGCCGACGGGTCTGGGAAGGGCTATCTCCGGTGAGATTATAATCAGTGGTGATGTGCTCTGTGATCGGAGATGGTCCGTGTGGTGACCACTCCGGCCTACGGTGGCGGCCTCGTCCCACCCCTCGCCCTGACCTAGCCGCCACCCCTCGTCCCCCTCTCTCTCCCGCGAACACCCATGGCGACTGCCGCCTGATCTGCATCCCCGTCGGCCCCCTTTGTTCTTCTACCTCGCCGCCGTCACCGCCGCCCCGGTCTACCTCACCACCGCCCTGGTCTTCAAATCGCGGCCACCCCACGTGAATCTCGCCGCCGCCAGGCCTAGCCCATCGTCGCCGCCGGAGAGGTAGCTTCTCTGCCTCGTTCCCCTCCGCCCTCCTCACCCCTTCCTTCCTGCCTCGGCCTCTGCGAGCCGCTGCTGCGTGACAGGGAGTAGCCGCTGCTGCGTGACCAGAAATTGCTCCTCTGTTCCCTTATGATTATCATGTATAGGTGGTCAAAATGATTACAGTAGATGTATAACTTTTCATTGTTGTACCTATTATGCTCATATTTAAGTTTGTTCATTGCTTGTCATGCTGGAAAAAAAATCTGTTGTGCTAAGTATCGATTTGTTTGTATTGTCATAGATGGATGAATTGGCAAGAAAACGAAGGCAATTAATTGTGAGAGGAGTCGGTCTAGTGGCTGGATTGTATGTATACAAGATGCTCATGTTTAGAAGAGCTAGGCAACAAACAACAAGGATAACCGTGGGCAGCATGGCCGATCGTGCCATATCTAGAGAGTCAAATTTGAGATATATTTATCACTCTAGTGACATAAATTGTTCAAATCAATTAAGAATGAGAAAAAGCTCCTTTTTTTCGTTTGTATGCTATATTTAGAGAGAGAAATTTGTTGTTGGATAGCATCCATACTTCTATCGAGGAACAAGTAGCCATGTTTCTTCTAGTAGTTGGCCATAACCAAAGGTATAGGACACTTCAACCGATCTTTAGAAGATCTACCCAAGTCATTAGTAGGTATTTTAAGGCAGTGCTTTATGCTATTGGGGAGTTGAGAGATGAGATGATTCGACCTCCCTCCAACCATTGTCATCATAAAATACAAGAGAGCACCAAACACAGTCTCAGTGCAACATGTCTCGTCTGATGCAGCCTACGAAACACAGTCTCAGCTCAGCATGCATCAGTACATACATTGCTACCAAACAACTGCAGTTGCATGTACTGAGCATGTCTAGACTAAGCATGTCCCAAATGGGAACAACTATGCTAGGGTGGGAACGGCTCCCAAACACACCCTAAGTATCCGATCACGTACACGCTTGGAGCAGGCTTGGCCATTAATCGTGCGACGCATGCTCAAAAGGCAGCTGGTTTTACTTGGTTTTGTTTATGTTTTACATTTTTCATTTTTTTCAATTTTCCATTTTCTACTTACTTTACATTTTCCCCTTTTATTTTTTCCAAATTTTATAATAATTAATATAATTTTTCTAAAAATTCAAATGTTTTTTTATTTTTTACGAAATCCTTGAAATTTTAAAAATTGTTAATGTTCCCGCTTTTTAATGTTCGGAATTACAAATGTAGTTCAAAATTTCAAGTTGTTCATAAATTTTAAAAATCTTTGTTCGGGGATTCAGAAATAGTTCACTTTTTTCAAAAGGGGTTCATTTGTTAGTTCACAGATAATTTTAATTCAGGAATTTTTTCAAACTGGTGACCATTTTGCCCAAAAACAATTGTGAACACTTATTTTTTTCATGAATATATTTAAAATTCTCCATGATTTTTTTTGAAATTTTCCATGAACATTTTTTAATTTCGTGAATATTTTGGGAATTCTTCATTTTCTTGAATTTCACAAAACAAATTCCTGAGTATTTTTTGTATTTGTGACCTTTTGTTGAATTCACAAACTTATTTTAAATCATGAACTTTTTTTAATTCAGGAAATTTGTTGAAATTTGTGAGTTTTTTTAATTATTATGTTGGTTTTTTGGTGTAATGGAATTAAAAGAAAAAAACAGGAAGAAAAAAACCAACAAATTGATCTACGTTAGGCTACAGACTACATGAGGTATGTGAACGGTGGTAATGGGCTGGCCGCATCCAGCTAGAGGAAGACGTTTGACGCGAGTCATCAAGCGATATATATAATTTTGCCGAATACGAAAGAGCTTGCGTATCTTTCATTGGTAGGAGAAAGAGAGTACATAGAGTGCAAGGTGCGCAAGCAATGTTCTAATACCAGAACTAGAGAGGGCAAGTCGGGCAGGGGGGGGGGGGGGGGGGGGGGGGATGCCTCATGCGAACTACTCAGGCAGAACGTTGGCCAAGCCAATGTTGCTGATTTTAGCCCAAAGGCGTGCCTCAGCAATTTTGAGGTTATGGAGGCGGCGCAGAGATGAAGCCTCAAATATGAGACCCCGGATTAAAAGTCATTGGCGGTTATGAGCTGCCTTGTGCTAGGAATTTTGAGTCCCATGGAGATTGGGGACCTATTCCGCCGCACACTAGTCACACGTCCATGGGTTTGGACCTGAGCACATAGGGTAAAGTTGAATGTGCTAGTATGCGTCTATGCATACTTGTGGTGGTTTTGGTTAGTTTCGTTAGTCTTCTTTTCTTGAATTTGTCAATAATTCTCTCTTTCTAATCTTATAGCAGAATGACGAGCACTAAGAATCACTCGACTGATTTCTGGGAGAAATCAGTGTGCTTCACAGTCGTCCGATTAATCCAACCTATGTCGTTGGGTCCTCAGAAATTGGTTAACGCATCCACCAACGATGTTGGATCCTTTCATACAATTTATCTTTTCATTTTATGGTTGCTTTTTTTACTGTTTTGGTTGCTTTTTTTTCTTTCTATTTTCTATTTTTCTTTATTTCTATAAAAAAATTGTAATTTTTTGATAAATTTCAATGAAATTTTGAAAATTATTCATATTTTTTTCTACTTATTATAAAAATGCTTAAAATAAAAAAAAACATAATTTTAAAAATTGTAATTTCAAAAGTTGTTCACAATTTCAAGGGAATGGTCGTAAATTTTCAAAATTGTTCACATTTTTCAAAAATTCTTCGGGGTTTCAAATGACTACACTTTTAAAAAATCACAAAAATTTGGGTCACGTACATGGGCTTGGGCCTGAGCACATAGGGTAAGCTTGAGTGTGCGAGTATGCATGTGTGCATTATTGTGGCTGTTTTGGTTAGTTTCATTAGTCTTCTTTTCTTGAACTTATCAATAATTGTCTCTCTTTCTAATCTTATAGCAGAATGGCGAGCACTACAATGAGTTGATTGATTTCTAGGAGAAATCAGTCTGGTTGACTGCGTCCGATTAGTCCCACCTATGCCATTGGATCCTTTGAAATCGGTCAACGGATCACCAAAACAGTGGTCACTTCTTCCTTTTTTTTTCATGACACAATAACCAAGGAGCAATCACCCTCCACCCCTCGTAGCAGCAGTGTCGCCAAGTTTGCCGCTAACATCGCATCAGTCGTCTCCGCCATTGCGTTCCTCTCCATGCATGATGGCTTCATGGCATGGCTGACGTGGTGGCCATCGCTACACAGCACGTCCGCTTTTGCAGTCGTTGCCGCCGTTATTGTATGTAGAACTGCCTTGCAGTAGGGCCCATATTGCTGAACTACCTAGCAGCATAGCCGATGTTGTGATCGCCGCCATGCATCATGGCCGGCGTTGTATTCACCTCTGCATAGCATGGTCACAACTGCCTCGCAACATAGCCCCCATTACAGAACTACCTCGCCGCATGGTCACTGTTGGGGTTGTCACCATGGAAGTGAAAGAGGGAGTAGATATTGGACGCATAGAGGAAAAGTGGAATGGCTGGAAAAGAGCAGACAATGTGGAGCTTCTAGAGATAAGGTTTGAGTCAGGGCATCTCCAAAGCTGACCTGCAAATGTCTCCGGTATATGTCCGTTTTTATGTCCGGACATGGTCCGCAGACATGATGCCGGAGAGAGCCATCCAAAGCTATTCACAAATTAATCTGGTTGGGAGGAGAGGTAGTAGAGGGGGACCATGCATGTGGTGGGATTTATGATGTGGTGTCCGATTCGGAGGAAAGAGAGAGGAGAGGAGGACCATGCATGGGAAAAGAGAGAAAAGAGAGAAGGACCATGCAGAGGCTTTTGGTTGGTCAGGTGAATGTTCAGACTCCGATAAGGCCCCCACGTTTGTTTTTAGGACTGCTAAGAGGACATGTAAATGTATGTCCCGTATAATGGCAAAGGTGGTCTTTACACTATGATCCAAACATATAATAGAGATTTGAGGGTCCGTTTTGAAGATGCCCTTGTGTGTGGCCGACTGGGGTGAGCGAACATGTGGGGGAACGAGCGTGTGTGTGTAAAATGATCCAGCGGCTGCGCGGGTGGCCAAGAGAGATGCTACACACACACGGGGTTTTACATGGTTTTACGGGGTGGTTAGGATTTGATTGGCTTAGATTTGATAAAGTGAGGTGGGCCCACCACTTAAAATAGGGGGGGCCAATTAGTGAAGGCCACGCAGCAGGGTCCGTGAAAGTCCGTGACTTTTGCGCGTGTGTGTAGTATCATCGGGCGGCCAAACATGTGATCAACCAGCTGTTCCCGAGTCTTTTCTAAATGAAAAACGCGCTGCTTTGTTTAGAGAAAAAGTTCACGCTCCGTCAGGCTACTAGTTTTGCTGAGGGAAGTAACTTTGTAGGGAAACATGTAGAATGATCTCAAAGTACATTTGTCATATTGGTACAGTTTTGATAGAGGAAAACGTACACCTATGCTCCAAAGTGCATAATATCTCCAAATGCATTGTCAACACGAACACTTAAATAATCTCATGGTACGGTTGCTTAAAATGGGCTTTACTTACTTGAGTCTTCTTTGTTAACTTCTTTTTTACAAATAAAAGTTGTGTCGGATCCTTGCCATATAGGCTCAAGTTTTTTTACATATTTCAATTTGAACCTGTAAAAAATAAAAATGAAACATGTTTCATAAAATATGAAACAGACATTATCTGAAATGCCACAGGACTTATCAAGTGACATCGCCAATGTTGTGATATAACTTTACTAGCAAGTAGCTACCCAACGGGGTGACAAAGTCAGAAATCTTGATCATCAATCATCCTGGCATCCGTCGTCAGAAATTAAGAATACAACAGCATGGGTACTCATCCAATTGTAGAGGCACGCTCTTAGTGGAGGCTCTTGCGCCTGTAGACATACGAGATGGTGAAGCGGATATAGAGCACAAGCTCGATGGCGCTGAGGCCAGCGAGCAGCCAGTAGAAGTAGTCAAGATGGGCACGGTTGAGGTTGTCTGCAAACCAATTATCCCCGCCACCACTGCTGGTGACACGGTCAATGAGGGAGATCAGAGCGCCGCTGATGAAGCCACCAATGCCCATCACACTAAAGTAAAGCGCCAAGCCAAGGCTACGCAACTCGCTTGGCATCTGGTCATAAAAGAACTCCTACATCCCAACCATCGCGAATACATCCGCCACCCCGATCATCACATACTGGGGCACTAGCCACACCCAACTCATCGGCACCGTTGCTCCGGCGTCATCCACTAGGCCATACTCATGTGCCGTCTCTAGCCGCCGGGCTTCCACCAATGCGGCCACACACACAGTGGCAAATGAAACAACCATGCCGGTGCCCACACGTTGCAGCGGTGTTAGCCCCGACGGATTGCCTGTCACGCAGCGTAGTGCTGGCACCAATACACGATCATATATGGGTACGAACAGCAAGATGGCTGCTGGTCCGAATGTCTGCAACGCTGCTGGCGGCAGCTCTAGGCTGCCAAAGAAGCGGCGATCCAGGGTGCGACCCTGCTTGTTAAAGAATGTCATAATTTGTGCGAACACAACACCATACGCCAGGCATGCCGTCCAGATAGGTATAAGCCGTAGCACGCTACGCGCCTCCTCTGATCTGGCCGTGGCATCTTCATCTTTTGGATGGTGTTATCTTATTGTGCCAAAGGAGAAGCTCGAGCTCCTGACAAGTGTGGCAATGCTGTGGGCCAGGCGGGTGAAGGGACTTTGGGAACCTGGGGTTGGCGCATAGAGGCGATAGCTGGGGCTGCCGAGGAGGAAGGCAGTGAAGGCGCTTAGCATGATGACACATAGAGATCCAAATCCAACTCCCCAACCAAGGTTCTCCTGGATGTAGCTGACTAAGGTGACAGCAATGGCGATACCAATGGCTATTGAGAAGTACCACCAATTGAAGAAGGAGCAACGGGCAGCGCACTCTCGGGGATGGTCGGGGTCGAATTGGTCGGCGGCAAAGGCCAGGCCACAGGGTTTATCCGCACCCTGCGCAATGGCGATGAGGTACAGGGAGATGTAGAAGAAGGCCACCTTCACCGATGAAGGGTGGGAAGAGTAGTCATTGTCGAGAGATGATGGCCGTTGTGTTGGGAGTGTTCATGCCAGAGTGATCATGCCATAACCCTACATTTGTAAAATGCATGTGTTACTAGACATACTAGAAGCTAGCACAAATAACTTGAAAAAAATGTTTGATTATGGGTACAACTATGTCCATTAAAAATATATAGCTATACATTTTCAAACAAAATGCATATACACAAACTGTGAGAAGTACTTCCTCCTTTTTAGAACACCCTTCATACATACTATAGATAAAGAGCTAATTTCCTATGCTTGTGCTTGCCTATCTTTTTTTGGGGAGGAATAGGAGGTAATTTAACCAACTTGTAAGGTAAAAGAGATAGACAATATAGAAATTTCACAAATCACTAATAGCTCTTGCGTCCAAATCTAAAATGCAGTATATTTGAAACGGATGGAGAGTAGTTTAGTTAAAGTGTGATAAGGCCTTTGAAATAAACTCTATTCAATTATTCTGCAATATATAAGAATTTTGGCCCAATTATTAATTTTTGAAGATAAATATGATTATATTTTTCATAAACTATCCAGCGCCTTAAATTTTTTAAAAATTCTAGTAATATTTATGTGGAATATTTTTTTGGGGATTTGATTTGGGGGGTGGGGGGGGGGGGGATGATAGCAATTGAAACTAAACTAAAATGTGAAAGATTTCTAAATTCATTAGAAAAATTAAAACTTGTTTAAAGTTAATTATTAGCATTATAACGTGTACTATAATTTAATTGGGTTAAGTGTCGAAAATAAGTAAAATTAAATTCCTTAAGCATCTTTAGCTTCCCTTTAGTTAGGCTATAATAAATTCAAAAACATTAAACTCTAAAAACCGGTACCACCTAATTTGAAATTAATGTGTGATATTATATTTTATTGATAAGTGAAGAATTCATATATCTGATGAGATGTTCAACCTTTCATTAATTATATAGTTAGCATATACATGATCCACTAAATTCTTCTACCATCAAACCTCCAGATCATTGTCAACGAGGACGTACAAACCTAGAGATACCCTTACAGCCTTACTACTCAAGCACGTTATCTATCTGTTCGGGCATGTTTAATTAAAGAATTCATACATTTGATTTGATGAGATGTAGGATGTCATTAATAATAGTTATATAATTAACGGACACATGCATGATCCACAAATATCTCCAGATCACAGTCAACCTTGAGATTGCACCTTTGCATTACCACTCTGGCTAGAGGACGTATTCTAGATGTTTGATCAGAATAGTTATATATAATTAACGAACACATGCATTATCCACAACAACCTCCAGATCATAGTCAACCTTGAGATTGCATATTTGCATTACCACTCGGGCTACAAGACGTGCTCTAGCCGTTTGATCAGAATAGTTATATAATTAATGAACACATGCATGATCCACAACAACCTCCAGATCAGAGTCAACCTTGAGATTGCATATTTGCATTACCACTCGGGCTAGAAGATTTTCTAGCCGTTTGATCATATCGATTTATAGTTTTAAGCAACAAGTTTTTTATGTGTCAAGGTCGTTGCGTGCTCTACTTGACTGTGCTGAAGCATGAATTCTAAGCTCAAACTAAGAGAAGCTTAACAAGCTGGCAAGACTGGTTAGCTATCATAAAACCAATAATCAACAAACTAAGAGAAGCTTAACCATAAAAAAGTGAACGTATAATTACCAGGGTGTAGAGGGTGCTGGCGAGTATGATGGACGAGTAGCGCCCCAGCCACGAGTCGGCGACGAAGGCGCCCAACAGAGGCATGAGGCTCGCCGTCCCCGACCAGATGTTCACGGCGGCCGCCGCGGATGCGTTGGAGTGGCCCAATGGTCCTGTCAGATACGTGATAAGGTTCGCCGACACGCCGTAGTTGGCGAAAGTGCTGGCGAGCTCCATCACTGCATGCATTCCGCACGGCAGGGTAATCAGTTGTCGCCAATGGAAGGCTTTAGAATTAGGATAGGGAAGTGCCTGCACGTGTACGTACCGACGATGAAGAGGGTGGCGTGCCATCCGCCGGGGGTGTTGCGGTAGACGGGGCGGCCGCGGAAGTCGAAGACGCCGGCCAGCGGCAGCCCATCCTCGTCCACGCCGGAAAGAAAGGGGACCTCGGTGTCCATCTCGCAATACCTATCGATCGGTGTCAATGGGAGACGCGCGCTTGTTTCAAGTGTCCTGGTATAGATATGTGCCAGCTGAGCATGCGTTGCTGGCTTGCTGCTTGCTGGTCCGATTATGATGGCGGTAGAATACTTCATTTTTCTGAGAAGGAACCATAGTTTGGGTGGCTGTCTAGTAAAGTTGGATGTAATTAACCCCAACCCACAAGGGAACAAAACTTGGGATTGACGTTCCCCATCGATGTTTATTCTTGTTAGGCAATCCGATCTGGTCGTACCCTGCCATATTTAGTGCTCCTATATTTGCATATAAATCGGGCCATTATAGTTAGGATTGTATTGATTTGTTTCCATGATTATCTTGTAACATGTCTATATATATGAGGTAACACGGAACCCACAATTACGTGGTAAAACATTCTCTCTTTCTAGTTCTATCATGGTATTGTTGACGTATAATGTGTTGCCTAGTCTCTTCCATCAGATCGGTCTTTTGGTTGCATTGGCTAGAGCATGCACTTCTATGTGGTATCGGAGCCAAGAGGTCTTGAGTTCAAGACCCGGCTAGCGCAATTAAATTGCAGCTCACTTTCAGTCCACGTTTAGGCCTGAGGGAGCCACACGTGAGGGGAAGTGTTGACGTATAATGTGCTGCCTAGTCTCTTCCATCAGATCGGTCTTTTGGTTGCATTGGCTAGAGCATGCACTTCTATAGGTATCAGCCAAACGTTTCGCTTCTGCCCCTCTACACCACCGACGCCGCCCTCGGGTTCCACGCTGCAACACCTCTCCCTCCCCAGCCGCCGCCATGTCCGACGCCGGCAACCTTCCCCATCCCCATGCCGCCCTTTGGGCTCAGGCTATGGCCATCCAAAACATCAAGAGCCTCATCCCTGTCACCCTCGACATCAAAGCCTCGAACTTCACCAAGTGGCGGTACTACCTCACCATCGCCGTCACCCAATTCGCCCTCGCCGATCATCTCGACACGGCGACTCCTCTGGCCGACGCAGAGTGGCTGCGGATGGACTCCATGATCCTTCGTTGGCTGTACGGCTCCATCACCCGCGAGATCGCCGACATGGTCATGGCAGCAGGCACCACCGCCTATGCTGTCCTCGGCGGCATCACCGCCCTCTTCCGGGACAACCAGCAAGCCCGCGCGGGCTACCTCGGTCAGAAGTTCCGCAACATAGAGCAAGGGGACAAAAGCGTCACCGCCTATTGTCTCGAACAGAAGACGGTCGCCGATGCCCTCGCGGACGTCAACGCTCCAGTCTCCGACGACACCCTGGTGTGGAACACCATCAAGGGCCTCCACGACGACTACAAGGACATCGGGAACCTCGCGCCCCTCCTCAAGCCCTTCCCCACCTTTCTTGAGTTTTGCAATGTAACACCCCTGTGTAATTGCCACTATGATCAGCTGGTGATGATGCCAAGTCATGACCATTTGCAGTGCCAAGTCACTTGGATTAATGAACAATTCAAATTCAATTATGAAAATCAACTCAAATTTATAAGTGAAATATGAAGTTGATCAAACACTGTTGGAAAAATGTTCATTAATTGGCAAATAATCCAGGAACATTTATAAAACCATGATCAATATAATTGGAGCAAGATAAGTGACACAAACAATATGAAACAGCACCAAAATAGCAATATATAATACATTTAAAATCATATCAATTTTAAATGAAGCCCAACTTTGCTCAAACCAATTTTTGGTGAATGCTTACATTGCATATTAATATTTGGACCAAGTCCCATATTTTACAAAAGTGCATAAGTGGCTTAGCTATTTCAAAACAGAAAGAAAACAAAAGAAAATAAAAACAGAAAGTTAAAAAAAAGGGAAGAGGCACTGTGCACTAGGCCTAAGTGCACAGTGCCCCAACCACCAGCCCACCTGGCCCATCTCCCCTTTCTGTCACCTGTGTGTCGCCGGCGCCTTGGTCGAGCACGCGCGCGCTGGCGCGGCGTCGACACGCCGACGGCACCGACGCCCACCGACAGCGAGGAGGATAAGGACCTGCCTCGTCCATCTCCCCTGGCCCTCCTCGCTCACTTCTCCCTTCTCCCCTCGCTCTCTCCTCCTTTTCCCCATCGGCGCCCGACGCGGTCGCCGCCGTGCGACGTCCGTCTCCGCGGCCGCAGCTACCGCATCGCCTCGCCGCCCTGTCCATCGTCTCCGCCGACCTCGTCTACCTCGTCCTCGACCACGAGTGCGAGCAGAAGAGCACTGCTACGCCGGGATCGAGCCGTCTTCTTCCTCGGATCGCCGACGCCTCTCCGACGAGCTCCGCCGTTCTGCTGCTCCTAAGCCACCAAGGGCTTTTCGTAGCCGCTCGGTGAGCTCCACGCCTTCCTTCCTTTCCCTCCGCGCTGCCTGTCATCGTACCTAGCCACCACACCACTCACAACCGAACGCGCCACCGCATTTGCTCGCCGTTGGCGCCCTTCCGGTGACCTTTTGGTCATGGGCTTGCGCTCGTTGCACTCGCCGCGCCGCGTAGATCCACCCCAACCTCCCCGTTAGCTCACTAGCTCGCCGTAGCTATTTCTCCGCCGAGGACCCGAACGCGCGGTCGCCTAAGCTCGTCGCCGGCCACTTCTCCGGCGACCATTTGGTCCGGCGCCACTGCAGATCGACGCGGAACACTCCTGCGGTTCGAACGCAAGTTGTTGTAGTAGATATGCCCTAGAGGCAATAATAATTGTTATTGATTATATCCCTGTTCATAATTAGGTTTATGTTCCATGCTATAACTGCTGTGGTTCCCGAGCCCGTATATCCATAAAGGCTCTGGGGAAAACCCATGTGCACGTGTGGAATAATAAACGGTAAAAAGTATTCCTAGTCGTGCCTCTAAGACTAGCTCAAGTGTTGCATGATGATTATGTTTTCCCAATCATGGGCATGTCTATGCCAGCAATTTTGAGGGCACAATGTTAGCAGAACATTTGTGTTGAATCGACCCGAATTGATGTTATGCTATGAGATACATTTGTCACAAGTTAATGGTTAATAACACAGAGATGGTTAATGTTTGCATAATTCCTTAGACCATGAGAGTATCGAGTTTCTTCATACTTGCTTCATGAACTTTGGGGTTTGTTAAACGTCATCCGTAAATGGATGGCTATTACGGCCGCTTACGGGTTCATGGAAAAGTGTGTCAAGTAACTTGATAGCTCAAGATTGGGATTTGCTCCTCCGGCGATGGAGAGATATCTCTGGGCCCTCTCGGTGTTACGGTATCCATCATCGTCTAGCCAGAAACAATGTGATTTGATCACAGGGATGCCGGAACACGGTAACGAGAAAAGAGAACAATACCGGTAACGAGGTAACTAGCATAGTGGACAAGTTGTTGATCCACGGGAATGCCAACATGTCTCACCTCGGGTATTTGTAACATATCGCAAAGCAACAGGAATAGCACACGGCAACTGGAGGTTCACTCGAATATTCATTCGTGTGGGTATAGGGGTCAATATGGGTGTCCACGGCTCCGATGTTGATCATTGATCGGAAACGGTTCCGTGTCATGTCTATACTTCACCGAACCTATAGGGTCACACGCTTAAGGGTCATCTATCTGCTGAATACTAGACAGGGAGTCTGAGAGAAAATCACCGAAAAAGTTTCGGACAGCGGAAAAGTTCCGCAGAGAGATCACCGGATGAGTTCCGGTGAAACTGAAAAGTTGTTTCAGAGGATACCATAAAGTCAAATTGGTTTCGACACATGCCCGATAATACTTGGAGGGTGTCAGAATCATTCTGGAAACTTTTGGGAATTTTCTGGAAGAAAAGCCGGGAATGTTCCGGAGCTGCTGGAACCACTTCAGATGCTTTTCGCAGATGAAATCACTAAACTGGAATTGTTCCAGAACGCGTTGAAAATTATTATGGTGGGTACTGGAAATGTTTTAAGCCCACATAAATATTTTTAGTTCGAACGGACGCTGAAAAATGTCGTCGTGAATAGTGAAAGTGCTTTTTTGGGTTTTTCTTCTAGAAGAAAATCACTTTTGGTAAGAGATAAAGGTGTGTGAAAGGTGGTGGGCCCCCCCAAAGGGGGCAGCACCAAATTTCGTCCAGGGTGGTGTGGGGGGGCCCCCTTGGGGTTTCCTTCCACCTCATGGTGGATATGTTTTACACACACCCTTATGTGGCATTTGGGTGAAAAGATCTTGAGCCCCTTTTGGTCTTTTTACCCCTTGCCTCTACCCCTTGGCTTTCCTATAAATAGGAGGTGAGGGGGCTGCCCAAAACTCACTCCTTCTCACATACAAGTGCCATGCAATGATCTGGCTTCTCTCTCCCTCCCCGCGAAATAGTTTCGTAGAGCCGAAAGGCTGTCTGGGTTCCGGCAGGAACTAGTTCTGGACGGCGAAGCCTTGCCGGATAGATGACACCGTATGTGTGCAACTCTGTAGAGAGGTCGTAGTTTCGATCTTAGTGCCCGAGGGGCTGTTCGAGAGTGCCTCCCGAAGGGCTGTCCAAGTGACGGTCCGAGTTCTGTGAGTCCTCCCGAAGGGCTGTCCGAGTGACCGTCCGAGTTTCGAAGGTCCACCCGAAGGGCTGTCCGCGACGCCGTCCGGGGGACTGTTCGACCGCCTCCTGGAGGGCTGTCCGAGTGGCGGATGAGGGTATACATCCTCGCGGTTGGGATGTTGTAAATCCTAGCTGCGGGGATCTGAACCGCCGATCGTCATCGACTCTTCTTCCGCTGCGCTACGAGTCGGTAACGAAAATGATCAAACCTTGTATGCAGTCTCCATAGTGGTCCTGGGCTGGTGCGTAGGTCGGAATTTTTTTGTTTTCTGTTGCGTTACCCTACAGTTGTTGCATGCGGTTTGGCGCCCCGTAGCGAAATCCCGACGTTGGCCGCGTCCCTCCGCCGCGTTTTCGAGCTCGCCGGCGTTCAGCCGCCGGCCAGCTGACGTGGCGAAGTGGGCCCCGCCCCGGGGTCACTGACCAGTGGGTCCGGAGGGCCCAGTTGACTGGGTTGACCCAGTCAACTGTTGACTGGGCGCCCACTGTGTCACTGACCCACGGGCCTCACCGCCCTATTAATTAATCAAAACGTTTTAACAATATAAATTAAACTAAATAAGTTAACTAGCCTATAACATGTGGGGCCCACCCCCCTAATTAACCCATTTAGTTAGATTAACTCACTGTTAATGTAACAGAGGCTGACATGTGGGTCCCACTGGACCCACATGTCAGGTTTGACCTGGTCAGCCGACCTGTTGACCTGCTGATGTCAGCATTACCTCATGCTGACGTCATATATCATTTTCTGTAAATAAAATTAATTCCAGAAAATCATTTAAACTTTAAAAATTAATATCTTTTAAACCGTAGCTCAGATCGAAAAAGTTAAAACATGAAAGTTGCTCAGAACGACGAGACGATTTTGATCGTGTCGTCTGTTTCTTTGTCGGAACCCCCTACATAGATGAAATCGTAACTCCGAACCCGGTTCCGATAGATGAATAGTGCATAATCACCGGTAAATAAATTCCCCCTTAATCTTATGATAACTAAAATGACTTAGGCATACTTCAGGCAACCCTGCACTGCATCATAGTCGTAGCATGCCCTGTGTTGCATCGTTGTTGTATATTTACTTGTTTCCTCCCCCTCTCTTCTCTCTCGGTAGAACCCGACATCGACGTAGCTCCCGAGGTCGACGCTGCTCAAGAGCCCGATGACTCAGTCGACGACCCTGCCCTTGCCGTCGAGCAGACAGGCAAGCACCCCCATTTTGAGCATTCCGATATCGCCCACTCTCTTCTCTCTTATGCTTGCATTAGAAGTTACTGCTGCTATTGTTGTCCTATATCTGCTGCATAGCCTGTTTAATTATAGCCTACTGTTGATACCTGCCTGCTATCCTAAACTGTTTAGTATAGGATGGGCAGAGCCCTATCAGATACCCACTTGTCTCGACTGCCCCGCTAGACGAAGATCAGACCCTGGCACCGCATAGGTACGAATAGGTTGGTCCAAGATTACCGTCCTATCAACCAGGCAACCATTCAGAATAAATATCCGCTTCACAGTATAACTTATATGATCCACTTGTCCCGACTGCCCCGCTGGACTCTCAGAAGACCCGAGCAACGGGATCGAAGATCAGACCCTGGCACCGCACATCACTTCCCCCTTAAATTGCTCGACACTACTGGGTTACTATCGAGTGCCGAGGGTGATACCTCGTTAGCACTTCTGCTGATAACCTTGTAGGTTAGATAACCGGTCGTGGTAAGCAAGGGTGATTCCTCCTACACCACCCCCGATACCGACGCTGTCGTGCATCACTTCAAGTGTGGACCTCGAGGGTGATTCCTCCTTCGTTCACCTTGACGATAACATCAAGTGGGATTCTGTCGAGGGTGATTCCTCATGGTTCCCCTTGGTGTCGGACACACGGATAACTTGGATACTATGACTGAACATTGAACCATGACACTAAAGACGGGTCGGCCCTGAGGGGTACCCGCGCGAGCATGAATGCGGAGTGATGTGGAGACGGGTTGACCTGAGAGGTGCCCGCGAGATAACTACGAGGCGTGGCCGGGCATTCTTAGCCCTTGCCGCAAGTCCTCGAGACGGGGTGATGGGGTCACATCGATCGTGAGTCTCTGCTCGTTACCGCGCGCTCCTAATCCACGAACGGTTTGGATATTTGATCCGAGGGGCCTCTGGCCTGATAGCACTAACCATCACGTGGGCATAGTATGGGCGTTCTGCATCGTATAGTTCAGGCGAAGCTTAATAGACGTCAGCAACTGAGCGGCACACGCTGGGTTGGACTGGGAACGCAACCGCACTTGTATAAGGGGTTGCTAGGTCTGCTCACCGGCGGTGTACGCAACGTGCAGGAGCGTTCGGGGCGATGGCCCAAGACCCCTGGGGGCATAGGTTAGTCCGGCGTGCTGACCTCTCTGTTAAGTATTTGGTCGGGTTGCGGCGTGTTGCTTAGCCGAGGCCGGGCATGACCCAGAAAGTGTGTCCGGCCGGAGTTAAGCGAACCTGGTGGGTAAGTTGGTGCACCCCTGCAGGGAAGAACTAATCTATCGATAGCCTGTCCTACGGTAACGGACACTCGGAGTTGTATCCCGATCGGTACAACTAGAACTGGTGACTTGAGATGAAATGGTTAGTATGGCTCTGGGATTGCTTTCTCGCAGGGAGTCGTGGAAGAATCTCTGGGTGAGGTTGATGATACTGCTATACTTTACATTATGTTATCCTGCTCTCTTCTAATGCTGCAAGACTAATGAAGACGCTGAAGATTCTAGTCTTCGATAGGACTAGGCTATCCCCCTCTATTCCGGCATTTCTGCAGCCCAGTCCACATATACAGCCTCCTTTGAAAATGTTGCATAAGTAGTGTAGATCCTTGCTTGCTGAGTACTTCGGATGAGTACTCATGTTTGCTTTACTTTCTTTTTCCCCATATCCATATGTCGCCGCCAGATGACTGAGCCCCTGGGGTAGCTGCCCCCGTCGACGACTACGGCTACTACTACTACTACCCACCCGGCGAGTACTACTACGAGGAGCCAACCGACGACCAGGAGTAGGATTCGGAGGGTCCTAGGCAGGAGGCTTACGCCTTTCGATCGTAGTATTTTATTTTGCCCCGCCTCTGTGAAGGCTTATCTCTGTTCTGTAATATATCTGTACCCAGATATCTAATGCTTTCGCTGACACTTGTATGCCATCGAGCTACGTATTCGAGCCCTCGAGGCCCTGGCTTGTAATATAAAGCTTGTATGACTTTATTTATGTTTTAGAGTTGTGTTGTGATATCTTCAAGTGTGTCCTTAGGCTTGATCATGTGCATTTGCATGTATGGTTAGTGCACGGTTAAGCCGTGGTCGTCACAGGTTGGTATCAGAGCCGACTGCCTCTAGGAATCCCCCTATCGAATTCCTTGGCCGAAGTTGAGTCTAGTGGTCAAAAACTATTTTACTAACTTGGCTGTGTGGCTTACGGGCCCACGTCGCCAACTGGGTGGTATTAGGATCTTTTATTCCTCGATCTTTACTCTGGGACTCTGATCTCTCTTCTATTCAGGTTTAATAAATTTACTAACACCGACACTTAGGATCTCGTTAATTCCATCCACCCGGAGAGCTGGATTCTGTGCGATTTCCCTGTCATTGATCTGATTAGTCTGATAATCATTTTCCCTTCCATTGTTTTGTTTAACCTTTCTTTCCGAAGTGTGATATATTTCTCATTGTCATATGACAACCCTGAACTTCTTGTTTCAGATGGACCGTCTGTTTCCCCCACGCCCTACGACGCAGCTAGTGCTTCGCACCTGTGCTCGAGACGTCCCTGGGTTTCCAGCTGTTCTGATCGCCCTCTTGATCAGGCTGGGATACCGCTGGTGCCCCGAGTACATGGTCTACGAGGTTTATCGTGAGTTCAACCAGGAGCAGTACTATGCTGATGTTCGCATCTATGATCGGCAGGATGACTCCGACACTGAGCTGCATCGTTTTCACGGTATCGGCGTGACGATTGAGATGGCAGTCCATGATGCCGCCTACTCTGCTGTCGCACGTCTTTGAGGACAGTTCAGCGCTGACTTGGATGTCTCTGAGTATCGGTACATTCCGTATGCCCCTGCTGGAGATGCTACTGGATTCTACACAACTGTTTGTGCCCCATACGAGCCTCGTCGCTACGATCAGCGAGTTCTGATTCAGTGTACTCGGGCTCTGGATCGCACTGTTCGTGCTCTTGCTGTCGAGTTGTTTGCCACTCGAGGACGACTCTACGAGGCTATGACGCAGTTGCTACCAGCTGTTCGTGCAGGGATACATCCAGAGCACATTCTTTACCCGAGCAGGACCGAGATGCCATCGGGGATCGATTGGCCTGCTGTGGGAGGTCACACACCTGCACGTGGACCTCTTCTTTCAGCTCGAGACCGGGTTCTGCATCAGAGTGCACATGGAGCGTAGGATCCTTCTGCGACGAACTTCCATCGTCCGCACTTGCAGCTACCCCGTTTCAGTGGTTTTCTCCGACGTTGATGTAGCCTTTGCTATGTCTCGTTGTGTACTTCCTTACCGCGAGCCTGTGCAACGCCTAGCATGTCTAGCTTTTGAATTTGAGCCGTTATGCTGCCCGAATGTAACTGACTCTGTATGGATCTGTATGACTTAATGACTACTATTAAGCATCTGCTGTACGACTTAAATTCCGTCGAGTTACATCATGTCGTTCCTAAAATACTCGTCGTGGCTTCTGCTAAACTACCCCTGTTGATTTAGCAGGATGGGTGATAACAATCCACCTCCGCCGCCACCGCCTGACTATATGGCAGCAATGATGCAACAGTTTGAACTCAACCGTCAGTTCATGACGGGGATTATGCAACAATTCCCCCGTCCCAATGCCGACCAGCCGCCACCTTCCATCACCTTGCCAGAGTTTATGCGGCTCAACCCGTCGTTCTTTCGCAACACAGTCAACCCGTTGGATGCCGATGACTGGTTGCGTGACATCTCCTATGAGATTGAGTCTGCGGATGTCGCCCCGGCCAATTATGTCACCTTTGCGACATACCTTCTGAAGGGTCCTGCATCGCAATGGTGGGCCACTCACGACAGACCCTACCACCTGGTACCGTCGTCACTTGGGCAGAATTCAAGATTGCTTTCCGTGCCCGCTACATTCCTCAAGCTGTCATAGCTCGGAAGAAGGCCGAGTTCCCTAGTCTCGTTCAAGGTAACAAGACTGTGGAAGTTTATCAGCGCGAGTTTCTTGACTTGTCTCGCTACGCTGAAGAAGACATCCCCACTGATGCCCAAAGGCAAGAGAAGTTTCGTGAAGGGCTGCATCATGATATTCAGTTAGCTTTGTTCGTTCAAGACTATCCTGATTTCGCCACCTTGGTGAATAAGGCTATCATGGTTGAAACTGGTCTGAAGAAGCACAAGGAAGCAACCAGACACACCCGTGAGGCGGGCTCATCTTCGGGCTCGTCTTCCCGGAAGCGCCGCATCTGGATACCTCAGAGCATGTACCGTCCAGCAGCTCCAGTGTATAGGCCTTCCTATGCTGCACCTCATCTGCCTCCTCCACTACCGAGGCAGCCTCTGCAAGCTCCAGCACCTCGAGCTCCTGCACCTCGTCCTGACAGTGGACTATGCTTCAAGTGTGGCCAGCCAGGTCACCGTGCTAGGGATTGTTCTTAGAAACAGAATCAGTTGGCTCTTCCTCCTGCTGGCCGTGGTAATGGCCGCGGGAATTCTCAGCCTCACTACAGCAATGCCAGACCTTCTTATGGTCATGGGCAGGCCTTCCATGTCAACATGAATGAAGACCCCGAACAACCAGCAACTGTGATGGGTACACTTCTTGTTAATTCAGGACCTGCAACTGTTTTATTTGATTCAGGAGCATCGCATTTATTCATGTCAGAACACTTTGCACTCTTGCATGACGTTAAGTGTGAAACACTACACCATCCGTTAGTTGTAAACACTCCCACGGGTCGGTGCCAAGCCACCATATTCAGCTCTGAAGTCACTGTTGTGATTGAAGAGAGAAAGTTTCAGGCCTTCCCCATAATTCTGAATAATTCCAACATTGACCTTATACTGGGAATGGATTGGTTGAAGGCTCACTACGCCTCAATCAATTGTGCCACTAAAGTTGTCCATCTCCTACACCCATCAGATGAGATAGTGAATTATCATGCTCATCTCACCCAGAACACCGAGGCTCAGATTTATGCCTTGAACGCGTTGAACGCTTCTCCGCTTGAAGGGATCGAGAACATTCCCATCGTGTGCGACTTCCAGGATGTTTTTCCAGAAGAACTTCCAGGAATACCCCCTGCTAGAGCTGTCGAGTTCGTCATCGACTTGAAGCCTGGCACCACTCCTATTGCGAAGCGTCCTTACAAGATGCCACCGCACCACCTTATTGAGCTTAAGGAAGAAATCGATAAATCACTTAGGAAGGGCTTCATCCATCCCAGTTCCTCTGCCTGTGGAGCACCATCTCTCTTTGTCAAGAAGAAAGATGGTACGAATAGGTTGGTCCAAGATTACCGTCCTATCAACCAGGCAACCATTCAGAATAAATATCCGCTTCACAGTATAACTTATATGATCCACTTGTCCCGACTGCCCCGCTGGACTCTCAGAAGACCCGAGCAACGGGATCGAAGATCAGACCCTGGCACCGCACATCACTTCCCCCTTAAATTGCTCGACACTACTGGGTTACTATCGAGTGCCGAGGGTGATACCTCGTCAGCACTTCTGATGATAACCTTGTAGGTTAGTTAACCGGTCGTGGTAAGCAAGGGTGATTCCTCCTACACCACCCCCGATACCGACGCTGTCGTGCATCACTTCAAGTGTGGACCTCGAGGGTGATTCCTCCTTCGTTCACCTTGACGATAACATCAAGTGGGATTCTGTCGAGGGTGATTCCTCATGGTTCCCCTTGGTGTCGGACACACGGATAACTTGGATACTATGACTGAACATTGAACCATGACACTAAAGACGGGTCGGCTCTGAGGGGTACCCGCGCGAGCATGAATGCGGAGTGATGTGGAGACGGGTTGACCTGAGAGGTGCCCGCGAGATAACTACGAGGCGTGGCCGGGCATTCTTAGCCCTTGCCGCAAGTCCTCGAGACGAGGCGACGGGGTCACATCGATCGTGAGTCTCTGCTCGTTACCGCGCGCTCCTAATCCACTAACGGTTTGGATATTTGATTCGAGGGGCCTCTGGCCTGATAGCACTAACCATCACGTGGGCATAGTATGGGCGTTCTGCATCGTATAGTTCAGGCGAAGCTTAATAGACGTCAGCAACTGAGCGGCACACGCTGGGTTGGACTGGGAACGCAACCGCACTTGTATAAGGGGTTGCTAGGTCTGCTCACCGGCGGTGTACGCAACATGCAGGAGCGTCCGGGGCGATGGCCCAAGACCCCTGGGGGCATAGGTTAGTCCGGCGTGCTGACCTCTCTGTTAAGTATTTGGTCGGGTTGCGGTGTGTTGCTTAGCCGAGGCCGGGCATGACCCAGAAAGTGTGTCCGGCCGGAGTTAAGCGAGCGTGGTGGGTAAGCTGGTGTACCCCTGCAGGGAAGAACTAATCTATCGATAGCTTGTCCTACGGTAACGGACACTCGGAGTTGTATCCCGATCGGTACAACTAGAACTGGTGACTTGAGATGAAATGGTTAGTATGGCTCTGTGATTGCTTTCTCGCAGGGAGTCGAGGAAGAATCTCTGGGCGAGGTTGATGATACTGCTATACTTTACATTATGTTATCCTGCTCTCTTCTAATGCTGCAAGACTGACGAAGACGCTGAAGATGCTAGTCTTCGATAGGACTAGGCTATCCCCCTCTATTCTGGCATTTCTCCAGCCCAGTCCACATATACAGCCTCCTTTGAAAATGTTGCATAAGTAGTGTAGATCCTTGCTTGCTGAGTACTTCGGATGAGCACTCACGTTTGCTTTACTTTCTTTTTCCCCATATCCATATGTCGCCGCCAGATGACGGAGCCCCTGAGGTAGCTACCCCCGTCGACGACTACGGCTACTACTACTACTACCCACCCGGCGAGTACTACTACGAGGAGCCGACCGACGACCAGGAGTAGGATTCGGAGGGTCCTAGGCAGGAGGCCTACGCCTTTCGATCGTAGTATTTTATTTTGCCCCGCCTCTGTGAAGGCTTATCTCTGTTCTGTAATATATCTGTACCCAGATATCTAATGCTTCTGCTGACACTTGTATGCCATCGAGCTACGTATTCGAGCCCTTGAGGCCCTGGCTTTTAATATAAAGCTTGTATGACTTTATTTATGTTTTAGAGTTGTGTCGTGATATCTTCAAGTGAGTCCTCAGGCTTGATCGTGTGCATTTGCGTGTATGGTTAGTGCACGGTTAAGCCGGGGTCGTCACAGGTTGGTATCAGAACCAACTGCCTCTAGGAATCCCCCTATCCAATTCCTTGGCCGAAGTTGAGTCTAGTGGTCAAAAACTATTTTACTAACTTGGCTATGTGGCTTACGGGCCCACATCGCCAACTGGGTGGTATTAAGATCTTTTATTTCTCGATCTTTACTCTGGGACTCTGATCTCTCTTCTATTCGGGTTTAATAAATTTACTAACACCGACACTTAGGATCTCATTAATTCCATCCACCCGGAGAGCTGGATTCTGTGCGATTTCCCTGTCATTGATCTGATTAGTCTGATAATCATTTTCCTTTCCATTGTTTTGTTTAACCTTTCTTTCCGAAGTCTGATATATTTCTCATTGTCATATGACAACCCTGAACTTCTTGTTTCAGATGGACCGTCTGTTTCCCCCGCGCCCTACGACGCACCTAGTGCTTCGCACCTGTGCTCGAGACGTCCCTGGGTTTCCAGCTGTTCTGATCGCCCTCTTGATCAGGCTGGGATACCGCTGGTGCCCCGAGTACATAGTCTACGAGGTTTATCATGAGTTCAACCAGGAGCAGTACTATGCTGATGTTCGCATCTACGATCAGCAGGATGACTCCGACACTGAGCTGCATCATTTTCACGGTATAGGCGTGACGATTAAGATGGCAGTCCATGATGCCGCCTACTCTGCTGTCGCACCTCTTCGAGGATAGTTCAACGCTGACTTGGATGTCTCTGAGTATCGATACATTCCGTATGCCCCTGCTGGAGATGCTACTGGATTCTATACAGCTATTTGTGCCCCGTACGAGCCTCGTCGCTACGATCAGCGAGTTCTGATTCAGTGTACTCGGGCTCTGGATCGCACTGTTCGTGCTCTTGCTGTCGAGTTCGTTTGCCACTCGAGCACGACTCTACGAGGCTATGACGCAGTTGCTACCAGCTGTTCGTGCAGGCATACATCCGGAGCACATTCTTTACCAGAGCAGGACCGAGATGCCATCGGGGATCGATTGGCCTGCTGTGGGAGGTCACACACCTGCACGTGGACCTCTTCTTTCAGCTCGAGACCGGGTTCTGCATCAGAGCGCAGGATCCTTCTGCGATGAACGTCCATCGTCCGCACTTGCAGCTACCCCGTTTCAGTGGTTTTCTCCGACGTTGATGTAGCCTTTGCTATGTCTCGTTGTGTACTTCCTTACCGTGAGCCTGCACGCCGCCTAGCATGTCTAGCTTTTGAATTTGCGCCGTTATGCTGCCCGAATGTAACCTACTCTGTATGGATCTGTATGACTTAATGACTACTATTAAGCATCTGCTGTACGACTTAAATTCCGTCGAGTTACATCATGTTGTTCCTAAAATACTCGTCGTGGCTTCTGCTAAACTACCCCTGTTGATTTAGCAGGATGGGTGATAACAATCCACCTCCGCCGCCACCGCCTGACTATATGGCAGCAATGATGCAACAGTTTGAACTCAACCGTCAGTTCATGACGGGGATTATGCAACAATTCCCCCGTCCCAATGCCGACTAGCCGCCACCTTCCATCACCTTGCTAGAGTTTATGCGGCTCAACCCGTTGTTCTTTCGCAACACAGTCAACCCGCTGGATGCCGATGACTGGTTGCGTGACATCTCCTATGAGATGGAGTCTGCGGATGTCGCCCCGGCCAATTATGTCACCTTTGCGACATACCTTCTGAAGGGTCCCGCATCGCAATGGTGGGCCACTCACCGACAGACCCTACCACCTGGTACCGTCGTCACTTGGGCAGAATTCAAGATTGCTTTCCGTGCCCGCTACATTCCTCAAGCTGTCATAGCCTGGAAGAAGGCCATGTTCCGTAGTCTTGTTCAAGGTAACAAGACTGTGGAAGTTTATCAGCGCGAGTTTCTTGACTTGTCTCGCTACGCTGAAGAAGACATCCCCACTGATGCCCGAAGGCAAGAGAAGTTTCGTGAAGGGCTGCATCATGATATTCAGTTAGCTTTGCTCGTTCAAGACTATCCTGATTTCGCCACCTTGGTGAATAAGGCTATCATGGTTGAAACTGGTCTGAAGAAGCACAAGGAAGCAACCAGACGCACCCATGAGGCGGGCTCATCTTCGGGCTCGTCTTCCCAGAAGCGCCGCATCTGGCTACCTCAGAGCATGTACCGTCTAGCAGCTCCAGTGTACAGGCCTTCCTATGCTGCACCTCGTCTGCCTCCTCCACCACCGAGGCAGGCTCTGCAAGGTCCAACACGTCGAGCTCCTGCACCTCGTCCTGACAGTGGACTATGCTTCAAGTGTGGCCAGCCAAGTCACCGTGCTAGGGATTGTTCTCAGAAGCAGAATCAGTTGGCTCTTCCTTCTGCTGGCCGTGGTAATGGCCGCGGGAATTCTCAGCCTTGCTACAGCAATGCCAGACCTTCTTATGGTCATGGGCAGGCCTTCCATGTCAACATGAATGAAGACCCCAAACAACCAGCAACTGTGATGGGTACACTTCTTGTTAATTCAGTACCTGCAACTGTTTTATTTGACTCAGGAGCATCACATTCATTCATGTCAGAACACTTTGCACTCTTGCATGACGTTAAGTGTGAAACACTACACCATCCGTTAGTTGTAAACACTCCCGCGGGTCGGTGCCAAGCCACCATATTCAGCCCCGAAGTCACTGTTGTGATTGAAGAGAGAAAGTTTCAGGCCTTCCCCATAATTCTGAATAATTCCAACATTGACCTTATATTGGGAATGGATTGGTTGAAGGCTCACTATGCCTCAATCAATTGCGCCACTAAAGTTCTCCATCTCCTACACCCATCAGATGAGATAGTGAATTATCATGCTCATCTCACCCAGAACACCGAGGCTCAGATTTATGCCTTGAACGCATTGAACGCTTCTCCGCTTGAGGGGATCGAGAACATTCCAGTCGTGTGCGACTTCCAGGATGTCTTTCCAGAAGAACTTCCAGGTATACCCCCTGCTAGAGCTATCGAGTTCGTCATCGACTTGATGCCTGGCACCACTCCTATTGCGAAGCGTCCTTAGAAGATGCCACCGCACCACCTTATTGAGCTTAAGGAAGAAATCGATAAATCACTTAGGAAGGGCTTCATCCGTCCCAGTTCCTCTGCCTGGGGAGCACCGTCTCTCTTTGTCAAGAAGAAAGATGGTACGAATAGGTTGGTCCAAGATTACTGTCCTATCAACCAGGCAACCATTCAGAATAAATATCCACTTCCCCGGATCAATGACTTATATGATCAACTTGCTGGATCTTCGGTGTTCTCTAAACTCGACTTGAGGTTGGGTTATCACCAGATCCGTGTCCGCGAAGAGGATATTCCGAAGACCGCTTTCGTTACTCGCTATGGCTCCTATGAATACACCGTTATGTCATTTGGCCTGACGAATGCTCCAGCTACGTTCTCCCACCTGATGAATTATATATTCATGGATTACCTCGACAAGTTCGTCGTGGTATATCTGGATGATATTCTAGTATATTCGAGGAATAAGGAAGAACATGCCAAACATCTTCGCCTTGTTCGGGAGAGGCATCGAGAGCACAAGTTGTATGCCAAGTACTCCAAATGTTAATTCTCGCTTTCTGAAGTGACCTACCTTGGACATGTCATTTCCAAGGACAGTATTGCCGTTAACCCGGAGCGTGTTCAGGCTATCCTTGACTGGACTCCTCCGAAGAATGCCAAGCAAGTCCGAAGCTTTCTCGGTCTAGCCAGTTATTGCCGTCGATTCATCGAGAACTTCTCCAAGATCGCCAAGCCCCTGACTAATCTGCTCCACAAAGGCGTCAAGTTCGAGTGGACAGACAAGTGTCAGGAAAGTTTCCAGACCCTCAAGGACAAGCTAACTTCTGCTCCAGTGCTTGCTCCTCCTGATTCTCCCAAGGACATTGTCATATATTGCGACGCCTCTCGTCAGGGATTAGGCTGTGTCCTAATGCAAGAACGAAGAGTAATTGCCTATGCTTCACGTCCATTGCGTCCACATGAAGAAAATTATCCAATGCATGATCTTGAACTTGCTGCAGTGATATATGCATTCAAGTTATGGCGACATTACCTTGTGGGTAATCGGTGTGAGATTTATACCGATCACCAGAGTTTGAAATACTTGATCGCTCAACAGGATCTTAGTCTCCGTCAGCAACGATGGTTGGAAACAATTACGAACTATGACTGCGGTATTTCATATACCTCGGGCAAGGCTAACGTGATGGCTGATGCCTTAAGCCGCAAGTCATATTGCAACAACCTCATGGTTAGGCGAGCTCAACCTCGTCTTTATGCAGAATTGAGTCAGCTGAATCTGCGAATTTTTCCCCAGGGTTCTCTTAATAACCTTGTGGTACAGCCAGACATTCAAAAGGCTGTTAAGGTAGTGCAAGCCAAAGATGCTGAAATTGACTTGATGAAGAAAGAGCTTCACCTTGATAAGTACCGGGATTTCTCAGTTGCTGAAGATGGAACATTATATTTCAGAGACCGCATTGTAGTACCTCGATTCGAGCTTATGACTGACAAGGTCATGAAGGAGGCTCATGATACACCGCTGTCTATCCATCCGGGTAGCACCAAGATGTATCGCGGTCTTCGACAGAGGTACTGGTGGTCTAGAATGAAGCAGGACATTACTCGTTATGTTGCTGAATGTGACGTATGTTGTCGCGTGAAAGCAGAACATCAGAAGACTCCTGGAATTCTTCAACCACTCCCTATTCCTTCGTGGAAGTGGGATAAAGTGCAAATGGATTTCATGACTGGTCTTCCCAAGTCTCAGAAAGGTCATGATGCTATTCTTGTCGTCGTCGACCAACTTTCCAAGGTTGCTCATTTCCTGCCTGTCAAGGAGACTATCACTGCTAGCCAGCTAGCAGAACTGTATATCTCCAGAATCGTTTCACTCCACGGTATTCCGAAGGAGATCAGTTCGGATCGTGGCGGTCTTTTCACGTCCAAGTTCTGGGAAAGTTTCCAAGAAGCTATGGGGACTCACATTACATGGAGTTCAGCTTATCATCCTCAATCCCAAGGCCAAGACGAACGAGTAAATCAAGTGCTTGAAGATATGCTTCGCGCTTGTGTTATATCATTCGGTAAGAAGTGGGAAGAATCTCTCCCGTATGCCGAATTCTCTTATAATAACAGCTATCAAGCCAGCTTGAAGATGGCTCCATTCGAAGTGTTATACGGACGTAAGTGTCGAACCCCTCTGAATTGGTCAGAAACTGGGGAACGACCTCTCGTGGGACCGGACATTATTCAACACGCTGAAGAACAAGTCAGAATTGTCTGAGAAAATCTCAAGGCGGCTCAGGACCGCCAGAAGAGCAACTACGATCGCAAGCGATGGGGTCTGACATATCAACCAGGTGATCAAGCTTATCTTCGTGTCACTCCGATGAAGGGCACCCGTCGATTCGGAATCAAGGGCAAGCTAGCTCCTCGCTATATTGGTCCCTTTCGCATAGTTGCCAGACGTGGACAAGTGGCTTATAAATTGGAGTTGCCGCCACAATTCTCTCATATTCATGATGTCTTCCATGTGTCGCAACTTCGTAAATGCTTCAAGGAATCTCCGCACCGCGCAGTGGATCACGAGGTGCTTGAATTGCAAGATGACTTACCCTATAAGGAGCATCCGATCCGCATCCTTGATGAAGCTGAACGTCGAACTTGACAGAAGACGATCAAGTTCCTGAAAGTGCAGTGGTCGAATCACACTGAAGATGAAGCCACTTGGGAACACGAGGATCATATTCGGGAAGAATATCCAGGCCTCTTTCCTTCTACCTCCTAAATTCTCGGGACGAGAATTTCTTTTAGAGGAGGAGAACTTGTAACACCCCTGTGTAATTGCCACTATGATCAGCTGGTGATGATGCCAAGTCATGGCCATTTGCAGTGCCAAGTCACTTGGATTAATGAACAATTCAAATTCAATTCTGAAAATCAACTCAAATTTATAAGTGAAATATGAAGTTGATCAAACACTGTTGGAAAAATGTTCATTAATTGGCAAATAATCCAGGAACATTTATAAAACCATGATCAATATAATTGGAGCAAGATAAGTGACTCAAACAATATGAAATAGCACCAAAACAGCAATATATAATACATTTAAAATCATATCAATTTCAAATGAAGCCCAACTTTGCTCAAACCAATTTTTGGTGAATGCTTACATTGCATATTAATATTTGGACCAAGTCCCATATTTTACAAAAGTGCATAAGTGGCTTAGCTATTTCAAAACATAAAGAAAACAAAAGAAAATAAAAACAGAAAGTTAAAAAAAAGGGGAAGAGGCACTGTGCACTGGGCCTAAGTGCACAGTGCCCCAACCACCAGCCCACCTGGCCCATCTCCCCTTTCTCTCACCTGCGTGTCGCCGGCGCCTTGGTCGATCACGCGCGCGCCGGCGCGGCGTCGACACGCCGACGCCACCGATGCCCACCAACAGCGAGGAGGATAAGGACCTGCCTCGTCCATCTCCCCTGGCCCTCCTCGCTCACTTCTCCCTTCTCCCCTCGCTCTCTCCTCCTTTTCCCCATCGGCACCCGACGCGGTCGCCGCCGTGCGACGTCCGTCTCCGTGGCCGCAGCCACCGCATCGCCTCGCCGCCCTGTCCGTTGCCTCCGCCGACCTCGTCTACCTCGTCCTTGACCACGAGTGCGAGCAGAAGAGCACTGCTATGACGGGATCGAGCCGTCTTCTTCCTCGGATCGCCGACGCCTCTCCGACGAGCTCCGCCGTTCTGCTGCTCCTAAGCCACCAAGGGCTTTTCGTAGCCGCTCGGTGAGCTCCACGCCTTCCTTCCTTTCCCTCCGCGCTACCTGTCATCGTACCTAGCCACCACACCACTCACAACTGAACGCGCCACCGCATTTTCTCGCCGCCGGCGCCCTTCCGGTGACCTTTTGGTCATGGGCTTGCGCTCGTTGCACTCGCCGCGCCGCGTAGATCCACCCCAACCTCCCCGTTAGCTCACTAGCTCGCCGTAGCTACTTCTCCGCCGAGGACCCGAACGCGCGGCCGCCTAAGCTCGTCGCCGGCCACTTCTCCGGTGACCATTTGGTCCGGCGCCACCGCAGATCGACGAGGAACACTCCTGCGGTTCAAACGCAAGTTGTTGCATGCGGTTTGGCGCCCCGTAGCGAAATCCCGACATCGGCCGCGTCCCTCCGCCGCGTTTTCGAGCTCGCCGGCGTTCAGCCGCCGGCCAGCTGACATGGCGAATTGGGCCCCGCCCCGGGGTCACTGACCAGTGGGTCCTGGGGGACCAGTTGACTGGGTTGAACCAGTCAACTGCTGACTGGGCGCCCACTGTGTCACTGACACGCGGGCCCCACCGCCCTGTTAATTAATCAAAACGTTTTAACAATACAAATTAAACTAAATAAGTTAACTAGCCTATGACATGTGGGGCCCACCCCCCTAATTAACCCATTTAGTTAGATTAACTCACCGTTAAAGTAACAGAGGCTGACATGTGGGTCCCACTGGACCCACATGTCAGGTTTGACCTGGTCAGCCGACCTGTTGACCTGCTGATGTCAGCATTACCTCATGCTGACGTCATATATCATTTTCTGTAAATAAAATTAATTCCAGAAAATCATTTAAACTTTAAAAATTAATAACTTTTAAACCGTAGCTCAGATCGAAAAAGTTAAAACATGAAAGTTGCTCAGAACGACGAGACGAATATGATCGTGTCATCTGTTTCTTTGTCGAAACCCCCTACGTAGAAGAACTCGTAACTCCTAACCCGGTTCCGATAGATGAATAGTGCGTAATCACGGGTAAATAAATTCCCCCTTAATCTTATGATAACTAAAATGACTTATGCATACTTCAGGCAACCCTGCACTGCATCATAGTCGTAGCATGCCCTGTGTTGCATCGTTGCTGTATATTTACTTGTTTCCTCCCCCTCTCTTCTCTCTCGGTAGAACCCGATGTCGACGTAGCTCCCGAGGTCGACGCTGCTCAGGAGCCTGATGACTCAGTCGACGACCCTGCCCTTGCCGTCGAGCAGACAGGCAAGCACCCCCATTTTGAGCATTCCGATATCGCCCACTGTCTTCTCTCTTATGCTTGCATTAGAAGTTACTGCTGCTATTGTTGTCCTATATCTGCTGCACAGCCTGTTTAATTGTAGCCTACTGTTGATACCTGCCTGCTATCCTAAACTATTTAGTATAGGATGGGTAGAGCCCTATCAGATACCCACTTGTCCCGACTGCCCCGCTGGACTCTCAGAAGACCCGAGCAACGGGATCGAAGATCAGACCCTGGCACCGCACATCACTTCCCCCTTAAATTGCTCGACACTACTGGGTTACTATCGAGTGCCGAGGGTGATACCTCGTCAGCACTTCTGATGATAACCTTGTAGGTTAGTTAACTGGTCGTGGTAAGCGAGGGTGATTCCTCCTACACCACCCCCGATACCGACACTGTCGTGCATCACTTCAAGTGTGGACCTCGAGGGTGATTCCTCCTTCGTTCACCTTGACGATAACATCAAGTGGGATTCCATCGAGGGTGATTCCTCAGAGTTCCCCTTGGTGTCGGACCCGGATAACTTGGATATTATGACTGAACATTGAACCATGACACTAAAGACGGGTCGGCCCTGAGGGGTACCCGCGCGAGCATGAATGCGGAGTGATGTGGAGACGGGTTGACCTGAGAGGTGCCCGCGAGAAAACTACGAGGCATGGCCGGGCATTCTTAGCCCTTGCCGCAAGTCCTCGAGATGGGTCCACGGGGTCACATCGATCGTGAGTCTCTGCTCGTTACCGCGCGCTCCTAATCCACTAACGGTTTGGATATTTGATCCGAGGGGCCTCTGGCCTGATAGCACTAACCATCACGTGGGCATAGTATGGGCGTTCTGCGTCGTATACTTCAGGCGAAGCTTAATAGATGTCAGCAACTGAGAAGCACACGTTGGGTTGGACTGGGAACGCAACCGCACTTGTATAAGGGGTTGCTAGGTCTGCTCACCTGCGGTGTACGCAACGTGCAGGAGCGTCCGGGGCAATGGCCAAGACCCCTGGGGGCATAGGTTAGTCCGCCGTGCTGACCTCTCTTTTAAGTATTTGGTCGGGTTGCGGCGTGTTGCTTAGCCGAGGCCGGGCATGACCCAGAATGTGTGTCGGGCCGGAGTTAAGCGAGCGTGGTGGGTAAGTTGGTGCACCCCTGCAGGGAAGAACTAATCTATCGATAGCCTGTCCTACGGTAACGGACACTCGGAGTTGTATCCCGATCGGTACAACTAGAACTGGTGACTTGAGATGAAATGGTTAGTATGGCTCTGGGATTGCTTTCTCGCAGGGAGTCGAGGAAGAATCTCTGGGCGAGGTTGATGATACTGCTATACTTTACATTATGTTATCCTGCTCTCTTCTAATGCTGCAAGACTGATGAAGACGCTGAAGATGCTAGTCTTCGATAGGACTAGGCTATCCCCCTCTATTCCGGCATTTCTGCAGCCCAGTCCACATATACAGCCTCCTTTGAAAATGTTGCATAAGTAGTGTAGATCCTTGCTTGCTGAGTACTTTGGATGTGCACTCACGCTTGCTTTACTTTCTTTTTCCCCATATCCATATGTCGCCGCCAGATGACGGAGCCCCTGAGGTAGCTACCCCCGTCGACGACTACGGCTACTACTACTACTACCCACCCGGCGAGTACTACTACGAGGAGCCGACCGACGACCAGGAGTAGGATTCGGAGGGTCCTAGGTAGGAGGCCTACGCCTTTCGATCGTAGTATTTTATTTTGCCCCGCCTCTGTGAAGGCTTATCTCTGTTCTGTAATATATCTGTACCCAGATATCTAATGCTTCCGCTGACACTTGTATGCCATCGAGCTACGTATTCGAGCCCTCGAGGCCCTGGCTTGTAATATAAAGCTTATATGACTTTATTTATGTTTTAGAGTTGTGTTGTGATATCTTCAAGTGAGTCCTTAGGCTTGATCGTGTGCATTTGCGTGTATGGTTAGTGCACGGTTAAGCCAGGGTCGTCACGTGCAACATGCTTCTTCTTCAAGAACTCAAGCCGTCGTCCACGCGCTCGTCATCGACCGCGGTCTTCTACACCACCCCGCATGCGGGGGGCTCCCGCGACGGCCCTTCTCCTCCGCCACAGCAACCCCATGTTGGCCGCCCTGGCTACGGCGCCCCCTACAAGTCCGGCTCAGGCCGGTACAAGGCCAAGAAGAAGAACACGGGGGGCGGTGGTGCCCCGTTCTTCCCCAACCTGCAAAATCCATGGACCGGCGCTATCCACATGTATCCGATGACGGGTCATGGTGGACCCATCAACCCTGCCGCTGGACACGGCCATGCTCCCAGCCTCCTTGGGCCGCACCCTGCCGCATCGCTGTCTCGCCCGGCTCAGGCTACATGGCCCTGCCTGCTCTGTCGCCCGCGCCTCCATCACCCGCGACCTTCACCTACAGCGGCTACCCCACCTATGGCACCTACGGCGCCCCCTCGACACCGACATGGGATCCCTCCGCCCTCGCCAACTACTTCAACACCATGAGTCTGCAGGCTCCCACGGAGTGGATCATGGACACTGGAGCCTCTGCTCACATGTCTTCGTCTGCCGATAACCTCACCTCTATTTCCTCTACTCCTCCACATAAACACATCATGGTCGGTGATGGCTCTTCTCTTCCTGTCTCTCACTCAGGCCATGCAACCCTTTCTACTTCTTCCTCTCATAAACTCACTCTTCGTGACGTTCTCGTCACCCCTCGCATAGTTCAAAATTTAATTTCCGTTCGCCAGCTCACTCGTGACAACTTATGCTCGGTTGAATTTGACCCTTGGGGTTTTTCTGTGAAGGATATCAGGACAGGAGCCGTGATTCTTCGGTGCAGTAGCTCGGGTGATCTATGCCCGACCTCCTCCTTGCCGCACGCCCACACCGCCTTCACCGCAGACTCCAGCCTCTGGCACAGGCGCCTCGGCCACCCTGGTCTCGATGCATTCCGGCGCCTCGCCTCGTCATTATCACTCCCTGTTAATAAAGTGCTCAAGGATCCTAGGTTATGCCATGCTTGTCAACTTGGCCGTCGCGTTCATTTACCTTTTTCTACTTCTACAACAAATACTCATCGTCCATTTGAATTAATACACTATGATCTTTGGACTTCACCTGTTGCGAGTGTTTCTGGTTATAAATACTTTCTTGTTATTTTAGATGACTTCACTCACTGCCTATGGACGTATCCTCTACGTAAAAAATCTGAAGCTTTTTCCCTACTGTCTAACTTTCGTGCTTATGTCGCCACGCAGTTCTCTCTCTCTCTCTCTCTTCAAGCAATTCAGTGTGATAACGGACGTGAATTCGACAACCACGCCCTCCAGAATCTCTCCGCCCAACATGGGATTCAGCTGCGTTTCTCGTGTCCCTATACTTCCCCACAAAACGGTAAAGCTGAACGCATCATTCTAACTGTCAACGACATTAAACGCACCCTCCTATTCCAAGCGAGTATGCCTCCAAATTTCTGGGTCAAAGCTCTCCACACCGCCACCTATCTCCTAAACAGACTACTCACCAAAGCACTCGCCGCCCCATGTCCCTTTTCCGCCCTCTTCTCAAAACCACCAGATTATACCCTCCTTCGCACTTTCGGCTGCCTATGCTACCCCAACCTCACCGCCACAATGCCCCACAAATTGTCCCATCGTTCCGCCGCGTGTGTCTTTCTGGGTTATACCTCCAATCACCGTGCTTACCGTTGCATGGATATTGAGTCTCGGCGCATCATAATCTCTCGCCATGTGATTTTTGACGAAACTCGATTTCCCTTTGCACCCAATTTTTCTGTGTCTAACATGCAGCAGCACGCATCGACATCAGCCCTGGACGACGATCCGATCGACGTCCCCGCCTCGGTCCCCATGCCTCCCATACACGCTGGCCCGCGTCGATCCGCTGGACTTCGCTTCGCGCCTACCCCAGCCTCCCTGGCATGGTCTCCTTCGTCGCCGAGCATGCCGGCCCACTTGCCTGCTTCGCCGGCCAAGTCGGCCTCGTCGACCTTGCCGGCCCGCTCGCCGGTCTCTAAGACCCAGCAGGCCTCCGCACCGGCCTCGCCCGACAGCGGCTCTGCTGCTGATCTCGAGGAGGCGGCCTCTGGCGCTGCGTCTCCCGCGTCGAGCTCGTCCACGGCTTTGTCCACGACTCCGCTGACTTCGTCGTCCCCGCCGTCCCCGGCTCCTGTTGTTCCGGTTCCTCGCATGGTCACCCGCCGACAGGCTGGCAAGATCATCGGACCTCGCAAGCGCCTCAACCTTCATGCTGTTGCCGCGACCGCTCCTGTTGTCGCCCCCGCGGTTGTCCCATCGCCGGTTCCCAAGTCTGTTCGTGGTGCTCTCAAAGACCCGAACTGGCTCGCGGCTATGACCGACGAGTATGGTGCTCTTCTCGCAAACGACACATGGGCTCTTGTGCGTCCTCCCGCCAACGCCAACGTCATCTCCGGGAAGTGGGTGTTTCATCACAAGTTCAAACCCGATGGCAGCCTCGACCGCTACAAAGCACGTTGGGTCCTCCGTGGTTTCTCCCAGGAGCACGACATCGACTTCGACGAGACTTTCAGCCCGGTGGTTAAACCAGCTACCATCCGGGTCATCCTCTCCATCGCACTCTCCTCCAACTGGAAGATTCGCCAGCTCGATGTCAAGAACGCCTTTCTCCATGGGCGTCTTAACGAGGTGGTCTTTCGTCAGCAGCCAACTGGCTTTGTTGACTCCGCTCGCCCTGAACATGTATGCCGCCTCAACCGCGCACTCTATGGCCTGAAGCAAGCCCCTCGTGCGTGGTATCACCGCTTTGCGAGCTTCATCACCTCCTTCGGCTTCACCTGCTCCAAGTCGGATACATCACTATTCACTCTGCACGGTTCCATGGGGACTGCTTATCTTCTCCTCTACGTCGATGACATCATCCTCACGGCTTCTACATCGACCCTGCTTGAGCGCGTAATTACCACTCTCAGCGCCGAGTTTGCCATGACCGACTTGGGTGAGCTACACCACTTCCTCGGCCTTGCTGTTCGTCGTGACTCCAGTGGGATGTTCCTCTCGCTGACCCAGTATGCTCTCGAGATTCTCGAGCGTGCTGGCATGAGCTCCTGCCACCCTGCCTCAACACCCGTGGACACATCGCCCAAGCTGGCCGCTGCCGCCAGCTCACCTGTTGCTGATCCTTTGGAGTATCGGAGTCTAGCCGGTGCTCTTCAGTACCTGACGTTCACACGTCCTGACATCGCCTACGCCGTCCAGCAGATTTGTCTTCACATGCATGATCCCCGTGACCAGCACTTGACCTTGGTCAAGCGTGTTCTCCACTACGTCAAGGGTACCCTGCACCACGGCCTTCAGCTCACACCCTCCTCTACGGATCGCCTTGTTGCTTACACTGATGCAGACTGGGCTGGTTGTCCTGACACTCGCCGATCGACATTCGGCTACTGTGTGTTCCTTGGCAACAACCTGGTCTCGTGGTCCTCCAAGCGCCAGCACACCGTCTCCCGCTCTAGCGCTGAGGCAGAGTATCGAGCTGTCGCTAATGCCGTTGCTGAAGCAAGTTGGCTTCGCCAACTCCTCCAGGAGCTTCACCGACCTCTCCCTGCTGCCACAGTCGTCTTCTGCGACAATGTCAGCGCCGTCTACATGTCCACGAACCCCGTTCAGCCTCAGCGCACCAAGCACATCGAGATCGATCTTCACTTCGTTCGAGATCGTGTTGCGCTTGGGCACATTCGAGTTCTTCATGTGCCTTCTTCCCGGCAGTTCGCGGACATCTTCACCAAAGGCTTGCCATCGCCATTGTTCTTGGATTTTCGGTCCAGTCTCAGCGTCCGAGCATCTCCCGTTGTGACTGCGGGGGGCTGTTAGGCAATCCGATCTGACCATACCCTGCCATATTTAGTGCTCCTACATTTGCATATAAATCGGGCCATTATGGTTAGGATTGTATTGATTTGTTTCCATGATTATCTTGTAACCTGTCTATATATATATGAGGTAACATGGAACCCACAATTACGTGGTCAAACATTCTCTCTTTCTAGTTCTATCAATTCTTTCACCGGCACAGGATCGAAGCAGGTAATGCCTTCGTCAATCTTAAAACGCCGCGATTACAACTTAAATAGACCCCTTGCAGTAGGTGTGGTGATGCATCTAATCTACAGTAGGTGTGGTCTTGTGTGCGCATCTGCGTTGTACCTGCATCCCGACTATCACGAACACATCCGCCACCCCGACCATCATGTACTGTGGCACTAGCCATGCCCAGCTCATCGGCACCGTCGCACCACCATCGTCAACCAGTTCGTGCTGACGCGCCGTCTCTAGCCTCCGAGCCTCCACCAACGCCGCCACACACATGGCGGCTAGCGACACAGCCATGCCCGTACCTATTCGTTGCAGCAGCGTTAGTCCTGATGAGATGCCTGTCACGCAACGCAATGCCGGCACTAGAACACGGTCGTAGAAAGGCACGAACAACAGGACAGCTGCTGGCCAGAACGTTTGCAACGTGGCTGGCGGCAGCTCTAGGCCGCCAAAGATACGACGATCAAGGGTACGACCCTGCCAACCAGATTACTAGGCATGCAAACCAGATTGGCAATAGCCTTAGCATGCCGCATGCCTCCTCCAGGTTGGTTGCAGCATCTTCATCTTCATACTGGTGTATTTTAGTGCGGAAGAAGAAGCTTGAGTTCTTGGCAAGAGTAATGAAACTACGGCTGAGACGGGCAAAGGGGCTACCGGAGCCAGCGATGGACATGTGGAGGCGGTAGGTAGGAATGCCAAGGAGGAAGACGACGAAGGCGCAAATCATTACGGTGCATAGCATGCCAAAACCAATTCCCCAACCAAAATTCTCTTGGATGTAGCTTGCGACATTAATGGCGATACCTATACCAACGGCTATGGAAAAGTGCCACCAATTGAAGAAGGAGCTGCGGGCTGCGCATTCGCTAGGGTGGTCAGGGTCAAATTGATCGGCGGTAAAGGAAAGGCCACAAGGCTTGTCAGCACCCTGTGCGAAGGCGATGAGATAGAGGGAGGCGTAGAAGAAGGCCACTTGCAACGACAAAGGACGTGAAGGGGAGTCGTTGTCGAGGGTTGGTGATGGTTGATGAGCAAGGAGCGTGGATGCTAGAGTGATCATGCCGTAACCCTGCACATATAGAAGTAGTTTTGAGTGGTGAGTGTTTGTGCAATTAATGTTCTAGTGGCAATCCTTAATGTGTAATGCAGTGTCATCAACAATACTAAAATCTAGCATTAATAATCTGAAACTATATTGATTATGGTACACCTGCTTTAATTTTTTTTACATTGCCACGAATTTTAGAGCCAATGTCTAATCATGAACTTTTGACAAATAATTCAAGTTATATTAATAGAGCATGGAATTAATATTATCTAGAAATGTGGATCTTATAAGGGTTATACATAGTGTGAGTATTGTCAAACTAAGATGTGATGTTTAGTTTGATGGCTAGGGGGAACTAAGAAGATCAGCTAATAATGGCGGGCGACAAGGGCGACACGGGTGGATCGTGAAACCTAGCACCGCCACCCCCAAAAAAACCACCCCTCCTCTCGGTCGCCCCGGAGGAAGCTGTAGGGCGAAGCCGCTGTGGTCGACGGTGGTGACGGGGACCTTGCTCGCGTCGAGGGGGTGTCCTCGGTCACGACGAAGTCTCCCTCGGCGACAGCGGCAGCAGCAATGTTTTGGGTGGCTGCTCGGTTCTGGCAAGTCAGGCCGGTGGCTTGCCTCCTCGTCTGTGCGCCGTACTGCTGCCGCTCGAGCGTGGCGCTGGTGTGTGGGCGGGCATGTGTGGCGTGACGGCGGGCAGGCCACTGTTGTTTCCGTCAGATCTGCCGCCTGGAGCCGCGGGCTGTGGGCAGCGCAGGGCCGGTGTCCCTCCGTTGTGGCGGCGATGGCGTCGGCTTGGTGGAGGCAGCGGTGTGGTGGCGGGCCTTTTCTCTTATCACATCATGACAACGTTCTGCTTGATCGATCCTCCTCGACATGGCCGTCGACGTGTTCCGAAACTACTGCCAGAGATCTTGCCCAAGGATATCTGGATCGAATAGTATCCGGTCATGCGTCTCCATATCAACCTACGTGGCTCCAGGAGGGCGTGGCATGAAGCTCTGTTATTTGTTGACGCCATGGGACATGTCCACATCTCAATTTCCATGGCACAGATAGCGGTGGAGAAAGTCTTGATGGCTGAGATAGGAGGATCAGTAAGGTGGAGGGGGCCTTGAAGGCGATGGAGTCAGCTAGGTGTTTGAAAGCTTTCAGTAGCAGCAGTGTCAAGTGGGGGCGACAACACTGGAGAGTTTCATTTTTTGTGGTTCTCCTCGGGTCCGAGTTGTGACTTTCAGGATGAAAACCTAAGGTCTGGCCTTCATTCGTTGTGCCTGGCAATTACCTTGTTGAAGGTATTGTTTTGAGAGCTCGGGCTATCTCCAGGGTGAAACCCTATGATCTTGGATCGGGCGATGAAGGCGCTTGTGCGCTGTTTTCTTCTTGAAGGCGTCGCTTTTGAAGACCTTTTATGTTTTTCGGGTGTTGTCTTTGATGGTGGTTGTGTGCTGCTGCTGAGAGGAGTTGATCACTCTGGCGAGGCCTTTGTTTATTTTTCTTTTCGGGCAGTGTGCATCCTGGATGTCTTTGTAACTTCTTGTTGGTGCAGAGGCTGCGTGTAATTGGTATTTTTGTGATATTAATATATTTCCCTTTAAAAAAATCAAATCCTAATTGTGCTGGCTCTTGTCCACAAAGAAATAAAATTTTGGGAAGTTAAGCTTTGACAACTTTCAGCAAGTTTACATAAAAATTACCTACATCTATGGCACTAGATAATATCATCGGATACATCATGACACATACTTTCGTATTATGTTTATTTCGTATTATTAATGTTAATATTTTTCTTAATAAACTTTGTCAAACCCTATGATATTTGACTTTGAGAAAAGACTATAAACACTATGATTATGAATTATGAAATGGTGGGAGTAGTAAATAAGGCGAAGTCTAACCAAAAAGATGACAAAGGAGATTAGTTTCCTAAATAATTACCAGGACATAGAGGGTGCAGGCGAGGATGATGGACCGGTAGCGGCCTAGCCAGGAGTCGGCGACAAAGGCGCCCAGCAGTGGCAAGAGCCTAGCAGTCCCCGTCCAGACGTTCACAGCCGCTGCCGCTGCAGCGTTGGAGTGGCCGAGCGGCCCCGTCAAGTACGTGATCAGGTTAGCCGACACGCCATAGTAGGCGAAGCTGCCGGCACCCTGCACCACTGCATATGCATCGCTATCTGGTTAGCATTTTTTGATAATTGGTGCTAGTAATTAAATAAAAATATCGCATCAAATGGATACATAAACAATGGGCCAAACCTATGGGTTTCACCTGAAACTTGAGACCTTCTATTATTGAAGAGCATCACAATACATGAACTCTCCTGTGTTGTTGGCACCAAGTTGCCAGAGAAGAAGTACAGACTGGCATCGAAATCGTGGATCAGAGTGAAGTCCACACATCCAGCATTTGCGGAGATGCCAAATCTGCCAATCAAGACAACGAGCGTGCTATGCTAACACGACGGGTGTCCAGCAGCCGGGGACAAGGCAGGGATGCCGTGAGGCAGCCGTCCCTCACCGGATCAAGCCGGACGAGATCCGCCGGATCAAGCCGTCCCTCACACGGCGCGAGTCGCCACCCAAAGACCCCCAGTGGTGGCGTGCCTCCCAAAGTCCGCTAAGTGGACTAGAGCTGCACTCAGCCATCGGCTGCCCCCATGGAGCACCTTCGGAGCTGGGCCACAAGGCGCTGGATCAGACCCGATTCGCGACACTACCGTCTACCGGACGCGCCACAGCAGCCCCACCCCACACATCGCCGGCGCCACTGCCAATAGAGGGCCGCCACACCCACACGCCCGCACTTGTAGTTCTATCGGCGAGCTAGGAGCCACCGAAGCCACACAAGCCGCGTCGACCGCGGCGAGATCCGGCGGCAACACGCTGGCCACGCTAGTTCAGAGCCAGCAGGAACCGGGCCGTCTGTGCAAGATCTGGGAGCCGCACATCTGGCCAAGACCACCCCGGCCCCGGCGCGCGAGGAGCAGGAGCACTCTGCCGGCGTCAGAGCAGGACGAGCTGCCGCAGCACGGCGCCGAGCGCGAGGTTAGCCAGCACGAGCGTGGACCCGGCTCACGAGGCGGTTTTTCCTTCTACATCTCCATAGTTAACTAAGTTGATCTAGTAAAGAGCTAGCTAGCTGTAGGACTGCAGTGAGTGGATACCGGCGACGAAGATGGCGGAGCGCCACCCGCCGGAGGTGCCGTGGTAGACGGGGCGGCCGCGGAAGTCCGAGACGCCGGCCAGCGGCTCCTCCCTGGCCCTGCCTTCGAGAAAGGGAGCCTCGGCGTCCACCATTGCCATCTCCTGCTAGCTTGCTTGCTCATAGCTTGTTGGGTGGGAGTATTATCTTGAAGACACTTTCTTCTCCTGTCATCATCGCTTAGAGTTAAAAATAGCTTGCTTAATTAGCTGCTCAGACAGACGTGCACATAATAAACTAATTAATGTCTGCGTCGCTACGCGCACGATGGATCACGTGGGTAAAGCCTCGAGCGCCACGGGTATCAAATCAAGACTTGATTATTACTCCTATTATTATTATTACTAGCAAAAGTGCCCGTGCGTTGCAACGGGGACACGAATAAATAAATGTGCTTCAAACGGCAGATCTACAAAGCTTTGCATTGCTAAAATCAATGGCGGTAGACGTGGATCGATCGGCTGTTGCTTGAAGAGAAACTTTGGCATCGAGGGTTATTTGGTGGTTCGCTCGAAAGGGATATGATCACGTGGGTAAAGCCTCGAGCGCCACGGGTATCAAATCAAGACTTGATTATTACTCCTATTATTATTATTATTATTATTATTATTATTACTAGCAAAAGTGCCCGTGCGTTGCAACGGGGACACGAATAAATAAATGTGCTTCAAACGGCAGATCTACAAAGCTTTGCATTGCTAAAATCAATGGCGGTAGATGTGGATCGATCGGCTGTTGCTTGAAGAGAAACTTTGGCATCGAGGGTTATTTGGTGGTTCGCTCGAAAGAGATATGTGATGTAACGGAGCATTCCGGTGTTGTTGTAAGAATATAATGAGCATTAACCGGTGGTTAGATCGCCAAAGGAAATATATTAATATCTCGATAGATGGTTAGGAGGGCAGTGGTACCCTAGCTTAACAGAGATCAAACTGTAGGCTTGACGCTTTGTTGTCTTGTCAATATTGATTTTTTCTCTGTAGGTAGCAAGTCGCTCATGATGACATCGTCAATCTTAAGCCTCCGCAATTTTGACCCAGTCTTTAGTATAGACCCGGTATTCAGTAGACGTGTGCGTGTGCGTGTGTCAATGTTATAATTGGTGCCCTAGTTATTGCACATCTAAATGAGTCAATCAAATAGCATTAAAAATGACTCAATCAAATATGAATAGAAAAAAGAAAGTTAAAAAAAAATACATGCACGAATCTCCATGTAAAATCAATGACATAGGATTCAGATGTGTAATACTTAGAGCACATCTAAATATGCTTTAGCAAAACCTGCAAGCAAATGACATGACTACTTATGAACTGAAAACTCTCTACAATAACAGAGATTAGTCAAGTAGTATTATTAAACATGGCATAGGAGAGAGCTACCATCAGTCTGGTCCGTGATGTAATGCTTAGCATGGCATACCTGTCTTGCTTATTTGAGAGTTGTATGAGGATGAGGCTAGTCTGTACGATGGCCACCTTCCGCCTGATCTCCACGTTCCAGAGCTTCAGCGGCAGCCACGGGAATGACTTAATTCACGTCTCCGACGCAAACACAGGTAGTAGTACGTATGCTTGGCTGCTGAACAAGATCAAAACTGCCCAGCTGCCATGCCCTCGTGAGCTACATGGAAAACGGAAGGGAGGAGGGGGTCGGATCCGAGGTTGGATATGAGCTGACATCGAGGTTTCGTTCATCTTCCTGCTATCCGCCGCGGCCCAGTACGTACTCCCGTCATCTCGGGCTAGTCCCGCTTCGTCACGTGACTTGTCGCACCATAGCCATGTAGCCGTTCCGAACAGGTTGCGCATGCGCCAGCCGCTCTAGCTAGCTAGGCCGCCGCATGCACGTATCGTTCGTGCTGGCTGCCGCTGCGCTTTGGCTGGGTAAACCACCATGCTGGTTCGCGTCACTGCTGGTTTTGGCCTCGCAGCCTGATGTTGCCGTCTACCGCTGGTGTACTGTTATGCGTCGCCTGCTGGCCTCTGCCGCGAGCTTCGCGCCTACACGCAGGAGTCGCCGCACCGTTCCTGGGCATGGCAACCACGTGCTCGAGCAGCCCACGCAGCTTGGCCCTGCTAGTTACGAGCATCGCGTATTAGCTAGCCACCCACCACCGCATCACGCGCGCTGGCCACCGCGTGTCGCAGTGCTGCACACATGCTTCGGCCGCGCCGGATGCACAAGCTCTTCCCAGGCCATCGCCGCTCCGGGAACTCGTGCAGGCGGCCGCCTCTTCGCTTTGGTGCTCCTCAATGACTCTGGCCATATATAAACGACCGGTCTTCCTACATGCTAGCGTCTCTGATATGTCACAGCGATCCCCTTCCAATCTCCCAGGCGCGAAATCGCTCCCGATTCGATGAACCCTAGCAAAATCCCGGTGCCCTTTTTATTGAACGAGGGGAGGTAGGAACCGGAGGTGTGTCCGACTTTTATTTTAGTTTATGTAGGTCTGACTATGTTACATCTAGATGTGAGATATTATCTCACATCTAAGATGATGCCATGTGTTTCTAAATCTCGCTTCAATTCCTGGCTTTGTGGTCGTTTTTTCCATGTCTTTGTTTGTCGTAGTTGCTTGCTGTTGTTTCTTGCTTGGGCTGGGCTTTTCCTAGACTAGTAGTAGAAAAAATGTTTAACGAGAGGGAAGAAATAATCCATTTATTCCTCTTGCTGCCTCGCTGGGTATCAAGTACTCACGGTGGCTGGCTGGCCAGTGCCATCACTAGACACTTAAGCTATGCGGAGTTCACATTCTGGGCTAAACTTGATTAACACAAGTTTGCAAGCAACGTGGTGCGTGCATGATGCTCAAGCCTGGCATGCATCCTCTATCTCTTTTCTCGAGTATCCTATAGCTTGCCTCTAGGTGAACGCCCTTTAGGTAAGCTACCCCATTTGCCTACGTGAAAAAATGTTGGATTTATTTTTCAAAATTTTGAAAAATGTTTGAGAATTTGAAAAAAAATCAATTTAAAAGAAATATCAATTCAAAAAAATATTGTGAATTTAAAAAATATTCATGATACAAAAAATGTTCCTGAGTTTGAAAATTCTTTGACAACTTAAAAATGTTCATGTATTAAAAAAAACAAGAATAGAAAAGATGTTCACGATTTGTTAATTTTTTAGATTCTCCAAAATGTCCATGAATTAAAAATACCGATTTGAAAAATGTCCATGAATTTTAAGAAAGTACATTGGGGCAAAAAAAGGATCAACAAGCTAGTAGCATATCGATGGTGGACTCACAACTAGGACGAATGAAAAGGGTGGGACCCCAGTTGCGAGCCATTGTTTGACATGCAACTGCGGCAAAAAAGATCAAGGGCCGAGTTGCATGTCAATAGTAGACTTGCAACTGAGACAGAAAAAAGTTTAGCCCTGTTGCGAGTCGATGATGGATTTGCATCTGGGATAAAAAAGAGTCGAACCCAGTTGCGAGTTCATGTTGGACTAGCAATTGGGTCAAAAGAAAGTAGGGCTTGGTTATTAGTTAAAAGGTGGACTTGCGACTGGGACAAAAAAGGCCGAGCCCTTGTTATAGTTCGAAGGTGGACATGCGATTGGGACTAAAAAAGATCGTGTTCCAGTTGCGAGCCAAGGGTCAACTTGCAACTGGGACAAAAAATGTTGGGCTTCAGTTGCGAGTCGAGGGTGGACTTGCAATTGGGACAAAAAAAGTTTGGACCGTAGTTGCGAGTCGAGGGTGGGATTGCAACTCGGACAAAAGAAGGTCTGGCCTTAGTTGCGAGTCGAGGGTGGACTTGCAACTCGGACAAAAAATGTTTGGGCTCCAGTTACGAGTTGAGGGTGGACTTGTAACTGAGACAAAAAAATGTCAAGGCCCAGTTGCGAGTCAAGGGTGGGATTGCAACTGAGACAAAAAATGCCGAGGCCCAGTTGCGAGTCGAGGGTGGGATTGCAACTGGGACAAGAAAAGTTCAGGCTCCAGATGCGAGTCAAGGGTGGGATTGCAACTGAGAAGAAAAAATGTCGAGGCCCAGTTGCGAGTCGAGGGTGGGATTGCAACTGGGACAAGAAAAGTTCAGGCCCCAATTGCGAGTCTAGGGTGGACTTGCAACTGAGAAAAAAAATATCGAGATCCAGTTGCGAATCGAGAATGAGTTTTCAACTGGGACAAAAGAAAGTCGAGCCACCGTTACAAGTTGAGGGTGGACTTGCAACCGGAACAAGAAAAAAGACAGGCCCTGTTTGGTAGTAGACAGTCAACTAACAAATATGGAAAAAATCTTATGAATTTTAAAGAAAAATGAAAAATAAAAATGGAAAAAATAAAAGAGAAATAAAGAATTAAAAAACATGAATTTAAAAAGTTTATGAATTTGAAACAACAAAAGAAGAAAAAGGATAAAGAAGAAAGAAAAAAGAAACAAAAAAAGGAAATAAAACAATTGCTTGTGGCCGCAGCCCACGCTGAGGCAATACACGATGCTGTGGAAAAAAAACCCAGCCTAAACGCCACGACCTGCCCATCGCTTGAGCGACGCATACAAGAACAACACCAAATGACAAAAAAGACAAAAAAATACGAATCTTGATGTATAAATCATGTGATTAGAAAGTTAGATGTGAGATAATTATTTCACATCTAGATGTGAAATAGCAAATCTGATTATTTTATGAAGGGGAAGGCAAGAGGTTGTTTCCGAATTTGTTTTCCAAACCCACGTGCCACGGGAATCGGTGAAACTTGCCCAAGCGGCCCACGCTTGCGACGCACGATTAAAATCAATTTGAATCAGAAGCCACGGACAAAGAAACTTGCACAATATCATTGGTTAGCTAAGTTGGTTTCAGCGGGCGTGCGCTTTCCTTGCCACCCTTGTTCGAGTCCCATCCACAGTAATTTTTAATATTTTTTTGACGTGTGGTACGAAGTACGAAAAACAAAGGTTGACCAGTTGAGCATCTTCGTGACCAAAAAATAATAATCACATGAATAGTACCACCTCGGATATAGAAAATAATGTGGCTGAAGTGGACGGACGAAAAACGGACGAAATTACGATGATAAGAAGCAATAGCCCTTTTATTATTATTAGCAAAAATGCCCGTGCGTTGCAACGGGAGAATGACACGATCAACTCATTAAAGCCCTCTTTATTTATTTTCTCAGAGACTCGTCGGAATGCACACACTTATCCAAAGGGAAGAACTTAGCCAATTCAAAATAAGAAGCATTATCCATGGTTGATTTCTGGACCAAACTAATTACATGCATAAACGGAAACCTCTCATGCCGAGTTGCAAACAGATCAGGGTAAACACCCACAAACTTAAATAAAACCATGTGATTTTTCAGCAAAAATAACGTTATGTGATCCAAATAAAACAGTTGTTGTATAGATATATCAGTGTCGATCGAATCTACTATGGCCTTGACAGAAGCAGTAGACATCCTGCAGCCATAAACATATCACTTGCCATAGCTTTTATTTTTATTTTTTGGCATGGACTGGCTATAGGTAGATAACAAAAGAGCTATGATCCAACAGTTACGCAGAACAAATAAGACACCAAGTCGCATAATCAAAATCTGCCCACTTGCACACATGTAAATAGTTTGAACATACTGAAACACAAAGAAAGTAAATAGTAGCTTATATTGTCCTAAGGTGATCTTGCTTCATATCATCATCTAGAGAATAACAGAAGAAGAAACATAATTAACCTTGACCTGTTTGTAGCAATCCAGATTTTACACTCTGGTCGTTTCATCTGAAATCACAAGAAAAAGTGTTGCTTTTCTTTGCCCGCTGAAAGGGAATGTACCAATCTCCCCTTCGATCCTCCCTCTGTAATATTAAGAAAAGCAATCCACGGAGCATCGCATTCCCACCACGCCTGTTCTGATAGACACACAAAAGAATAAACGAAGTATCTTCCATCAGTTTTTAGGCTAGAAACACCATATGCAAACATCACCCAACTAATGAACGGCTTGTGCAATTTTTTTGCAAGCAAATAACACAAATTATTGGAAACATCAACATAATTCAATTGTCTACGCATCTTTTCTCTCAACTCTACAAAGAAATTCGTCTAACAATTTCTAAAAAGAATTTGAATGAAGCTACTGTACATTTGTAGACAGCCACACAGCAAATTGAAGATCACAGGGGCAACAGAGCGTCAGGGATCCTCCTGCGGTCCTCAACGACAGAGTTGCCTGGTCAGTGGGCTGCCGACAGAGCATCGACCAAAGCGTGAAGAATCAACGGAGTTTGTAATTGTATCCCTACACACGAAATTCCATGAGCATAGATAAACTGATCTTGTGATTTGGTAGTAGCAGCAAATTATAGTACCGGCTGAATGAACAGCTTGTGCAATTTATAGATAAACTGAAACCCTCGCGTAGCCAGCCGGTACTATAATATGGTAGTAGCAGCAGGTAGCTCACCATCTGGAATCGAGACGCGAAGGTACCACTGGTGACTCTGTCCGCAAGATCACCATCTGAGATTCTCGGGCTGGAGATGGTTCTCGTTCACCAAAAAATAAAAGAACCATGTAGACAGAAAACTGTACAACTCACGTACTCCCTTCAGTTAAACTGATTTTTGTGGACAACCATTTTTAAATTTAACCACCAAATCAACCAAGAAAAAATATAGGAGTCTGCAGTCTAGGAAAATATCACAATTCTAGGCATGATTCCAAGAAAATATGTAAACTATATATGTATAGGAAAATATCACAATTCCAGGCATTGTATACCTTTGTTTAATACTAAAATGCAGAATAATTTCATATATAGTACAATCCGTAAAATCAGAGTTCTATCAACTATTAAAAAAACTATATAGCATCCAAATCCCCTAGATAGGAAAACTGAAATTAATTCCTCGACAATTCAACACAATAAACTTTCTGCCTGCAGTCTTCTAGCGCGACCCATGCTGCGCCACTGGATTTGGCTTGAGGCCGCACGCACACAGCTTCTAGCTGGCTTTGACCGACACGACATCGCCTTGTAGTATATCATATATTCGTTTGGTTAACCTACATTAATGACTTCGTGTTGCTGGCTTTCTACTAGACCACCCAGCTCAATATACTCCGTTCCTCTACAACATAAACACGTCAAGGCTCTAGAGAAGTACACTCATGGATGGGAATCTACATAGCAAATTTTATCTTAACACGACGCAGGGTATGAAGATAATTTGTCGATTCATTAAATGAATTTCAGGACAGGTTACATGCCAGTGGATAGTTTGAGAACCGAGGACAAACTCGACAACATCGGATAGGTAAGTTGATGTGCTTTCCATCCTCTCTAGGTTCTCCACTGGGCAATGCACAAATTATGGCGGCATCACAATCTACTTTCAACCACAATCGAAACACCTCATCCTATGCTGCATCAACTATCACCATCGATTGGTTGCAGTCATGACCAGCACAGAGCCATGTTGGCCTCTTTTCTTATGGTGCTCCGCTGCATCAACTATCATAAGGCGATGAAGACGATCTGCCCCTACCCCTCTGTTGCATCAACTATCATAGATAGATTCATCTGCTGCCAAAAATAGATGTTGGATTCCAGCGTGGCCAAAACATGAAAGCAGATGACATTGAAGATTTCCAAGGTCAGAGAAGAATATGAACACAGCTGGAGAAGATTGATTGGATCAGACCCTATTTTTTTACTCCCTCTGTTCACTTTTATAAGACCTTGAAGGTATTTCAGACAATGTGCAAAACAGCCTATTTTGAGATGTCTGAAACGACTTACAAAAGTGAACGGAGGGAGTAGATCAATTCCGGTGTGCCCAGCCTCGATCTTGCCGGCATCCGCCCTCTCCATCCCCGTCCGCGAGCCCACCGGCGCCACCCTCCAATCCCCTTACTCAACCCCGCTCATCTCGTGCAAAACACGCCATCCCATCCTCTGCCTCCCGCGAGGTCGCCGACGCGCAGATCGACCCGCTCGAACTCCGGCAGTCGGACGCCAGCGCCGCTCCCTCCCATCCTCTGCCTCCCGCGAGGTCGCGACTAGTAGGTGGAGGGGAGTCGCGAACGGTGAATAAAACCGCGGGTGAGGAGGAGATGGCATCGGGAGGCATGAGGCGGCCGACGGCGCGCGCTGAGGCGGGGGCGGGACGGGGCGGGCAGGAGGTGGGAGGCAGGAGGCGGTCGGCGGCAAGCGGGGTGGGGCAGGAGGCGGCCGGCGGGGCGTGACGGGGAGGAGGCAGGGGACGAGCTCGGCGGCATGACCTCGGCGAGGCGTGGCGCCGGTTGCCGGACGACGCGCGAGGGAGGCCGGGGAGGAGGAGCTCGGGGTCGGGCGTTGGTGGTGGCGGCGTACAGGCAGCGGCGGCACTCGGGCCTGGGCGGCCCGGATCTGGCCTCGAAACGTTTTCTTAATTTAAAAGGACTGTGGGTTGTATTACTGAAAAACACGGGGGGGGGGGGGGGGTGTTAGCAAAAGCGCGACGACGGTGAGCGGGCGGGCAAAAGCGATAATCGCTTTATTATTAGGGAAAGAGGTATAAATTATTATTATGATTATTACCAAATCAAGACTTAATAAACACGAAGAGACGGATCAATATTAACATGAAGTCTTAGCCCATGTAAAGCACGAATGCAAAGAGAGCCTTGGCTCAGTGGTTGGGTATGCGGTTGTGCAGCCTAACGACCCGAGTTCAATTCCTAGAATTGACAGGTGATGCACAGTGGTTTTTCCCCGTTTATTGAGGCTTAATGTGTAGTGGACCCACGCATCAAGAAATATCTTGATACTCATTTAAAAAATTCTGAGGACCATGTTTATCTTGGTACTCATACTAAAATGGTTGTATGCATCCCTAGTTGGTGCAGAGGCTGGGGAAGTGAAATTCTCCCCCAATTTTAAAGAACAACTGATACTTTTAAAGAACAACTGATACCACCACCGTGAGAGAAAGGATGGGCGACTTTCATGAGGGAAAGGGAGATGGGGCGGCGACCCTACCGCCGCCATCGCCCTCGCAACCATCGGCGGCCACACCGGCGGCTCACGAGCGGACGCCACATACGGATCCCCGCGGATCTTCCGATTCAGCGGCAGATCGGGATCGGAACTCAGGGTATCTGGATCCGGCGAGGTGGCGGATTCGCTTCGAAGATGTTCGGGAGGCCGGGAGATGGAGAGAGGGAATTCTCTGTTCGCACTCTCTGTCGAGATGGACGATGGTGAGAGACCAAGAGGGGGACATCCTCGCCGGACGGTATTTGGATGAAGATGAGCGGATCTCCGAAGGTACGCGTTTGACAATTGAAGTTTTCGATGTTATTGTTGTGGATTGCTTGCAGGGTTCGTTAAACAAGGAGGATCAGATCGAGATCGTTGATCTCACGTCGGAACCTGAGTACTCGATGCCGGAGCCGCGGTTTGGGGGCAGGTTTTGGGTCCTCGCCGATGAGGAGGACAACGACGCTGGCGATCAACAGACGGCCGGATGCAAGAGGGCGGCGCCGCCAGTGCCGCTGTCGACGACGTCGCTATCCGCTGCTGAGTCATCGGTGTAGGGCGCGCTTGGCAAGAGGCGCAAGGACAGGGTGGTCTTCGGGCCACGGCCAGCGGCTCTCTGCAAATCGCCAGCGCTGACGATCAAGCCATGGATGGGTCCCCTTCCCAAGGTAAGCACGCCGCAAGTTACTTTGTCAGATTTTTTTTCACCGGATGTGTGGACGAAGATTACTAGAAAGAAGAAGAAGGTCCTCCCGGCGGTGATTCATTCGTCGGCGGTGGCCGTCGGACCAGGCGAGATCCGAGCGGCAAGACGAGATAGTTTGAATCAGTTGCTAGGCCTCGGTGGGCCGGAAGCAACTGAATTGGTACTGGGCTCGGTACGCACTGGTATGAGGCCCAGAGCGTGACCCAGGAGACCGATCTGGTGGGTGAGGCCCAGGTTTCTTTGCATGAGGTCGTGTCGGATCGCGAGCCGTCCCATGCACGTACGGAGACTAGGGTTCGCCAGGTAGCTCGTCCTGGGTTCCCTAGACTCACACAGGGGCGCGCAGCCAGGATCTCGGGTTTCTCTTCGATCGCGTCGGCAGCCATGGCCAGCTGCAGGAATGGTCAGCTACCGCCGCATAAGACTGTGCCGCCGCCGCCCAGGGCCGCGCCACCGCCGCATCAGGCCACGCCGCCGCCGCCGCCAAGAGGTGGCCCATCACTCGGCTCTGCACGGCCTCCTCTGCCCATCCGGGATGGTCGTTCAGGCGCCTCGGGAGTCGTTGATCCTACCGCGGCTCGCGAGCGCGATTTTGCGTCGGGCAGGGACTTTGATGCGGCTTGAAGCTACGTCGGTATTTCCCCAAAGAGGAAGGGATGATGCAGCACAACGATGGTAGGTATTTCCCTCAGTGATGAGACCAAGGTTATCGAACCAGTAGGAGAACCAAGCAACACTACGTAAACAACACCTGCACACAAATAACAAATACTCGCAACCCGACGTGTAAAAGGGGTTGTCAATCCCTTTCGGGCAACGGCGCCAAAAATTGGCAAACGGACGTGAGAGAGTAGTAAATATTGATAGATCGAACGCCAAATAAAATAAAGTGCAGCAAGGTATTTTTGTATTTTTGGTTTAATAGATCTGAAAATAAAAGTTGCAAATAAATAAAAGAGCAAATAGCAAAACAGATCTTGAAAGCAAATATATTAGAAAAGAGACCCGGGGGCCGTAGGTTTCACTAGTGGCTTCTCTCGAGAAAAATAGCAAACGGTGGGTGAACAAATTACTGTTGGGCAATTGATAAAACTTCAAATAATCATGACGATATCCAGGCAATGATCATTATATAGGCATCACGTCCAAGATTAGTAGACCGACTCCTGCCTGCATCTACTACTATTACTCCACACATCGACCGCTATCCAGCATGCATCTAGTGTATTGAGTTCATGGAGAAACGGAGTAATGCAATAAGAACGATAACATGATGTAGACAAGATCTATTTATGTAGAAATAGACCCCATCGTTTTATCCTTAGTAGCAACGATACATACCTGTCGGTTCCCCTTCTGTCACTGGGATCAAGCACCGTAAGATCGAACCCACTACAAAGCACCTCTTCCCATTGCAAGATAAATAGATCAAGTTGGCCAAACAAAACCCAAATATCGGAGATGAAATACGAGACTATAAGCAATCATGCATATAAGAGATCAAAGAAGACTCAAATAACTTTCATGGATAAAAAGATAGATCTGATCATAAACTCAAAGTTCATCGGATCCAAACAAACACACCACAAAAAAGAGTTACATCATATGGATCTCCAAGAGACCATTGTATTGAGAATCAAATGAGAGAGAGAAATCCATCTAGCTACTAACTACAGACCCGTAGGTCTACAAAGAACTACTCACGCATCATCGGAGAGGAACCAATGGAAGTGGTGAACCCCTCCATGATGGTGTCTAGATTGGATCTGGTGGTTCTGGACTCTAAGGCGGCTGGAATTGATTTTCGTCGACTCCCCTAGGATTTCTGGAATATTGGGGTATTTATAGAGCAAAGAGGTGGTTCGGGGGGTACCCGAGGTGGACACAACCCACCAGGGCGCGCCTGGGCCTCCAGGCGCGCCCTGGTGGGTTGTGCTCCCCTCGGAGCACCCCCCCAGGCACTTCTCCGGCCCACTGGATGTCATCTGGTCCAAAAAAATCCACAAAAAGTTTCGCTGCGTTTGGACTCCGTTTGGTATTGATTTCCTGCGATGTAAAAAACATGCAAAAAAACAGCAACTGGCACTTGGCACTATGTCAATAGGTTAGTACCAAAAAATGATATAAAATGACTATAAAATGGTTGTAAAACATCCAAGAATGATAATATAATAGCATGGAACAATAAAAAATTATAGATACGTTGGAGACATATCAGCATCCCCAAGCTTAATTCCTGCTCGTCCTCGAGTAGGTAAATGATAAAAATAGAATTTTTGATGTGGAATGTTGCCTAACATGTCATATCATATTCTTTCTTTTATAGCATGGACATTTGGACTTTTATATGGTTCAAAGCAATAGTCTAGTTTTGACATGACGACTTAAATACTCAAGCATATCAACAAGCAACTATGTCTTTCAAAATATCAACGCTAAAATAAGTTATCCCTAGCCCATCATGCTCAACCATTGATCCATTTATGAAACACACTCCCATATTAACTACACCCAATGCTCAAGTACGATCATAATGCCTCCTAGTTGGTGTTTTATAAGAGAAGATGGAGACTCAAATTTAAAATAAAAATTGCATAAAGTAAAGAAAGGCCCTTCGCAGAGGGAAGTATGGATTTGTAAAGGTGCCAGAGCTCAAAGCGAAAATTGAGAGATAAAAAATATTTTGGGAGGTGTGCTTTTCCCACCAATGAAAACGACTTAGAGTTCCCAACACTTTCCATGCTAGATATATCATAGGCGGTTTCCAAACAGAAAATAAAGTTTATTCCTTTTTTCACCATTTCTTTCACTTTCCATGGCTAGCCGTATCCACGGGTGCCCTCCATACCAACAGTTTCCAAGGAATTTATTATTTGACAACATAAAGTAAATTCATTTTGTATTTCGGGACTGGGCATCCCTAATACCTTTGCCTTACTCTCGTGCAATGACAAGTGAATAAACACTCATCGTGAGAATAACACATCTAGCATGGAAAATATTAGCCACCCCTCACCGCCTCGCGAGCGGTACAAACACACAAAAGAGAAGTTTATTTTGAAAATTAGAGATGGCACATACAAATTTGCTTAGAACGGCAAAAGAATACAGCATATAGGTAGATATAGTGGACTATTGTGGCAAAACTGGTTTAAAGGGTTTTGGATGCACAAGTAGTGATCATACTTAGTGCAAAATGAAGGCTAGCAAAAGATTGAGAAGCGATCAACCAAAAAACGAATAATCTCATAAGGGAGCATTAAGCATAATTAACACCAAATAATGCACCACAAGTAGGATATAATTTCATTGCATGACTATTGACTTTCGTGCTTGCATAGGGAATCACAACCTTAACATCAATATTCTTACTAAAGCACAATTACTCACCAACATAACTCACATATCACATCATCATATCTCAAAACTATTACAATGAATCAAGTTTATTTTTTCCAATGATCTTCATGAAAGTTTTTATTATATCCTTCTTGGATATCTATCACTTTGGGACTAATTTTCATGTGTTGCTTTTGATAAGCTCAAACAAATATAAGTGAAGATCATGAGCATGATATTTCTTTCTCTCAAATTAATTTAAGTGAAGCAAGAGAGAATTTCTTAAAAAAATTACTAAGTCCCAAATAAATCTAAGTGAAGCATGAGAGCATTTCTTCAAAAATACTAAAGCACGCCATGCTAAAAAAGATATAAGTGAAGCACTAGAGCAAATCCATATCTCATAAAAATTTAAGTGAAGCATAGAGAGCAATTCTAACAAGTCATGGCATAATTTTGGCTCCCTCAAATAGGTGTGTCCAGCAAGGCTTCATGACTTAGAACATAAAGCAAACCAAGCAAAGACTCATATCATACAAGACGCTCCAAGCAAAACTCATAGTATGTGACGAATAAAAATATAGCTTCGAGTAAAATACCGATGGTCGTTAGAAGAAAGAGGGGATGCCACTCGGGGCATCCCCAAGCTTAGTTGCTTGCTTCTCTTTGGATAATAGCTTGGGATGCCATGGGCCTCCCCAAGCTTAGGATCTTCTTACTCCTTATTCCTTCATCCATCGTAAGATAACCCAAAACTTGAAAACTTCAGTCACACAAAACTCAACAAAACCTTCGTGAGATCCGTTAGTATAAGAAAGCAAATCACTACTATAAGTTCTGTAGAAAACCAATTCATATTTTATTCTTGCATTATATCTACTGTATTCCAACTTTTATATGGCAAAAACTCATCAAAGAAAACCATAGAATCATCAAAACAAGCACACAACGCAAAGAAAACAGAATCTGTCAAAAACAGAACAGTCTGTAGCAATATGAATATTTAGAATACTTATGAAACTCCAAAAATTCTGAAAAATTTGAAAATCAGAGGCAATTTATATATAAATCTTGTGTAAAAAATTCAGAATTTTTTGTCTCAGCTATGAATTTTCAAAATTGTTTTACTGGACGCAAAAGTTTCTGTTTTCCAACAAGATCAAATCAACTATCACCCAAATTAATCCTAAAGGCTTTACTTAGCACAAACACTAATTAAAACACAAAAAACAGAATTATAACAGTAGCATAATTGTGCAAAACAGATCTGAAAAATTGGAAAACGGATGTGAGAGAGTAGTAAATATTGATAGATCGAATGCCAAATAAAATAAAGTGCAGCAAGGTATTTTTGTATTTTTGGTTTAATAGATCTGAAAATAAAAGTTGCAAATAAATAAAAGAGTGAATAGCAAAACAGATCTTGAAAGCAAATATATTGGAAAAGAGACCCGGGGGCCGTAGGTTTCACTCGTGGCTTCTCTCGAGAAAAATAGCAAACGGTGGGTGAACAAATTACTGTTGGGCAATTGATAAAACTTTAAATAATCATGACGATATCCAAGCAATGATCATTATATAGGCATCACGTCCAAGATTAGTAGACCGACTCCTGCCTGCATCTACTACTATTACTCCACACATCGACCGCTATCCAGCATGCATCTAGTGTATTAAGTTCATGGAGAAACGGAGTAATGCAATAAGAACGATGACATGATGTAGACAAGATCTATTTATGTAGAAATAGACCCCATCGTTTTATCCTTAGTAGCAACGATACATATGTGTCGGTTCCCCTTCTGTCACTGGGATCAAGCACCGTAAGATCGAACCCACTACAAAGCACCTCTTCCCATTGCAAGATAAATAGATCAAGTTGGCCAAATAAAACCCAAATATTGGAGAAGAAATACGAGGCTATAAGCAATCATGCATATAAGAGATCAAAGAAGACTCAAATAACTTTCATGGATAAAAAGATAGATCTGATCATAAACTCAAAGTTCATCGGATCCCAACAAACACACCACAAAAAAGAGTTACATCATATGGATCTCCAAGAGACCATTGTATTGAGAATCAAACGAGAGAGAGAAAGCCATCTAGCTACTTACTACGGACCCATAGGTCTACAAAGAACTACTCACGCATCATCGGACAGGCACCAATGGAAGTGGTGAACCCCTCCATGATGGTGTCTAGATTGGATCTGGTGGTTCTGGACTCTGCGGTGGCTGGAATTGATTTTCGTCGACTCCCCTAGGGTTTCTGGAATATTGGGGTATTTATAGAGCGAAGAGGCGGTTCCGGGGGTACCCGAGGTGGGCACAACCCACCAGGGTGCGCCTGGTGGGTTGTGCTCCGCACGGAGCAGCCCCCCCCAGGCGCTTCTCCAGTCCACTGGATGTCTTCTGGTCCAAAAAAACCCACAAAAAGGTTTGCTGCGTTTGGACTCCGTTTGGTATTGATTTCCTGCGATGTAAAAAACATGCAAAAAATAGCAACTGGCACTTGGCACTTTGTCAATAGGTTAGTACCAAAAAATGATATAAAATGACTATAAAATGAGTGTAAAACATCCAAGATTGATAATATAACAGCATGGAACGATCAAAAATTATAGATACGTTGGAGACGTATCAGACTTCGCCGGTTCTGTACATGGTGTCCGGGTACCTCCCCGAGGCCAGTGGGGAGATGATGGTTTCAATGTTTACGGGGATGGTCAGCATCGGGGCTCGTCGTCAGCGGGCGGCGGCCGCGGCTATGCTTGGCAAAGTGACGGCTCATCCGATCGTCATTTCTACGGACCTCCGGGTGACTTTGTGGAGGGGGCGTCTGGCCCGGATTACAGACACCGTGGTGGCTATCGGGGCTTCCGCGGGGGCAGGGGAGGTAGCAGGCGGCCACCCCAACATTGCCAACGCCCGCCTCCGCCACCGACTACAATGGAGACTAAGAACCCCGTGGAGCCGGTGGCGTCTTCAGGGACAGCGGTTGTGGCCTATCCACCGGCTTTGATGGGTGAGGCCATGGCAGCGGTGACCGCTCTTGAAGCAGCGAATGTTGGGGACTGCGACAGAAAACGAAAATTTTCGGTATAGCGAGCACGCCCAGGACCACTATGGAGACTGCATACAAGGTTTGATCTGATCCGTACCGACTCGAAGCGCAGCGGAAGAAGAGTCGGTGGAGATCGTTGGTGCAGATCCCCGCAGCTAGGATTTACAACCTCCCAACCGCGAGGATGTACTCCCTCGTCGGACAGCCCTTCGGGAGGCGGTCGGACAGTCCCCCGGACGATGTCGCGGACAGCCCTTAGGGAGGACCCTCGAAACTCAAACGGAGACTCGGACAGCCCTTCGGGAGGACTCTCGAACAGCCCCTCGGGCAAAATACCGAAACTACAACCTCTCTATGGGGTTGCACATATACGGTGTCAGCTATCCGGCAGGGCTTCGCCGTCCAGAACTAGTTCCTGCCGGAACCCAGACAGCCTTTCGGCTCTACGAAACTCTTTTCGTGGGAGGGAGAGAAGAAGCCAGATAATGCATGGCATGTGTATGAGAGCAAGGGATGAGTGTGGAGGGCTGCCCCTCCACCTCTATTTATAGGAAATCCCAAGGGGTAGGGTGGTTTTACAATAAAACCCAAAAGCACATGAATGAAGTCCTTCCACCAAGGGTTTAAGGGTGAAACCAAGGAACAAGAGGGGCTCCAAGGAGGAGCCACCTACTTGGCCGGCCACACCCCTTGGGGGGCCCCCATGAGGGCCTCCCAATCCATCCATGTCATCCCTAGATATTTTGGGATAAAGCCCAAACAAGTGGCTTTCCAAAAAGTAACCCAAAAAGCACTTTCACTATTCACGACGACATTTTTCAGCGTCCGTTCGAACTGAAAATATTTATGTGGGCTTAGAACATTTCCAGTACCCACCATAATAATTTTCAACGCGTTCTGGAACAATTCCAGATTAGTGATTTTCATCTGCGAAAAGCATCTGAAGTGGTTCCGGCAGCTCCGAAACATTTCCGGTTTTTCTTCCAGAAAATTCCCAAAAGTTTCCAGAATGATTCTGGCACCCTCTAAGAATTATCAGGCATGTGCCAAAACCAATTTGACTTTATGGTATCCTCTGAAACAACTTTTCAGTATCACCGAAACTCATCCGGTGACCTCTCTCGTCGGAACTTTTCCGTTGTCTCTGAAAAAAACTTTTTCCAGAAACTTTCTCTCAGACTCCCTGTCTAGTATTCAGCAGATAGATGACCCTTAAGCGTGTGACCCTATAGGTTCGGTGAAGTATAGACATGACCTGGAACACCTTCCGATCAATGATCAACATCGGAGCCGTGGACACCCATATCGACCCCTATACCCACACGAATGAATATTCGAGTGAACCTCCAGTTGCCGTGTGCTATTCTTGTTGCTTCGCGATATGTCACAAACACCCAAGGTGAGATTTATTGCATTCCTGTGGATCAACAATTTGTCCATCATGCAAGTTACCTCGTTACCGGTTTTGTTCTCTTTTCTCGTTTCCGTGTTCCGGCATCCCAGTGATCAAATCACAAGGTGTCTGGCCAGACAATGATGGATACCGTAACACCGAGAGGGCCCGAGTATATCTCTCCATCGTCGGAGGAGCAAATCCCAATCTTGAGCTATCTTGTTACTTGCCATACTTTTCCGTTAACCCGTAAGCCGCCGTAATAGCCAGCCAGTTACGGATGACGTTTAACAAACCCCAAAGTTCACGAAGCAAGTATGAAGGAACTCGATACTCTCATGGTCTAAGGAATTATGCAAACATTAACTTCTCTGTGTTATAAACCATTAACTTGTGATGAATGCATCTCATAGCATAACATCAAAATGTGTCGATTCAACACAAGTGTTCTACCAACAATTTGTGCCCTCAAAATTGCCGGCATAGACATGCCCATGATCAGGAAAACAGGATCATCATGCAATACTAGAGCCAGTCAAAGAGGCTTGACCAGGAATACATTTTTCCGTTTATTATCCCACACGTGCACATGAGTTTCCCTCCAAGCCTCGTTTTATTGTAGACTCGAGAATCATAGCAGTTATAGCATGGAATCATAAACTTTCATTACAAACCAGGAGATACAAAATAACTGATATTACTGCCTCTAGGGCATATCTCCTACAGACTCCCACTTGCACTAGACTCATAATCCAGTTACATGGCTTCCCTAACACCAATGGCTATCCGGTGTTGCTCATGCTTTGCTCGTGGTAGAGGCTTTGTCATCGGGTCTGACACATTCAGATCCGTGTGAACTTTGCGTACTTTCACTAAACCCTCTTCGACATGATGTCGAATGAGTTTATATTTGCGTTGAATATGTCTTGTCTTATGGTGCGAACTTGGCTCCCTTGCCTGAGCCACGGCGCCACTATTATCACAATAGATCTCCACCGGGTCCAGAGCACTTGGAACCACACCAAGGTATTCAAGAAATTGCTTGATCCATACCGCCTCCTTGGAGGCTTCTGAACCTGCAACATACTCCGCCTCCGTCGTAGAATCCGCCACAGTCTTTTGTTTGGAACTTTTCCAATCAACTGCGCCACCGTTCAACATGAAAACATAGCCTGATTGAGATTTGAAGTCATCTGGGTCAGTCATGAAGCCTGCATCAGTGTAACCACTTACAATGAGCTCTTCATCACCTCCGTACACAAGGAGTAAATCCTTGGTCCGTCCGAGGTACTTAAGAATACCCTTGACTGCGGCCCAGTGTTCCAATCCTGGATCACTTTGGTACCGGCTGCTAACACTTAGCGCATAGGAAACATCCGGTCTTGTACATAGCATGGCATACATAATAGAACCAACTGCCGAGGCATATGGAACATCATTCATTTGTACTCGCTCATCGAGAGTTCGAGGACTCTGATTCTTGCAAAGCACTGTGCCAGGTGACATGGGGAGTAGGCCTTTCTTGGAGTTCTCCATGTTGAACCTTTTCAACACCTTGTCAATGTACGTGCTTTGGCTAAGCGCTATCAGGCGTTTTGATCTATCTCTATAGATTCTGATGCCCAATACATATGCCGCTTCGCCTAAGTCTTTCATTGAAAACCTTTTCTTCAATGATTCTTTTATTTCTCTAAGAAAATTCATGTCATTTCCAATCAATAATATGTCATCCACATACAAGATTAGAAATGCTTTTGCGCTCCCACTAAACTTCTTGTAAACACAAGATTCTTCGTCATTCCTGATGAAACCAAACTCTTTGACCACTTCATCAAAACGAATGTTCCAGCTCCTTGATGCTTGCTTCAGACCATAAATGGCTTTCTGAAGTTTGCATAACTTTGCAGCATCCTCATGAATGACAAAACCTTCCGGCTGTATCATGTATACATCCTCTTTGAGGTTTCCATTTAGGAAAGCCGTTTTGACATCCATCTGCCATATTTCATAGTCGAAATAAGCAGCAATTGCTAGCAATATCCGAACAGACCTAAGCATAGCTACGGGCGAGAAAGTCTCGTCGTAGTCCACTCCTGGAACTTGCGTGAACCCTTTCGCGACAAGTCTAGCTTTGTGGATAGTAATGTTACCATCCGCGTCCGTCTTTCTTTGGAAAATCCATTTACAACCAATCTGCTTTGCGCCTTCTGGAAGTTCTTCCAAGTTCCAAACTTGGTTTTCGTACATGGATTCCATTTCGGATCTCATGGCTTTGTGCCATTCTTTTGAGCTGGGCCCCGCCATCGCTTCCTTGTAGTGTGCAGGTTCCTCGTCTTCAAGAATGAAGATTTCGTTAGGAAACCATTCAGGTGGCTGGATAGCCCTACCTGATCTGCGCGGTTCAGTTACAACATTGTCTGAAGTCTCCGCATCGCATGCGACAACTTCCGGCTCGGTTGTAGGGATAATTAGCGGAATTTCTTCTGGTTCCTTAGCCGTATCAACAGTTGCCGAAGATTCACTAATCTCATCAAGTTGTACTGTCCTCCCACTTAATTCTTTTGCGAGAAACTCTTTCTCGAGAAAGACTCCGTTTTTAGCGACAAACACTTTGCACTCGGAGGGTTGGTAGAAGAAATACCCAACGGTTTCCTTGGGATAACCTACAAAGTTACATTTGTCTGATCTGGGATCGAGTTTGCTTGGTTGTAAACGTTTTACATAAGCTTCACAACCCCAAACTTTGAGATGCGACAAATTGGGTTTCTTCCCATGCCATAACTCGTATGGCGTCGTCTCAACAGATTTAGACGGTGCTCTGTTTAGTGTGTGAGCTGCAGTAAGTAGTGCGTGACCCCAAAAAGATATCGGTAGATCTGTAAGAGACATCATCGACCTTACCATGTCCAACAAGGTTCGGTTACGTCGTTCCGATACTCCGTTTCTCTGTGGAGTTCCGGGAGGCGTAAGCTGTGAAACGATTCCACGGTCACTTAGATGTTGGCCAAACTCATGACTAAGATATTCGCCTCCGCGATCAGACCGCAGAAACTTAATCTTTTTGTCACGATGATTTTCTACCTTATTCTGAAATTCTTTGAACTTTTCAAAGGTTTCCGACTTATGCTTCATCAAGCAGATATAGCCATACCGACTTAAATCATCAGTAAAAGTCACGAAGTAAAAATACCCAGCCCGTGCGGCCGTGTTCATTGGACCACATACATACCTATGTATTATTTCCAATAATTCACACGCCCGCTCAGGATGACCCGTGAACGGCGTCTTGGTCATTTTCCCCATCAGACAAGCTTCACATGTGTCGAATGATTCAAAATCAAAGGACGGTAAAACTCCATTTGACTGGAGTTTTTGCATGCGTTTCTTTCCGATGTGGCCAAGTCGACAGTGCCACAAGTAAGTGGTGGTGGTAGCATCCTTCTTAAGGCGTTTAGCATTCACGTTAAAGACATCATTTCCACATTCAAGATTTAGTATGAAAAGGCCCCCAACAATGGGTGCAAATCCATAAAACATATCCTTACAATAAAGTGAACAACCATTGTTCTCAGACTTGTACGAATACCCATCGTGCACTAAACATGATCCGGAGATAATGTTTCTACACAATGCCGGAACAAGATAACAGTTACTAAGTTCCAAAATAAATCCCGAAGGGAGACGTAGAGGCATAATGCCGACGACTTGCGCGGCGATCCCAGCGCCGTTCCCGACCCGCATCACGACCTCATTCTTTGCCAGCCTGCGCACCTTCTGAAGTCCCTGTATCGAGTTGCAAATGTGAGCAACCGATCCGGTATCAAATACCCAAGACTTAGAATTTTCGCCAGCAAGCAAAACGTCAATGACATTAACTTGTATAACAATTATACCTTTTCCGGTTTTCCCGGACTTCTTATCTTCCAGATACTTCTTGCAGTTTCTCTTCCAGTGTCCTGTGCCCTTGCAGTAGAAGCACTCAGTTTCATTCTTGGCTCCGCCCTTCGAGTTGCTTTGGGATCCGGTCTTACCGGCGCCCTTGCCCTTCTTTGGCTTGCCTTTTTTCTTTTTGAAACTGGCGGTTTTATTCACAAGCAACACTTTCTTGCGATTTTTCCGCAGTCCTCCTTCTGCAGTTTTCAGCATGGCGAGCACCTCTTCCGGTTCCTTCTCCATCCCACTCATGTTGTAGTTTAATACAAAACCGTCGTAAGACGGGGGGAGTGAAGAAAGCAACATGTCCATCGTATGGCCAGGTGGAAGTGGAAATTCCAGGGTTTTAAGCCTTTCAGCATAGCCAATCATTTTGACCACGTGTTCGCCAACTGAACTACCCTCAGCCATCTTGCAATCCATCAAAGCCTTCATGATATCAAATCGTTCAGACTTTGCGGTTTCCTTTTACAGAGCATCCAATTCCCGGATCATATCACGGGGTTTATGGAGTTCAAAACGTTTTTGAAGGTCTGTACTCATGCAAGCTAGCATGAGGCACTGCACTAAGTTGTGATCATCATCCTTAGTGGCCCAGACATTTTGTTCATCTTCCGGGGCCTCTGCCGCCGGTTTAGCTGGAAGAGCATTTTCAAGCACATACAGTTTCTTAGCGCTCCTGAGGACAATCCTCAGGTTGCGGACCCAGTCCGCATAGTTGTTTCCAGTCGCAGTTAACTTCTCTTTCTCTAACATCGGGCCTAAGTTGAACGCGGTGTTGCGAGCCATTTGATCTACAACGGAAAACACAAGTTTTCACTTAGACTTTGTTTATAATGAAAAAGCACTAGTGAATAAACAATTTTATTCTAAAGTGCGCTCCCACTCAAATCAATATCTCTCAAAATTGATTATGAGTGATACAAGACCCACACTTCGATTCAACGCCATTGATGTGGACATCACTGATGACGAGAATTTCAATTGGTAGGCAAACTTGCCGATCACATCTCCATGTGACTCTTGTTCATCTTTCGATGGGTGTGTTCCGAGCTCAGGACGATCCTGCCTGAACGTCAAAGACAACCAAGTGATCTTGCTGCGAGGTCTGACCTCATCCGCCTCTTTCCTCTCGATTCGTTCGTACCCATGTGGACATGGCGTACCCCGAAAAGATACGAATTACAGACGGTGCTACACTTGGGTGAACACTAACTACTTTGATATTTTGAAGTGAGAGATCACCCTAATAAAAAGCGACTACCGCGCAATCAAGAAGGGTGCATCAAGAGGGATAAACATCTCAGGCAATTCATAATAGCATGATATGGTATAGCCCCTTCTGACGGAGAAGTCTATCATTTCTTTGTCTTCGGCATTCGCGTCGGTGTTCACCTTCGCGCAGATTGCCACCACCTTGTTGATGCACCAGATAATAGTGCTATCTCCATAGCAGGATAAAATAAATGCATTACTTAAGGTTGACACGCAGGTCATTAAAGTGCAATCATATGGCTCCAGCCATCATGCCAAATCATGACACGCAGGTCATGTTAATTACATCATATAGTCATCTCATACATAATCAAATTGAATATGAGCATTGCTCTACCACATCACATGCAAACCTTCCTGCAAAACCAAGTTAGACGCCTCTAATCGGTTTATGCAAAATTTTATTTTACGTGGCTTCTAAGGTTTTGACTTAAACCGCAGCTACCAACGTTTTATCATCAAGTATGATTATTCAAGTTGCTAGATTAACATCTCGGGGTGTATGAAACACGAGATAATTAAATCTCGAGCCCCATACTAAACTTTGTCATACGCATGACCCCCGTGCAGATCATATCTGCAATGCCCATTCATCTGCGAATTTCATCTTTCTTTTGACTATGGCAGAACCCAAAGAACTGATAGCACTTCCATGATCAATCAGGATCACGGATTGCCAGAACTTTGCCAAATTCCACCATGCTGTCTCGAGATTGAGCAAACGCAAATTCCAGGGAAGCAACAAGAATGTCGGGTAACAGATTTCATCTGTCACCCGCATAAATAATTTTCAGCAATAGATCTCATCTACTCCAAAATTATATTATGCAATACCCATACATCTCCATGTATTCTAGATCGTAACCTGCATCTACACATAGCACGGCTCTTGATGCCACTGTTGGGGACCGCGACAGAAAACGAAAATTTTCGGTATAGCGAGCACGCCCAGGACCACTATGGAGACTGCATACAAGGTTTGATCTGATCCGTACCGACTCGAAGCGCAGCGGAAGAAGAGTCGGTGGAGATCGTTGGTGCAGATCCCCGCAGCTAGGATTTACAACCTCCCAACCGTGAGGATGTACTCCCTCGTCGGACAGCCCTTCGGGAGGCGGTCGGACAGTCCCCCGGACGATGTCGCGGACAACCCTTAGGGAGGACCCTCGAAACTCAAACGGAGACTCGGACAGCCCTTCGGGAGGACTCTCGAACAGCCCCTCGGGCAAAAGACCGAAACTACAACCTCTCTATGGGGTTGCACATATACGGTGTCAGCTATCCGGCAGGGCTTCGCCGTCCAGAACTAGTTCCTGCCGGAACCCAGACAGCCTTTCGGCTCTACGAAACTCTTTTCGTGGGAGGGAGAGAAGAAGCCAGATAATGCATGGCATGTGTATGAGAGCAAGGGATGAGTGTGGAGGGCTGCCCCTCCACCTCTATTTATAGGAAATCCCAAGGGGTAGGGTGGTTTTACAATAAAACCCAAAAGCACATGAATGAAGTCCTTCCACCAAGGGTTTAAGGGTGAAACCAAGGAACAAGAGGGGCTCCAAGGAGGAGCCACCTACTTGGCCGGCCACACCCCTTGGGGGGCCCCCATGAGGGCCTCCCAATCCATCCATGTCATCCCTAGATATTTTGGGATAAAGCCCAAACAAGTGGCTTTCCAAAAAGTAACCCAAAAAGCACTTTCACTATTCACGACGACATTTTTCAGCGTCCGTTCGAACTGAAAATATTTATTTGGGCTTAGAACATTTCCAGTACCCACCATAATAATTTTCAACGCGTTCTGGAACAATTCCAGATTAGTGATTTTCATCTGCGAAAAGCATCTGAAGTGGTTCCGGCAGCTCCGAAACATTTTCGGTTTTTCTTCCAGAAAATTCCCAATAGTTTCCAGAATGATTCTGGCACCCTCTAAGAATTATCAGGCATGTGCCAAAACCAATTTGACTTTATGGTATCCTCTGAAACAACTTTTCAGTATCACCGAAACTCATCCGGTGACCTCTCTCGTCGGAACTTTTCCGTTGTCTCTGAAAAAAACTTTTTCCAGAAACTTTCTCTCAGACTCCCTGTCTAGTATTCAGCAGATAGATGACCCTTAAGCGTGTGACCCTATAGGTTCGGTGAAGTATAGACATGACCTGGAACCCCTTCCGATCAATGATCAACATCGGAGCCGTGGACACCCATATCGACCCCTATACCCACACGAATGAATATTCGAGTGAACCTCCAGTTGCCGTGTGCTATTCTTGTTGCTTCGCGATATGTCACAAACACCCAAGGTGAGATTTATTGCATTCCTGTGGATCAACAATTTGTCCATCATGCAAGTTACCTCGTTACCGGTTTTGTTCTCTTTTCTCGTTTCCATGTTCCGGCATCCCAGTGATCAAATCACAAGGTGTCTGGCCAGACAATGATGGATACCGTAACACCGAGAGGGCCCGAGTATATCTCTCCATCGTCGGAGGAGCAAATCCCAATCTTGAGCTATCTTGTTACTTGCCATACTTTTCCGTGAACCCGTAAGCCGCTGTAATAGCCACCCAGTTACGGATGACGTTTAACAAACCCCAAAGTTCACGAAGCAAGTATGAAGGAACTCGATACTCTCATGGTCTAAGGAATTATGCAAACATTAACTTCTCTGTGTTATAAACCATTAACTTGTGACGAATGCATCTCATAGCATAACATCAAAATGGGTCGATTCAACACAAGTGTTCTACCAACAATTTGTGCCCTCAAAATTGCCGGCATAGACATGCCCATGATCAGGAAAACAGGATCATCATGCAATACTCGAGCCAGTCAAAGAGGCTTGACCAGGAATACATTTTTCCGTTTATTATCCCACACGTGCACATGAGTTTCCCTCCAAGCCTCATTTTATTGTAGACTCGAGAATCATTGCAGTTATAGCATGGAATCATAAACTTTCATTACAAACCAGGAGATACAAAATAACTGATATTACTGCCTCTAGGGCATATCTCCTACAGACTCCCACTTGCACTAGAGTCATAATCCAGTTACATGGCTTCCCTAACACCAATGGCTATCCGGTGTTGCTCATGCTTTGCTCGTGGTAGAGGCTTTGTCATCGGGTCTGACACATTCAGATCCGTGTGAACTTTGCGTACTTTCACTAAACCCTCTTCGACATGATGTCGAATGAGTTTATATTTGCGTTGAATATGTCTTGTCTTATGGTGCGAACTTGGCTCCCTTGCCTGAGCCACGGCGCCACTATTATCACAATAGATCTCCACCGGGTCCAGAGCACTTGGAACCACACCAAGGTATTCAAGAAATTGCTTGATCCATACCGCCTCCTTGGAGGCTTCTGAACCTGCAACATACTCCGCCTCCGTCGTAGAATCTGCCACAGTCTTTTGTTTGGAACTTTTCCAATCAACTGCGCCACCGTTCAACATGAAAACATAGCCTGATTGAGATTTGAAGTCATCTGGGTCAGTCATGAAGCCTGCATCAGTGTAACCACTTACAATGAGCTCTTCATCACCTCCGTACACAAGGAGTAAATCCTTGGTCCGTCCGAGGTACTTAAGAATACCCTTGACTGCGGCCCAGTGTTCCAATCCTGGATCACTTTGGTACCGGCTGCTAACACTTAGCGCATAGGAAACATCTGGTCTTGTACATAGCATGGCATACATAATAGAACCAACTGCCGAGGCATATGGAACATCATTCATTTGTACTCGCTCATCGAGAGTTCGAGGACTCTGATTCTTGCAAAGCACTATGCCAGGTGACATGGGGAGTAGGCCTTTCTTGGAGTTCTCCATGTTGAACCTTTTCAACACCTTGTCAATGTACGTGCTTTGGCTAAGCGCTATCAGGCGTTTTGATCTATCTCTATAGATTCCGATGCCCAATACATATGCCGCTTCGCCTAAGTCTTTCATTGAAAACCTTTTCTTCAATGATTCTTTTATTTCTCTAAGAAAATTCATGTCATTTCCAATCAATAATATGTCATCCACATACAAGATTAGAAATGCTTTTGCGCTCCCACTAAACTTCTTGTAAACACAAGATTCTTCGTCATTCCTGATGAAACCAAACTCTTTGACCACTTCATCAAAACGAATGTTCCAGCTCCTTGATGCTTGCTTCAGACCATAAATGGCTTTCTGAAGTTTGCATAACTTTCCAGCATCCTCATGAATGACAAAACCTTCCGGCTGTATCATGTATACATCCTCTTTGAGGTTTCCATTTAGGAAAGCCGTTTTGACATCCATCTGCCATATTTCATAGTCGAAATAAGCAGCAATTGCTAGCAATATCCGAACAGACCTAAGCATAGCTACGGGCGAGAAAGTCTCGTCGTAGTCCACTCCTGGAACTTGCGTGAACCCTTTCGCGACAAGTCTAGCTTTGTGGATAGTAATGTTACCATCCGCGTCCGTCTTTCTTTGGAAAATCCATTTACAACCAATCGGCTTTGCGCCTTCTGGAAGTTCTTCCAAGTTCCAAACTTGGTTTTCGTACATGGATTCCATTTCGGATCTCATGGCTTCGTGCCATTCTTTTGAGCTGGGCCCCGCCATCGCTTCCTTGTAGTGCGCAGGTTCATCGTCTTCAAGAATGAAGATTTCGTTAGGAAACCATTCAGGTGGCTGGATAGCCCTACCTGATCTGCGCGGTTCAGTTACAACATTGTCTGAAGTCTCCGCATCGCATGCGACAACTTCCGGCTCGGTTGTAGGGATAATTAGCGGAATTTCTTCCGGTTCCTTAGCCGTATCAACAGTTGCCGAAGATTCACTAATCTCATCAAGTTGTACTGTCCTCCCACTTAATTCTTTTGCGAGAAACTCTTTCTCGAGAAAGACTCCGTTTTTAGCGACAAACACTTTGCACTCGGAGGGTTGGTAGAAGAAATACCCAACGGTTTCCTTGGGATAACCTACAAAGTTACATTTGTCTGATCTGGGATCGAGTTTGCTTGGTTGTAAACGTTTTACATAAGCTTCACAACCCCAAACTTTGAGATGCGACAAATTGGGTTTCTTGCCATGCCATAACTTGTATGGTGTCGTCTCAACAGATTTAGACGGTGCTCTGTTTAGTGTGTGAGCTGCAGTAAGTAGTGCGTGACCCAAAAAAGATATCGGTAGATCTGTAAGAGACATCATCGACCTTACCATGTCCAACAAGGTTCGGTTACGTCGTTCCGATACTCCGTTTCTCTGTGGAGTTCCGGGAGGCGTAAGCTGTGAAACGATTCCACGGTCACATAGATGTTGGCCAAACTCATGACTAAGATATTCGCCTCCGCGATCAGACCGCAGAAACTTAATCTTTTTGTCACGATGATTTTCTACCTTATTCTGAAATTCTTTGAACTTTTCAAAGGTTTCCGACTTATGCTTCATCAAGCAGATATAGCCATACCGACTTAAATCATCAGTAAAAGTCACGAAGTAAAAATACCCAGCCCGTGCGGCCGTGTTCATTGGACCACACACATCACTATGTATTATTTCCAATAATTCACACGCCCGCTCAGGATGACCCGTGAACGGCGTCTTGGTCATTTTCCCCATCAGACAAGCTTCACATGTGTCGAATGATTCAAAATCAAAGGACGGTAAAACTCCATTTGACTGGAGTTTTTGCATGCATTTCTTTCCGATGTGGCCAAGTCGACAGTGCCACAAGTAAGTGGTGGTGGTAGCATCCTTCTTAAGGCGTTTAGCATTCACGTTAAAGACATCATTTCCACATTCAAGATTTAGTATGAAAAGGCCCCCAACAATGGGTGCAAATCCATAAAACATATCCTTACAATAAAGTGAACAACCATTGTTCTCAGACTTGTACGAATACCCATCGTGCACTAAACATGATCCGGAGATAATGTTTCTACACAATGTCGGAACAAGATAACAGTTACTAAGTTCCAAAATAAATCCCGAAGGGAGACGTAGAGGCATAATGCCGATGACTTGCGCGGTGATCCCAGCGCCGTTCCCGACCCGCATCACGACCTCATTCTTTGCCAGCCTGCGCACCTTCTGAAGTCCCTGTATCGAGTTGCAAATGTGAGCAACCGATCCGGTATCAAATACCCAAGACTTAGAATTTTCGCCAGCAAGCAAAATGTCAATGACATTAACTTGTATAACAATTATACCTTTTCCGGTTTTCCCGGACTTCTTATCTTCCACATACTTCTTGCAGTTTCTCTTCCAGTGTCCTGTGCCCTTGCAGTAGAAGCACTCAGTTTCATTCTTGGCTCCGCCCTTAGAGTTGCTTTGGGATCCGGTCTTACCGGCGCCCTTGCCCTTCTTTGGCTTGCCTTTTTTCTTTCTGAAACTTGCGGTTTTATTCACAAGCAACACTTGCTTGCGATTTTTCCGCAGTCCTCCTTCTGCAGTTTTCAGCATGGCGAGCACCTCTTCCGGTTCCTTCTCCATCCCACTCATGTTGTAGTTTAATACAAAACCATCGTAAGACGGGGGGAGTGAAGAAAGCAACATGTCCATCGTATGGCCAGGTGGAAGTGGAAATTCCAGCGTTTTAAGCCTTTCAGCATAGCCAATCATTTTGACCACGTGTTCGCCAACTGAACTACCCTCAGCCATCTTGCAATCCATCAAAGCCTTCATGATATCAAATCGTTCAGACTTTGCGGTTTCCTTGTACAGAGCATCCAATTCCCAGATCATATCATGGGGTTTATGGAGTTCAAAACGTTTTTGAAGGTCTGTACTCATGCAAGCTAGCATGAGGCACTGCACTAAGTTGTGATCATCATCCTTAGTGGCCCAGACATTTTTTTCATCTTCCGGGGCCTCTGCCGCCGGTTTAGCTGGAAGAGCATTTTCAAGCACATACAGTTTCTTAGCGCTCCTGAGGACAATCCTCAGGTTGCGGACCCAGTCCGCATAGTTGTTTCCAGTCGCAGTTAACTTCTCTTTCTCTAACATCGGGCCTAAGTTGAACGCGGTGTTGCGAGCCATTTGATCTACAACGGAAAACACAAGTTTTCACTTAGACTTTGTTTATAATGAAAAAGCACTAGTGAATAAACAATTTTATTCTAAAGTGCGCTCCCACTCAAATCAATATCTCTCAAAATTGATTATGAGTGATACAAGACCCACACTTCGATTCAACGCCATTGATGTGGACATCACTGATGACGAGAATTTCAATTGGTAGGCAAACTTGCCAATCACATCTCCATGTGACTCTTGTTCATCTTTCGATGGGTGTGTTCCGAGCTCAGGACGATCCTGCCTGAACGTCAAAGACAACCAAGTGATCTTGCTGCGAGGTCTGACCTCACCCGCCTCATTCCTCTCGATTCGTTCGTACCCATGTGGACATGGCGTACCCCGAAAAGATACGAATTACAGACGGTGCTACACTTGGGTGAACACTAACTACTTTGATATTTTGAAGTGAGAGATCACCCTAATAAAAAGCGACTACCGCGCAATCAAGAAGGGTGCATCAAGAGGGATAAACATCTCAGGCAATTCATAATAGCATGATATGGTATAGCCCCTTCTGACGGAGAAGTCTTTCATTTCTTCGTCTTCGGCATTCGCGTCGGTGTTCACCTTCGCGCAGATTGCCACCACCTTGTTGATGCACTAGATAATATTGCTATCTCCATAGCAGGATAAAATAAATGCATTACTTAAGGTTGACACGCAGGTCATTAAAGTGCAATCATATGGCTCCAGCCATCATGCCAAATCATGACACGCAGGTCATGTTAATTACATCATATAGTCATCTCATACATAATCAAATTGAATATGAGCATTGCTATACCACATCACATGCAAACCATCCTGCAAAACCAAGTTAGACGCCTCTAATCGGTTTATGCAAAATTTTATTTTACGTGGCTTCTAAGGTTTTGACTTAAACCGCAGCTACCAACGTTTTATCATCAAGTATGATTATTCAAGTTGCTAGATTAACATCTCGGGGTGTATGAAACACGAGATAATTAAATCTCGAGCCCCATACTAAACTTCGTCATACGCATGACCTCCGTGCAGATCATATCTGCAATGCCCATTCATCTGCGAATTTCATCTTTCTTTTGACTATGGCAGAACCCAAAGAACTGATAGCACTTCCATGATCAATCAGGATCACGGATTGCCAGAACTTTGTCAAATTCCACCATGCTGTCTCGAGATTGAGCAAACGCAAATTCCAGGGAAGCAACAAGAATGTCGGGTAACAGGTTTCATCTGTCACCCGCATAAATAATTTTCAGCAATAGATCTCATCTACTCCAAAATTATATTATGCAATACCCATACATCTCCATGTATTCTAGATCATAACCTGCATCTACGCATAGCACGGCTCTTGATGCCACTGTTGGGGACCGCGACAAAAAACGAAAATTTTCGGTATAGCGAGCACGCCCAGGACCACTATGGAGACTGCATACAAGGTTTGATCTGATCCGTACCGACTCGAAGCGCAGCGGAAGAAGAGTCGGTGGAGATCGTTGGTGCAGATCCCCGCAGCTAGGATTTACAACCTCCCAACCGCGAGGATGTACTCCCTCGTCGGACAGCCCTTCGGGAGGCGGTCGGACAGTCCCCCGGACGATGTCGCGGACAGCCCTTAGGGAGGACCCTCGAAACTCAAACGGAGACTCGGACAGCCCTTCGGGAGGACTCTCGAACAGCCCCTCGGGCAAAAGACCGAAACTACAACCTCTCTATGGGGTTGCACATATACGGTGTCAGCTATCCGGCAGGGCTTCGCCGTCCAGAACTAGTTCCTGCCGGAACCCAGACAGCCTTTCGGCTCTACGAAACTCTTTTCGTGGGAGGGAGAGAAGAAGCCAGATAATGCATGGCATGTGTATGAGAGCAAGGGATGAGTGTGGAGGGCTGCCCCTCCACCTCTATTTATAGGAAATCCCAAGGGGTAGGGTGGTTTTACAATAAAACCCAAAAGCACATGAATGAAGTCCTTCCACCAAGGGTTTAAGGGTGAAACCAAGGAACAAGAGGGGCTCCAAGGAGGAGCCACCTACTTGGCCGGCCACACCCCTTGGGGGGCCCCCATGAGGGCCTCCCAATCCATCCATGTCATCCCTAGATATTTTGGGATAAAGCCCAAACAAGTGGCTTTCCAAAAAGTAACCCAAAAAGCACTTTCACTATTCACGACGACATTTTTCAGCGTCCGTTCGAACTGAAAATATTTATGTGGGCTTAGAACATTTCCAGTACCCACCATAATAATTTTCAACGCGTTCTGGAACAATTCCAGATTAGTGATTTTCATCTGCGAAAAGCATCTGAAGTGGTTCCGGCAGCTCCGAAACATTTCCGGTTTTTCTTCCAGAAAATTCCCAAAAGTTTCCAGAATGATTCTGGCACCCTCTAAGAATTATCAGGCATGTGCCAAAACCAATTTGACTTTATGGTATCCTCTGAAACAACTTTTCAGTATCACCGAAACTCATCCGGTGACCTCTCTCGTCGGAACTTTTCCGCTGTCTCTGAAAAAAACTTTTTCCAGAAACTTTCTCTCAGACTCCCTGTCTAGTATTCAGCAGATAGATGACCCTTAAGCGTGTGACCCTATAGGTTCAGTGAAGTATAGACATGACCTGGAACCCCTTCCGATCAATGATCAACATCGGAGCCGTGGACACCCATATCGACCCCTATACCCACACGAATGAATATTCGAGTGAACCTCCAGTTGCCGTGTGCTATTCTTGTTGCTTCGCGATATGTCACAAACACCCAAGGTGAGATTTATTGCATTCCTGTGGATCAACAATTTGTCCATCATGCAAGTTACCTCGTTACCGGTTTTGTTCTCTTTTCTCGTTTCCGTGTTCCGGCATCCCAGTGATCAAATCACAAGGTGTCTGGCCAGACAATGATGGATACCGTAACACCGAGAGGGCCCGAGTATATCTCTCCATCGTCGGAGGAGCAAATCCCAATCTTGAGCTATCTTGTTACTTGCCATACTTTTCCGTGAACCCGTAAGCCGCCGTAATAGCCACCCAGTTACGGATGACGTTTAACAAACCCCAAAGTTCACGAAGCAAGTATGAAGGAACTCGATACTCTCATGGTCTAAGGAATTATGCAAACATTAACTTCTCTGTGTTATAAACCATTAACTTGTGACGAATGCATCTCATAGCATAACATCAAAATGGGTCGATTCAACACAAGTGTTCTACCAACAATTTGTGCCCTCAAAATTGCCGGCATAGACATGCCCATGATCAGGAAAACAGGATCATCATGCAATACTCGAGCCAGTCAAAGAGGCTTGACTAGGAATACATTTTTCCGTTTATTATCCCACACGTGCACATGAGTTTCCCTCCAAGCCTCGTTTTATTGTAGACTCGAGAATCATTGCAGTTATAGCATGGAATCATAAACTTTCATTACAAACCAGGAGATACAAAATAACTGATATTACTGCCTCTAGGGCATATCTCCTACAGCGAAGGTGCCAGCTGCCGAGCCAACTACGATGAAGGGTCGTGAGCTTGCTAATGATAAATCTTTTGACAAGTCGGATGGCGATAGAGCCTCGAAGTGGGCTCGCAAGAAAGAGAAAATGCTTTGTTATCGGTGTGGCGAGCATGGACATTTTATTGCTGAATGCACAATGGAGCTATGTGATACTTATCTTTGACTTGTGCACGCATTGGGAGAATGTTCGTTGTTGCTTGAGCCGATACCGGGGGTCACCATATATGAGGTGTGTTGCTCTGAACTGATGTTTTTTGAGTCACCCACAGTGCTACTGCTGTCCTGGACACGCCACAGAATTCGACTACAGGCATGGTCAAAGTGACAAAGGGCTTCTTGTCAGAGGCGCAGATTGTGCAAAGGCTGAATGAGCTTGCTCCGGGGAACTCTCATTAGGAGCTTATCAGGCTTGAGGATAACTTGTATAAGGTTGATTTTCCATCGACGGAAGATCTGAAGAGGCTCCTTAAGTTTGGCATGTGCCAGGTGCCCGGTACTGACTGTATCCTAGAGTTTGATGCTTGGAAGCAAATAGAACCAAAGGGTACGCCACTATCTCAGGTATGGGTTCGCTTTTCGGGGGCACCATCTAAGCCTCTTGATGACATTCGGGTAATGTGGAGTCTTGTGACGCTCATCGGCAAGACTGAACATGTGGATATACCTTTTACTCGTGCACATGGGGTTGCAAGGTTACTCGTTAGTGTTGTGGACATTGAGTACATACCGGATGTCGTTAGATCGACGCATGCGGGTATGATATATAATCTGTACATTGAGTTGGAGGATTCTGTCATGTTCCAGGAGCTGAACGGAGGGGGCGACGTGGATATGACTGATAGGGATGATGGCACAAGAAGCAAAGAGAAGGGAGATGATAGCGGTTCACAGGACGATTCTCACAGGTCAGGTGGAAAACCCGTTCCGTCTGCGCCAGAGAAGGGGGTGGCACCACCAGCTTCTACTCCTATGAACACATTGAGGTTTGGATCGTTCGAGCCTTCTTCCGCGCCTCCTCGCCTCTGGAGTGACCGAGTCGAGAGGGATGATCTGTCAGAGCACATGTTGCCACCTCTTGTGATGGCACCATCTTCTGGAGCTGTTCGCCCGACGACGGTGTTGGGTGCATCCGTCTCTAGTCCGAGACAGGAGGTCTTCGGACAGAGTCACACCACGCCCTCTTCGCAGCCGGATCTTTTGATGCCTGGGGTGGGGGAAGGAGACGCTGGGCAGGAGGCCCAGGGTCATATCTCTCCACCTCAGGACTCCACGTCAAAGCTTACTTCACTGCGACCGGGTGGTTCTTCCTGGCGTACGGCTGCGGTACCGGCGAGGGAGAGTTGTGGGCAGGAGGCTCATGATTCACCATCCCCTATGCGTAGTCCGGCGCTTCGGCTGGCGCTGTCTTCACCGACACCAGAGACCACATGTGTGGCTGCACCGGAGGAGGGGACGTTGGGAGGGGTTGCAGGCGGCGTCCTGTCGGCCTCATCTCCTACACCACTACTTGTCAGGATGGACGGGTGCGTGGCGAAGGACCAGGCTCCGCGGAATTGGACTACTGATGAGGTGATCACTTTTGGTGGGCACCAGGACCCGGTGTCGGCTGGCAGGCCTGCCAGTAACCGGATCCAGGACCAACCAGACGCTGACGACTTGCAGCTAGGGCGTGCTGTGACTGCAGCCAAGCTTCGGGACGTCGAGACTACTACAGGTATGACGGATAATAAGCAGTGTTCTATTATGCATTTTTCTGAGCATGAGATTATTAGTAAGGCAAATGATTTAGGAGTTTCTCTTGGGTCTAACGGGAAGGAAATTGCTAAATCGGTCAATGGTATTCTAGACTAAGAGGCTGAGAGAGCGTCTGAGTTGATCCGAAATATAGCGGCTGTTAGACCTATGACTGACGCTGATATTAACAATATGGGCATATTTGCACTAGAGAGTTTTTGTGATGAACTATTGCCTACTTCGGATGCCGAAGGTGAGGCAGGGGGATGGAGTCCGAGGGACATGTCGACCCTCCTACTCTAGTGTCTGATGCACAAGCGGCCACTAATCATGTGGACGAGGGGATGGTAGTGGATAAACCCAAGCGTTCCTGGAAGAGGAAGGTCTATCCAACGTCTGCTATTCATAGAAGTGCGAGAGTCAAGCTTAAGAAAAAATTCCATGATGACTAATGAAAGGGCTTTTTTGGAATAGCAGAGGTCTAGCAGACTTGGCTAAGAAAATGTTCCTGGTGTAGGGTAACGTAGCAGAAAACAAAAAAATTCAGACCTACGCACCAGCCCAGGACCACTATGGAGACTGCATACAAGGTTTGATCATTTTCGTTACCGACTCGTAGCGCAGCGGAAGTAGAGTCGATGATGATCGGCGGTGCAGATCCCCGTAGCTAGGATTTACAACCTCCCAACCGCGAGGATGTACTCCCTCATCTGCCGCACGGACAGCCCTCCGGGAGGCGGTCAAACAGTCCCCCGGACGGTGTCATGGACAGCCCTTCGGGAGGACCTTCGAAACTCGGACGGTCACTCGGCAGCCCTTCGGGAGGACTCACAGAACTCGGACCGTCACTTGGACAGCCCTTCGGGAGGCACTCACGAACAGCCCCTCGGGCACTAAGATCGAAACTACGACCTCTCTACAGAGTTTCACACATGCGCTGTCATCTATCCTGCAGGGCATCGCCATCCAGAACTAGTTCCCACCGGAACCCAGACAGCCTTTCGGCTCTACGAAACTCTTTTCGTGGGAGGGAGAGAGAAGCCAGATCATTGCATGGCACTTGTATGTGAGAAGGGATGATTGTGGAGGGCTGCCCCTCCACCTCTATTTATAGGAAATCCCAAGGGGTAGGGTGGTTTTACAATAAAACCCAAAAAGCACATGAATGAAGTCCTTCCACAAGGACCCAAATGTGAAACCAAGGCACAAGAGGGGGCTCCAAGGAGGAGTCCCCATGTGGCCGGTCACACCTAGGAGGGGCCCCCCAAGGGAGCCTCATCCATCCATGTCACCCCCAAAAAATATCTTGGGACAAAACTCAAAATAATGGCTTTCCAAAAAGTAACCCAAAAAGCACTTTCACTATTCATGATGAAATTTTTCAGCGTCCGTTCGAACTGAAAATATTTATGTGGGCTTAGAACATTTCCAGTACCCACTAAAATAATTTTCAACGTGTTCTGGAACAATTCCATATTAGTGATTTTCATCTGCAAAAAGCATCTGAAGTGGTTCCGGCAGCTCCGAAACATTTCCGGTTTTTCTTCCAGAAAATTCCCAAAAGTTTCCAGAATGATTCTGGCACCCTCCAAGAATTATCGGGCATGTGCCGAAACCAATTTGACTTTATGGTATCCTCTGAAACAACTTTTCAGTTTCACCGGAACTCATCCGGTGACCTCTCTCTGCGGAACTTTTCCGCTGTCCGAAACTTTTTCGGTGTCCGAAACATTTTCAGTGATTTTCTCTCAGACTCCCTGTCTAGTATTCAGCAGATAGATGACCCTTAAGCGTGTGACCCTATAGGTTCGGTGAAGTATAGACATGACACGGAACCCCTTCCGACCAATGATCAACATCGGAGCCGTGGACACCCATATTGACCCCTATACCCACACGAATGAATATTCGAGTGAACCTCCAGTTGCCGTGTGCTATTCCTGTTGCTTCGCGATATGTTACAAATACCTGAGGTGAGACATGTTGGCATTCCCGTGGATCAACAACTTGTCCACTATGCTAGTTACCTCGTTACCGGTATTGTTCTCTTTTCTCGTTACCATGTTCCGGCATCCCCGTGATCAAATCACAAAGTGTCTGGCTAGACGATGATGGATACCGTAACACCGAGAGGGCCCAGAGATATCTCTCCATCGTCGGAGGAGCAAATCCCAATCTCGAGCTATCAAGTTACTTGACATACTTTTCCATGAACTCGTAAGCCGCCGTAATAGCCACCCATTTACGAATGACGTTAACAAACCCCAAAGTTCATGAAGCAAGCATGAAGAAACTCGATACTCTCATGGTCTAAGGAATCATGCAAACGTTAACCATCTCTGTGTTATTAAACCATTTAACTTGTGACGAATGTATCTCATAGCATAACATCAATTCGGGTCGATTCAACACAAATGTTCTGCTAACATTGTGCCCTCAAAGCTGCTGCCATAGACATGCCCATGATTGGGAAAACATAATCATCATGCAACACTTGAGCTAGTCTTAGAGGCATGACTAGGAATACATTTTACCGTTTATTATTCCACACATGCACATGGGTTTTCCCCAGAGCCTTTATGGATATACGGGCTCGGGAACCACAGCAGTTATAGCATGGAACATAAACATAATAATGAGCATGGATATAAATAATAACATTTATTATTGCCTCTAGGGCATATCTCCTACAGACTCCCACTTTTACTAGAGTCAATAATCTAGTTAATGCTTAATGCACTTTTCACCTGTGGCACACCGGTGTAAATATGCTTAGCTTGTGGTATAGCCTGATGTCCAACGGATCTGACGACTTCAGCTCCGTGTGTATCTTTGCATATCCTCGCATTTTCACGCTTTCACAAAATTCATATTTTGTGTGGACTTGGTTTTGTATGTATGTGAATCACAGGTCGAACCTGGATTCCTCAGACTGAGTTATGGAGCAACTACCTGTAGTAGTGTCCCATTGACAAAAGCCATCTTGGAACCATACTAAGTTCATGAATGAACTATGTGATTCAACATCTTCTTTGTCGCTTTTAAAAGCAGCAACATACTTTGCCTCTGTTATAGAATTCGCCACAGTAACTTGTTTGGAACATTTTCCAACTAACTGTGCCACCGCATTGTGTGTTACACAAAACCCTTAATTTAAATCGAAAATTGCTTGGAGCATGGATGAAGACTATATCGATGTAACCTTTTACAATGAACTTTTCATGATCTCCGCTTGCGAGAAAACATGTCATCAGTGCTACTATAGTACTCAATGACCCTTTTTCACTGTTGTCCCATGATCAGTACTTTTGATCACTTTGGTATCTATACTCGCAACAACTTTGGGAGTATTGGACATATCTGGTTTGTTTTTACATACCATGGAATACATGATTAATCCAAACACAAGAGTGTGTGGAATCACCATCATGTATTTTGCTCATCAGTGTTTTGGGACACCGAGTCTTGCAAAAACTCTTTCCATGTGACTTCGGCAAGAATCACTCCTTGACGTTTTTAATGCTAAAAGGTTTTAGCATCTTGTCAATATGTATCTTTGCTCAGCCCCATTAGGTAAATCTATCTCCATAGATCATCATGCCTAATATAAAGGCTATTTAGCCCAAGCACTTCATTGAAAAACTATTTTCAAATGAAGTCCTAATTCGTGTCAAGAAATTTATTTCCAATTAACAATGTGTCAAGCACACAACGTTTTTTAGAAATTTTATTATGCTCCCACTTACTTTCTTGAATCATAAGCATCTTCGTTACCCATTGATGAAGTCAAACCCCTTTGACTATTTCATCAAAACACGAAGATTCCAACTCCATTTTGCTCTCTTCTGTCCATTGCTGGAACTCTGAAGTTTGCATACTTACTAGAATCCTCTGGATTGACAAAATACCTTGGACTGTAACACATGCAAGTCCTTGGTTTCATTTCCATCAGATGGAAATCCTATTGTCATCCATGTTTCATATCTCATGATTGAAATATGTATTAATTGCTAGTTCAACCCGAACCGACTTTAAGCATCGCTACGATGAAACAACCTCATTGTAGTCAACTCCTTGAACTTCTTATTGCAACAAGTCGAGCTTTATGGATAAAACATTTTTATCCGTATCAGTTTTAAGTTCCATAAATATTCGTTAGACTCTAAGTCTTCCGAAAGGTGTATCAAGGTTTTAATCTTGAATCACTTATATGGAAACTAACTCGGGTTGTATTGGCATTTAGCCAATTCCGGAGTCAGGGCCCATCAACGCTTCCTTGTGTATCATAGGTATACTGTTGTCTACCAACAATATCTCATATGCGCACCTGAGAGGTTTGCACGAGTTTTTCCTACATGGTTCAACTGCAAGTTCGACTAAAGTCCATACATCTCATGTAGAGGCTTTCGTATCAGTCGCAGTAGGAAACTCTGGAATCACTTCCAAGGTCTCTTTCCTTTGACCTGATGACGAAGATACTGGTTATCTCGTCGAGTTGCACTGTCCTCCCACTCACCTTTTGCAAGAACTATTCTCTTTAAAAGCATACCGTTTTGTGGCAAAAACCTTTGCCTTGGTATAGTGGTGGGGGAATACCCAATGACTTGGGATAACCTACAAAGTAGCACTTGTCTGTTTTGGAATAGGTTTGTAACCTTTTACACAAGCCCCATATTCCAAATGTTAAGAAAAGATATAACATGGTTGGGCGTACCATACCATGGTGTCATTTCAACAGACCCGATGGAGCTCTTTTCAGTGTAAAAGCCGCAGTCTCTAAAGCATCACCTTTTAAAAGGGATAATGGCAAATTTATTTATGTCATCTTTGATCTTACCATGTCATAAATGGTTCGATTACATCTTCACGGACTTTCCACTTGCAGTGGTGTTCCGGGAGGTGCAAGTTATGAAACCCCTTTCACAACTCATCAGACATTCGCTAAACTTGTAACTCAAATATTCCTTTCTGCAATCGAATTGTAGAAACATAATTTTCTTGTTACAATAACTTCTAGTTCATATTTGAGAACCTTTCGAATGATTTCAAAAGATCCAGACTTTCGTCTCATCAAGTAAATATCCATATATCTCCTTGAGTCATTTTTGAAGATAGATAAATCCACTACTTGCAACAACATTTATTGAACTACACACATCAGAATGTATGATCACCAATAAGTTTTTTGCTCGTTCCTTATGGCCTATGAACGGTATTTTAGTCACTTTACTTTTCGGAGGAAAGTTGCAAGTGCAGATGATTCAAAATCAAACGACTTCAAAATCCATCATAATGGAATTTATCCATGTGGGTTTCTCCAATGTGACCAAATGTAGTGCCACACTTATGTGGTATTCTCTTAGTCTTACGACATTTAGCGTCAGTGTTATGGATGTATCATATTACCATCAATATTCATAACATACATCCCATCTTGGATGGAAGCATGGCCCTTCATGTTATTCATAATACTGAACAACAATTGTTGTTTTTATGAACAACTCTTTTGCAACAAACATTGTGCAATGGGCTAGAGTGTATGAAACTCTAAAATGAATTATGAAAGTAAATATAGAGGTAATGTATTATTATCAACATTCATAACACACATCTCATTCATATTGAAAGTATGGCCCTTATGTTATTCATAACACCGAACATCAAAAGTTCTCTTATGAACAACCTTCTTGCAAGATACCTTATGCAATGGGCTAGAGTGTGTAAAACTCTAAATGAATTATGAAACTAAATACATACAGTAATACACCGATGGAAGGTATAGTAACATTTACTATGTTCCCTGTGTATACCTAAACCTCATTCCTGGCTGGTCTTTCAGGCCATAGTAGTTCTTACATCGAGTTGCAACAGAATGCAATCGAGCGGGTATCTTTGTGATTAACTCACAATACCCAAGAATTGGTGATTAACATGTTTAACCATAATTCCCAAGAACTATATCTTTGACGAGCTTTCTATACATCAAAAACTTGTATGACATTCATACATGAGCTGGATATTCCAGTCTTCTTTCTTAAGTCCTTTATACTTCTAACAGTTTAACTTTTAGCATTTCTCCTACTCTCAGAAGAAGCACCCAACTTAAGAGTGGCGTTAGCCCTGGACTTCCTAGGCGTGAAAGTTTCACTAACACCCTTCGGATACTTCCTTTCTCTTTAAGTTGTTGTTTTATTCACCTTTCATCATATGACAGGCGTTCTTCTGGATCCCTCTCTTATCAGTCTAATGCATAGTAAACTCCTTTACTAATAGTTTGCAAACAAACATTGCTTTGGATATCTCATATCTTTTAGCCTTTGTCTGTCTCTGAAAATGATTTTCAGATTCCATGAATATCACATAACTATCCAAACTTTCGAAGTTCAGGTTTCATGGAAGCAAATGTATTGCACTTGACTGAAACGGAATTCTAGCTTTTGGATCGAGGGACGAGAGTCACTTGATCCATAGCATAAGCGAGAGAATACCAAAGTATGCGATAGTACAAAGTCCTTCTCGGCACTCTTGAGGACAATCCTCACATTACGTTACCAAACGTAAAGTTTTAACCAAATGTTTAACAGCTATTCAATTTTAAATAGGGAAGGCAGAAATGCGAGCCATAATTCTACAACTATTATGCAAATCACACTTAGACACTGTTCAAAATTAATTGCACTGAGAATTAAACAAGTTAATTCAAAAGTGCGCTCCCACTCAAATCAATATCTCTCATAATTGATTGTGAGTGATTAAAGATCCAGACTTCAATTCATCGCCATAGAATCATCATCTCATGACGGGAATTTTAATCGGTAGGCCAACTTGCCGATCACATCTCTATGTGACTCTTGTTCATCTTTCGATGCGTGTGTTCCGAGCTCAGGACAATCCTGCCATGAACGTCATGACAACCAAGTGATCTTGCTGCGAGGTCTGACCTCACCCGCCTCACACATCCCTAATCGTTCGTACCCATGCAACCATGGCGCACCCCAAAAAGTTAGGTGCCGTGACGGTGCTACACTTGGGAGAACACTAACTACTTGATATTTTTGTGAGAGATCACCCTAATAAAAAGCGACTACCGCGCAATCAAGAAGGGTGCATCATAAGGGATAAACATCTCAGGCAATTCATAATAGCATGATATGGTATAGCCCTTTCTGACAGAGAAGTCTTGTATTTCTTCGTCTTCGGCATTCGCGTCAGTGTTCACCTTCGCGAAGATTGCCACCACCTTGTCGATGCACCAGATAATATTGCTATCTCTATAGCTAATAAAATAATGCATTACTTAAGGTTGACACGCAGGACATACGATGGACATGTTGCTTTCTTCACTCCCCCCGTCTTACGACGGTTTTGTATTAAACTACAACATGAGTGGGATGGAGAAGGAACCGGAAGAGGTGCTCGCCATGCTGAAAACTGCAGAAGGAGGACTGCGGAAAAATCGCAAGCAAGTGTTGCTTGTGAATAAAACCGCCAGTTTCAAAAAGAAGAAAGGCAAGCCAAAGAAGGGCAAGGGCGCCGGTAAGACCGGCTCCCAAAGCAACTCTAAGGGTGGGGCCAAGAATGAAACTGAGTGCTTCTACTGCAAGGGCACAGGACACTGGAAGAGAAACTGCAAGAAGTATTTGGAAGATAAGAAGTCTGGGAAAACCGGAAAAGGTATAATTGTTATACAAGTTAATGTCATTGACGTTTTGCTTGCTAGCGAAAATTCTAAGTCTTGGGTATTTGATACCGGATCGGTTGCTCACATTTGCAACTCGATACAGGGGCTTCAGAAGGTGCGCAAGCTGGCAAAGAATGAAGTCGTGATGCGCGTTGGGAACGGCGCTGGGATCGCCGCTCAAGCCGTCGGCATTATGCCTCTACGTCTCCCTTCAGGATTTATCTTAGAACTAAGTAACTGTTATTTTGTTCCACTGTTGTGTAGAAACATTATCTCCGGATCATGCTTAGTACACGATGGGTATTCGTACAAGTCTGAGAACAATGGTTGTTCACTTTATTGTAAGGATATGTTTTATGGATTTGCACCCATTGTTGGGGGCCTTTTCATACTAAATCTTGAATGTGGAAATGATGTCTTTAACGTGAATGCTAAACGCCTTAAGAAGGCTGATACCACCACCACTTTCTTGTGGCACTGTCGGCTTGGCCACATCGGAAAGAAACGCATGCAAAGACTCCATAAAGATGTTTTACCGTCCCTTGATTTTGAATCATTTGACACATGTGAAGCTTGCTTGATGGGGAAAATGACCAAGACGCCGTTCACGGGTCATCCTGAACGGGCGGGTGAATTATTGGAAATAATACATAGTGATGTATGTGGTCCAATGAACACGGCCGCACGGGGTGGGTATTTTTACTTCGTGACTTTTACTGATGATTTATGTCGGTATGGCTATATCTACTTGATGAAGCATAAGTCAGAAACCTTTGAAAATTTCAAAGAATTTCAGAATGAGGTAGAAAATCATCGTGACAAAAAGATTAAGTTTCTGCGGTCTGATCGCGGAGGCGAGTATCTTAGTCATGAGTTTGGCCAACATCTGAGTGACCGTGGAATCGTTTCACAGCTTACGCCTCCCGGAACTCCACAGAGAAACGGAGTATCGGAACGACGTAACCGAACCTTGTTGGACATGGTAAGGTCGATGATGTCTCTTACAGATCTACCAATATCTTTTTGGGGTCACGCACTACTCACTGCCGCTTATACATTAAACAGAGCACCGTCTAAGTCTGTTGAGACGACACCACATGAGATGTGGAAAGGGAAGAAGCCCAGTGTGTCGCATCTCAAAATTTGGGGTTGTGAAGCTTATATAAAACGTTTACAACCAAGCAAACTTGATCCCAGATCAGACAAATGTTACTTTGTAGGTTATCCCAATGTAACCATTGGGTATTCTTTCTACCACCCGTCCGATAACAAAGTGTTTGTTGCCAAAGATGGACACTTTCTTGAGAAAGAGTTTCTCGCTAAAGAAGCAAGTGGGAGGACAGTACAACTTAATGAGATTAGTGAATCTTTGGCAACCGTTGATATGGCTAAAGAACCGGAAGAAATTCCGCTAATTATCCCTACAACTGAGCCGGAAGTTGTCGCATATGATGCGGAGACTTCAGACAATGTTGTAACTGAACCGCGCAGATCAGGTAGGGCTATCCAGCCACCTGAATGGTTTCATAACGAAATCTTCATTCTTGAAGACGATGAACCTGCGCACTACAAGGAAGCGATGGCGGGGCCCAGCTCAAAAGAATGGCACAAGGCCATGAGATCCGAAATGGAATCCATGTACGAAAACCAAGTTTGGAACTTGGAAGAACTTCCAGAAGGAGTAAAGCCGATTGGTTGTAAATGGATTTTCAAAAAGAAGACGGACGCGGATGGTAACATTACTATCCACAAAGCTAGACTTGTCGCGAAAGGGTTCACGCAAGTTCCAGGAGTGGACTACGACGAGACTTTCTCGCCCGTAGCTATGCTTAGGTCTGTTCGGATATTACTAGCAATTGCTGCTTATTTCGATTATGAAATATGGCAGATGGATGTCAAAATGGCTTTCCTAAATGGAAACCTCAAAGAGGATGTATATATGATACAGCCAGAAGGTTTTGTCATTCATGAGGATGCTGGAAAGGTATGCAAACTTCAGAAAGCCATTTATGGTCTGAAGCAAGCGTCAAGGAGCTGGAACATTCGTTTTGATGAAGTGGTCAAAGAGTTTGGCTTCATCAGGAATGACGAAGAATCTTGTGTTTACAAGAAGTTTAGTGGGAGCGCAAAAGCATTTCTAATCTTGTATGTGGATGACATATTGTTGATTGGAAATGACATGAATTTTCTTAGCGAAATAAAAGACTCATTGAAGAAAAGGTTTTCAATGAAAGACTTAGGCGAAGCGGCATATGTATTGGGCATCAGAATCTATAGAGATAGATCAAAACGCCTGATAGCGCTTAGCCAAAGCATGTACATTGACAAGGTGTTGAAAAGGTTCAACATGGAGAACTCCAAGAAAGGCCTACTCTCCATGTCACCTGGCACAGTGCTTTGCAAGAATCAGAGTCCTCGAACTCTCGATGAGCGAGTACAAATGAATGATGTTCCATATGCCTCGGCAGTTGGTTCTATATGTATGCCATGCTATGTACAAGACCGGATGTTTCCTATGCGCTAAGTGTTAGCAGCCGGTACCAAAGTGATCCTGGATTGGAACACTGGGCCGCAGTCAAGGGTATTCTTAATTACCTCAGACGGACCAAGGATTTACTCCTTGTGTACGGAGGTGATGAAGAGCTCATTGTAAGTGGTTACACTGATGCAGGCTTCATGACTGACCCAGATGACTTCAAATCTCAATCAGGCTATGTTTTCATATTGAACGGTGGTGCAGTTGATTGGAAAAGTTCCAAACAGAAGACTGTGGCGGATTCTACAACGGAGGCGGAGTATGTTGCCGCTTCAGAAGCCTCCAAGGAGGCGGTTTGGATCAAGCAATTTCTTGAAGACCTTGGTGTGGTTTCTAGTGCCCAGGACCCGGTGGAGATCTATTGTGATAATAGTGGCGCCGTGGCTCAGGCAAGGGAGCCAAATTCGCACCATAAGACAAGACATATTCAACGCAAATATAAACTCATTCGACATCATGTCGAAGAGGGTTTAGTGAAAGTACGCAAAGTTCACACGGATCTGAATGTGTCAGACCCGATGACGAAGCCTCTACCACGAGCAAAGCATGAGCAACACCGGATAGCCATTGGTGTTAGGGAAGCCATGTAACTGGATTATGACTCTAGTGCAAGTGGGAGTCTGTAGGAGATATGCCCTAGAGGCAGTAACAACAGTTATTTTGTATCTCCTGGTTTGTAATGAAAGTTTATGTTCCATGCTATAACTGTTGTGGCTCCTGAGCCCGTATATCCATAAAGGCTCTGAGGAAAACCCATGTGCACGTGTGGGATAATAAACAGTGATATGTATTCCTAGTCATGCCTCTAAGACTAGCTCAAGTATTGCATGATGATTATGTTTTCCTGATCATGGGCATGTCTATGCCAGCAATTTTGAGAGCACAATTGATGGTAGAACACTTGTGTTGAATCAACCCGAATTGTTGTTATGCTATGAGATTCTTTCGTCACAAGTTTATGGTTTATAACACAGAGAAGTTAATGTTTGCATAATTCCTTAGACCATGAGAGTATCGAGTTCCTTCATACTTGCTTCATGAACTTTGGGGTTTGTTAAACGTCATTCGTAACTGGGTGGCTATTACGGCGGCTTACGGGTTCACGGAAAAGTATGGCAAGTAACGAGATAGCTCAAGATTGGGATTTGCTCCTCCGACGATGGAGAGATATACTCGGGCCCTCTCGGTGTTACGGTATCCATCATCGTCTGGCCAGACAACTTGTGATTTGATCATTGGGATGCCGGAACACGGAAACGAGAAAAGAGAACAAAACCGGTAACGAGGTAACTTGCATGATGGACAAATTGTTGATCCACAGGAATGCAATAAATCTCACCTCGGGTGTTTGTGACATATTGCGAAGCAACAGGAATAGCTCACGGCAACTGGAGGTTCACTCGAATATTCATTCGTGTGGGTATAGGGGTCAATATGGGTGTCCACGGCTCCGATGTTGATCATTGATCGGAAGGGGTTCCAGGTCATGTCTATGCTTCACCGAACCTATAGGGTCGCACGCTTAAGGGTCATCTATCTGCTGAATACTAGACAGGGAGTCTGAGAGAAAATCACCGAAAAAGTTTCGGACACCGAAAAAGTTTTGGACAGCGGAAAGGTTCCGCAAAGAGGTCACCAGATGAGTTCCGGTGAAACTGAAAAGTTGTTTCAGAGGATACCATAAAGTCAAATTGTTTTCGGCACATGCCTGATAATTCTTGGAGGGTGCCAGAATCATTCTGGAAACTTCTGGGAATTTTCTGGAAGAAAAACCGGAAATGTTTCGGAGCTGCCGGAACCGCTTCAGATGCTTTTCGCAGATGAAAATCACTAATCTGGAATTGTTCCAGAACGCGTTGAAAATTATTTTAGTGGGTACTGGAATTGTTCTAAGCCCACATAAATATTTTCAGTTTGAACGAACGCTGAAAAATGTCGTCATGAATAGTGAAAGTGCTTTTTGGATAATTTTTTGGAAGCCACCTTTTAGGGCTTTTGCTAAAGGCTTCTAGAAGGGCTTGGGGGGCCATGAGAGCCCCTCATGGGGGCCCCCCTAGGGGTGGCCGGCAAAGGAAGGGGGAGCTCCTTGGAGCTCCACATGGCATCCCAAGTTTACCCTTATGCCCATGAGGTGTGACCTAATGCATGGGTTTTTGGTAATTAGTGGAGGAGCCCTACCCCTTGGCTTTCCTATAAATAGAGGAGATGGGGGCTGCCATATCTTCATCCCTTGCTCTCATACACATGCCATGCATTATCTGGCTTCTTCTCTCCCTCCCACGAAAAGAGTTTCGTAGAGCCGAAAGGCTGTCTGGGTTCCGGCAGGAACTACTTCTGGACGGCGAAGCCCTGCCGGATAGCTGACACCGTATGTGTGCAACCCCGTAGAGAGGTCGTAGTTTCGGTCTTTTGCCTGAGGGGCTGTTCGAGTGTCCTCCCGAAGGGCTGTCCGAGTCTCCGTTCGAGTTTCGAGGGTCCTCCCGAAGGGCTGTCCGCGACATCGTCCGGGGGACTGTCCGACCGCCTCCCGAAGGGCTGTCCGACGAGGGAGTACATCCTCGCGGTTGGGAGGTTGTAAATCCTAGCTGCGGGGATCTGCACCAACGATCTCCACCGACTCTTCTTCCGCTGCGCTTCGAGTCGGTACGGATCAGATCAAACCTTGTATGCAGTCTCCATAGTGGTCCTGGGCGTGCTCGCTATACCGAAAATTTTTGTTTTCTGTCGCGTCCCCTTACAGTGGCATCAAGAGCCGTGCTATGCGTAGATGCAGGTTACGATCTAGAATACATGGAGATGTATGGGTATTGCATAATATAATTTTGGAGTAGATGAGATCTATTGCTGAAAATTATTTATGCGGGTGACAGATGAAATCTGTTACCCGACGTTCTTGTTGCTTCCCTAGAATTTGCGTTTGCTCAATCTCGAGACAGCATGGTGGAATTTGACAAAGTTCTGGCAATCTGTGATCCTGATTGATCATGGAAGTGCTATCAGTTCTTTGGGTTCTGCCATAGTCAAAAGAAAGATGAAATTCGCAGATGAAAGGGCATTGCAGATATGATCTGCACGGGGGTCATGCGTATGACGAAGTTTAGTATGGGGCTCGAGATTTAATTATCTCGTGTTTCATACACCCCGAGATGTTAATCTAGCAACATGAATAATCATACTTGATGATAAAACGTTGGTAGCTGCGGTTTGAGTAAAAACCTTAGAAGCCACGTAAAATAAAATTTTGCATAAACCGATTAGAGGCGTCTAACTTGGTTTTGCAGGATGTTTTGCATGTGATGTGGTATAGCAATGCTCATATTCAATTTGATTATGTATGAGATGACTATATGATGTAATTAACATGACCTGCGTGTCATGATTCGGCATGATGGCTGGAGCCATATGATTGCACTTTAATGACCTGCGTGTCAACCTTAAGTAATGCATTTATTTTATCTTGCTATGGAGATAGCAATATTATCTGGTGCATCAACAAGGTGGTGGCAATCTTCGCGAAGGTGAACACCGAAGCGAATGCCGAAGACGAAGAAATGAAAGGCTTCTCCGTCAGAAGAGGCTATACCATATCATGCTATTATGAATTGCTTGAGATGTTTATCCCTCTTGATGCACCCTTCTTGATTGCGCGGTAGTCGCTTTTTTTTAGGGTGATCTCTCACTTAAAATATCAAGTAGTTAGTGTTCTCCCAAGTGTAGCACCGTCACGGCACCTAACTTTTCGGGGTACCACATGGACACATGGGTACGAACGATTAGGGAAATGTGAGGCGGGTGAGTTGAGACCTCGCAGCAAGATCACTTGGTTGTCTTGACGTTCTGGAGGAGCGTCCTGAGCTCGGAACACGCCCATCGAAAGATGAACAAGAGTCACATAGAGATGTGATTGGCAAGTTGGCCTACCAATTGAAATTCTCGTCACTTGAGATGGACACATCCTTGGCGTTGGTTTTCAATTTGGATCTTGAATCACTCACAATCAATTTTGAGAGATATTCATTTGAGTGGGAGCGCACTTTAGAATAAACTAGTTTATTCACTAGTGCAAATTTCATTATAAACAAAGTCTAAGTGAAACCTGTGTTTTCCGTTGTAGATCAAATGGCTCGCAACACCGCGTTCAACTTAGGCCCGATGTTAGAGAAAGAGAAGTTAACTTCGACTGGAAACAACTATGCGGACTGGGTCCGCAACCTGAGGATTGTCCTCAGGAGCGCTAAGAAACTGTATGTGCTTGAAAATGCTCTTCCAGCTAAACCGGCGGCAGAGGCCCCGGAAGATGAACAAAATGTCTGGGCCACTAAGGATGATGATCACAACTTAGTGCAGTGCCTCATGCTAGCTTGCATGTGTACAGACCTTCAAAAACGTTTTGAATTCCATAAACCCCGTGATATGATCCGGGAATTGGATGCTTTGTACAAGGAAACCGCAAAGTCTGAACGATTTGATATCATGAAGGCTTTGATGGATTGCAAGATGGCTGAGGGTAGTTCAGTTGGCGAACACGTGGTCAAAATGATTGGCTATGCTGAAAGGCTTAAAACCCTGGAATTTCCACTTCCACCTGGCCATACGATGGACATGTTGCTTTCTTCACTCCCCCCGTCTTACGACGGTTTTGTATTAAACTACAACATGAGTGGGATGGAGAAGGAACCGGAAGAGGTGCTCGCCATGCTGAAAACTGCAGAAGGAGGACTGCGGAAAAATCGCAAGCAAGTGTTGCTTGTGAATAAAACCGCCAGTTTCAAAAAGAAGAAAGGCAAGCCAAAGAAGGGCAAGGGCGCCGGTAAGACCGGCTCCCAAAGCAACTCTAAGGGTGGGGCCAAGAATGAAACTGAGTGCTTCTACTGCAAGGGCACAGTACACTGGAAGAGAAACTGCAAGAAGTATCTGGAAGATAAGAAGTCTGGGAAAACCGGAAAAGGTATAATTGTTATACAAGTTAATGTCATTGACGTTTTGCTTGCTAGCGAAAATTCTAAGTCTTGGGTATTTGATACCGGATCGGTTGCTCACATTTGCAACTCGATACAGGGGCTTCAGAAGGTGCGCAAGCTGGCAAAGAATGAAGTCGTGATGCGCGTCGGGAACGGTGCTGGGATCGCCGCTCAAGCCGTCGGCATTATGCCTCTACGTCTCCCTTCAGGATTTATCTTAGAACTAAGTAACTGTTATTTTGTTCCACTGTTGTGTAGAAACATTATCTCCGGATCATGCTTAGTACACGATGGGTATTCGTACAAGTCTGAGAACAATGGTTGTTCACTTTATTGTAAGGATATGTTTTATGGATTTGCACCCATTGTTGGGGGCCTTTTCATACTAAATCTTGAATGTGGAAATGATGTCTTTAACGTGAATGCTAAACGCCTTAAGAAGGCTGATACCACCACCACTTTCTTGTGGCACTGTCGGCTTGGCCACATCGGAAAGAAACGCATGCAAAGACTCCATAAAGATGGAGTTTTACCGTCCCTTGATTTTGAATCATTTGACACATGTGAAGCTTGCTTGATGGGGAAAATGACCAAGACGCCGTTCACGGGTCATCCTGAACGGGCAGGTGAATTATTGGAAATATTACATAGTGATGTATGTGGTCCAATGAACACGGCCGCACGGGGTGGGTATTTTTACTTCGTGACTTTTACTGATGATTTATGTCGGTATGGCTATATCTACTTGATGAAGCATAAGTCGGAAACCTTTGAAAAGTTCAAAGAATTTCAGAATGAGGTAGAAAATCATCGTGACAAAAAGATTAAGTTTCTGCGGTCTGATCGCGGAGGCGAGTATCTTAGTCATGAGTTTGGCCAACATCTGAGTGACCGTGGAATCGTTTCACAGCTTACGCCTCCCGGAACTCCACAGAGAAACGGAGTATCGGAACGACGTAACCGAACCTTGTTGGACATGGTAAGGTCGATGATGTCTCTTACAGATCTACCAATATCTTTTTGGGGTCACGCACTACTCACTGCCGCTTATACATTAAACAGAGCACCGTCTAAGTCTGTTGAGATGACAGCACATGAGATGTGGAAAGGGAAGAAACCCAGTGTGTCGCATCTCAAAATTTGGGGTTGTGAAGCTTATATAAAACGTTTACAACCAAGCAAACTTGATCCCAGATCAGACAAATGTTACTTTGTAGGTTATCCCAATGTAACCATTGGGTATTCTTTCTACCACCCGTCCGATAACAAAGTGTTTGTTGCCAAAGATGGACACTTTCTTGAGAAAGAGTTTCTCGCTAAAGAAGCAAGTGGGAGGACAGTACAACTTAATGAGATTAGTGAATCTTTGGCAACCGTTGATATGGCTAAAGAACCGGAAGAAATTCCGCTAATTATCCCTACAACTGAGCCGGAAGTTGTCGCATATGATGCGGAGACTTCAGACAATGTTGTAACTGAACCGCGCAGATCAGGTAGGGCTATCCAGCCACCTGAATGGTTTCATAACGAAATCTTCATTCTTGAAGACGATGAACCTGCGCACTACAAGGAAGCGATGGCGGGGCCCAGCTCAAAAGAATGGCACAAGGCCATGAGATCCGAAATGGAATCCATGTACAAAAACCAAGTTTGGAACTTGGAAGAACTTCCAGAAGGAGTAAAGCCGATTGGTTGTAAATGGATTTTCAAAAAGAAGACGGACGCGGATGGTAACATTACTATCCACAAAGCTAGACTTGTCGCGAAAGGGTTCACGCAAGTTCCAGGAGTGGACTACGACGAGACTTTCTCGCCCGTAGCTATGCTTAGGTCTGTTCGGATATTACTAGCAATTGCTGCTTATTTCGATTATGAAATATGGCAGATGGATGTCAAAACGGCTTTCCTAAATGGAAACCTCAAAGAGGATGTATATATGATACAGCCAGAAGGTTTTGTCATTCATGAGGATGCTGGAAAGGTATGCAAACTTCAGAAAGCCATTTATGGTCTGAAGCAAGCGTCAAGGAGCTGGAACATTCGTTTTGATGAAGTGGTCAAAGAGTTTGGCTTCATCGGGAATGACGAAGAATCTTGTGTTTACAAGAAGTTTAGTGGGAGCGCAAAAGCATTTCTAATCTTGTATGTGGATGACATATTGTTGATTGGAAATGACATGAATTTTCTTAGCGAAATAAAAGACTCATTGAAGAAAAGGTTTTCAATGAAAGACTTAGGCGAAGCGGCATATGTATTGGGCATCAGAATCTATAGAGATAGATCAAAACGCCTGATAGCGCTTAGCCAAAGCATGTACATTGACAAGGTGTTGAAAAGGTTCAACATGGAGAACTCCAAGAAAGGCCTACTCCCCATGTCACCTGGCACAGTGCTTTGCAAGAATCAGAGTCCTCGAACTCTCGATGAGCGAGTACAAATGAATGATGTTCCATATGCCTCGGCAGTTGGTTCTATTATGTATGCCATGCTATGTACAAGACCGGATGTTTCCTATGCGCTAAGTGTTAGCAGCCGGTACCAAAGTGATCCTGGATTGGAACACTGGGCCGCAGTCAAGGGTATTCTTAATTACCTCAGACGGACCAAGGATTTACTCCTTGTGTACGGAGGTGATGAAGAGCTCATTGTAAGTGGTTACACTGATGCAGGCTTCATGACTGACCCATATGACTTCAAATCTCAATCAGGCTATGTTTTCATATTGAACGGTGGTGCAGTTGATTGGAAAAGTTCCAAACAGAAGACTGTGGCGGATTCTACAACGGAGGCGGAGTATGTTGCCGCTTCAGAAGCCTCCAAGGAGGCGGTTTGGATCAAGCAATTTCTTGAAGACCTTGGTGTGGTTTCTAGTGCCCAGGACCCGGTGGAGATCTATTGTGATAATAGTGGCGCCGTGGCTCAGGCAAGGGAGCCAAATTCGCACCATAAGACAAGACATATTCAACGCAAATATAAACTCATTCGACATCATGTCGAAGAGGGTTTAGTGAAAGTACGCAAAGTTCACACGGATCTGAATGTGTCAGACCCGATGACGAAGCCTCTACCACGAGCAAAGCATGAGCAACACCGGATAGCCATTGGTGTTAGGGAAGCCATGTAACTGGATTATGACTCTAGTGCAAGTGGGAGTCTGTAGGAGATATGCCCTAGAGGCAGTAACAACAGTTATTTTGTATCTCCTGGTTTGTAATGAAAGTTTATGTTCCATGCTATAACTGCTGTGGCTCCTGAGCCCGTATATCCATAAAGGCTCTGAGGAAAACCCATGTGCACGTGTGGGATAATAAACAGTGATATGTATTCCTAGTCATGCCTCTAAGACTAGCTCAAGTATTGCATGATGATTATGTTTTCCTGATCATGGGCATGTCTATGCCAGCAATTTTGAGAGCACAATTGATGGTAGAACACTTGTGTTGAATCAACCCGAATTGTTGATATGCTATGAGATTCTTTCGTCACAAGTTTATGGTTTATAACATAGAGAAGTTAATGTTTGCATAATTCCTTAGACCATGAGAGTATCGAGTTCCTTCATACTTGCTTCATGAACTTTGGGGTTTGTTAAACGTCATCCGTAACTGGGTGGCTATTACGGCGGCTTACGGGTTCACGGAAAAGTATGGCAAGTAACGAGATAGCTCAAGATTGGGATTTGCTCCTCCGACGATGGAGAGATATACTCGGGCCCTCTCGGTGTTACGGTATCCATCATCGTCTGGCCAGACAACTTGTGATTTGATCATTGGGATGCCGGAACACGGAAACGAGAAAAGAGAACAAAACCGGTAACGAGGTAACTTGCATGATGGACAAATTGTTGATCCACAGGAATGCAATAAATCTCACCTCGGGTGTTTGTGACATATTGCGACGCAACAGGAATAGCTCACGGCAACTGGAGGTTCACTCGAATATTCATTCGTGTGGGTATAGGGGTCAATATGGGTGTCCACGGCTCCGATGTTGATCATTGATCGGAAGGGGTTCCAGGTCATGTCTATGCTTCACCGAACCTATAGGGTCACACGCTTAAGGGTCATCTATCTGCTGAATACTAGACAGGGAGTCTGAGAGAAAATCACCGAAAAAGTTTCGGACACCGAAAAAGTTTTGGACAGCGGAAAGGTTCCGCAAAGAGGTCACCAGATGAGTTCCGGTGAAACTGAAAAGTTGTTTCAGAGGATACCATAAAGTCAAATTGTTTTCGGCACATGCCTGATAATTCTTGGAGGGTGCCAGAATCATTCTGGAAACTTCTGGGAATTTTCTGGAAGAAAAACCGGAAATGTTTCGGAGCTGCCGGAACCGCTTCAGATGCTTTTCGCAGATGAAAATCACTAATCTGGAATTGTTCCAGAACACGTTGAAAATTATTTTAGTGGGTACTGGAATTGTTCTAAGCCCACATAAATATTTTCAGTTTGAACGGACGCTGAAAAATGTCGTCATGAATAGTGAAAGTGCTTTTTGGATAATTTTTTGGAAGCCACCTTTTAGGGCTTTTGCTAAAGGCTTCTAGAAGGGCTTGGGGGGCCATGAGAGCCCCTCATGGGGGCCCCCCTAGGGGTGGCCGGCCAAGGAAGGGGGAGCTCCTTGGAGCTCCACATGGCATCCCAAGTTTACCCTTATGCCCATGAGGTGTGACCTAATGCATGGGTTTTTGGTAATTAGTGGAGGAGCCCTACCCCTTGGCTTTCCTATAAATAGAGGAGATGGGGGCTGCCATCTCTTCATCCCTTGCTCTCATACACATGCCATGCATTATCTGGCTTCTTCTCTCCCTCCCACGAAAAGAGTTTCGTAGAGCCGAAAGGCTGTCTGGGTTCCGGCAGGAACTAGTTCTGGACGGTGAAGCCCTGCCGGATAGCTGACACCGTATGTGTGCAACCCCGTAGAGAGGTCGTAGTTTCGGTCTTTTGCCTGAGGGGCTGTTCGAGTGTCCTCCCGAAGGGCTGTCCGAGTCTCCGTTCGAGTTTCGAGGGTCCTCCCGAAGGGCTGTCCGCGACATCGTCCGGGGGACTGTCCGACCGCCTCCCGAAGGGCTGTCCGACGAGGGAGTACATCCTCGCGGTTGGGAGGTTGTAAATCCTAGCTGCGGGGATCTGCACCAACGATCTCCACCGACTCTTCTTCCGCTGCGCTTCGAGTCGGTACGGATCAGATCAAACCTTGTATGCAGTCTCCATAGTGGTCCTAGGCGTGCTCGCTATACCGAAAATTTTTGTTTTCTGTCGCGTCCCCTTACAATGATGCCACTGTAGGGTAACGTAGCAGAAAACAAAAAAATTTCGACCTACGCACCAGCCCAGGACCACTATGGAGACTGCATACAAGGTTTGATCATTTTCGTTACCGACTCGTAGCGCAGCGGAAGTAGAGTCGATGACGATCGGCGGTGCAGATCCCCGCAGCTAGGATTTACAACCTCCCAACCGCGAGGAGGTACTCCCTCATCTGCCCCATGGACAGCCCTCTGGGAGGCGGTCGAACAGTCCCCCGGACGGTGTCACGGATAGCCCTTCGGGAGGACCTTCGAAACTCAGACGGTCACTCGGACAGCCCTTCGGGAGGACTCACAGAACTCGGACCGTCACTTGGACAGCCCTTCAGGAGGCACTCACGAACAGCCCCTCGGGCACTAAGATCGAAACTACGACCTCTCTACAGAGTTACACACATACAGTGTCATCTATCCGGCAGGGCTTCGCCGTCCAGAACTAGTTCCCACCGGAACTCAGACAGCATTTCGGCTCCACGAAACTCTTTTCATGGGAGGGAGTGAGAAGACAGATCATTGCATGGCACTTGTATGTGAGAAGGGATGATTGTGGAGGGCTGCCCCTCCACCTCTATTTATAGGAAATCCCAAGGGGTAGGGTGGTTTTACAATAAAACCCAAAAAGCACATGAATGAAGTCCTTCCACAAGGACCCAAATGTGAAACCAAGGCACAAGAGGGGGCTCCAAGGAGGAGTCCTCATGTGGCCGGCCACACCTAGGAGGGGCCCCCCAAGGGAGCCTCATCCATCCATGTCACCCCCAAAAAATATCTTGGGACAAAACCCAAAATAATGGCTTTCCAAAAAGTAACCCAAAAAGCACTTTCACTATTCATGACGACATTTTTCAGCGTCCATTCGAACTGAAAATATTTATGTGGGCTTAGAACATTTCCAGTACCCACGAAAATAATTTTCAACGCGTTCTAGAACAATTCCATATTAGTGATTTTCATCTGCAAAAAGCATCTGAAGTGGTTCCGGCAGCTCCGAAACATTTCCGGTTTTTCTTCCAGAAATTCCCAAAAGTTTCCAGAATGATTCTGGCACCCTCCAAGAATTATCGGGCATGTGCCGAAACCAATTTGACTTTATGGTATCCTCTGAAACAACTTTTCAGTTTCACCGGAACTCATCCGGTGACCTCTCTCTGCGGAACTTTTCCGCTGTCCGAAACTTTTTCGGTGTCCGAAACTTTTTCAGTGATTTTCTCTCAGACTCCCTGTCTAGTATTCAGCAGATAGATGACCCTTAAGCGTGTGACCCTATAGGTTCGGTGAAGTATAGACATGACACGGAACCCCTTCCGACCAATGATCAACATCGGAGCCGTGGACACCCATATTGACCCCTATTCCCACACGAATGAATATTCGAGTGAACCTCCAGTTGTCGTGTGCTATTCCTGTTGCTTCGCGATATGTTACAAATACCCGAGGTGAGACATGTTGGCATTCCCGTGGATCAACAACTTGTCCACTATGCTAGTTACCTCGTTACCGGTATTGTTCTCTTTTCTCGTTACCCTGTTCCGGCATCCCCGTGATCAAATCACAAAGTGTCTGGCCAGATGATGATGGATACCGTAACACCGAGAGGGCCCAGAGATATCTCTCCATCGTCGGAGGAGCAAATCCCAATCTCGAGCTATCAAGTTACTTGACATACTTTTCCATGAACCCGTAAGCCGCCGTAATAGCCACCCATTTACGGATGATGTTTAACAAACCCCAAAGTTCATGAAGCAAGCATGAAGAAACTCGATACTCTCATGATCTAAGGAATCATGCAAACGTTAACCATCTCTGTGTTATTAAACCATTTAACTTGTGACGAATGTATCTCATAGCGTAACATCAATTCGGGTCGATTCAACACAAATGTTCTGCTAACATTGTGCCCTCAAAGCTACTGGCATAGACATGCCCATGATTGGGAAAACATAATCATCATGCAACACTTGAGCTAGTCTTAGAGGCATGACTAGGAATACATTTTACCGTTTATTATTCCACACGTGCACATGGGTTTTCCCCAGAGCCTTTATGGATATACGGGCTCGGGAACCACAGCAGTTATAGCATGGAACATAAACATAATAATGAGCATGGATATAAATAATAACATTTATTATTGCCTCTAGGGCATATCTCCTACACCTGGCTAAAGCATCGATTGAGGATAAACTCGATTTCATTGCACTTCTTGAAACAGGTAGAGATAACTTCACCTCATAGTTCCTCGGAACTTTGTCTGGAGAAATTGGTTTTGACTGGCACTGTTTGCCTCCTAGAGGACGATCCGGTGGGATTCTTTTGGGGGCGAATTGCGAAACACTAGAGGTGTTAAATGTAGTAAGAGGGGATTATGCAGTTTAGTTCCGGGTAAGGTCCAAATTGGATGGATTCCAATGGGCTCTCATGGCGGTGTATGGCACAGCCCAACCCGAATTTAAGCCTAAATTCTTGGCTGATCTGGATAGGATCTGTGGGGATGAGAGGTTGCCGATTTTAGTGGGAGGGGATTTCAACATCATTAGGAGGAAAGAAGAAAAGAATAACGATCATTTTGATGGGCGGTGGTCCTTTATGTTCAATATGATCATCGAGAGTCTTAATGTTAGAGAGATTGAATTAACGGGTAGACAGTTCACTTGGGCAAACACGCTGCCTAATCCAACATATGAGAAGCTGGACAGAGTGCTTGCAAGTGTGGAATGGGAACAGAAATACCCACTGGTATCGATGCACGTGATGCAGAGGGTAATCTCAGACCATACACCCTTGTTAGTGGACTCGGGCGAAGCAACACATATAGGCAATAAAAATATTTTCTTTTTCAAACTAAGTTGGTTCGAAAAAGAATTTTTTTTAGAGATTGTCACAAGAGAATGGGCTAAGCCAGTTGCTGGTAGATCCAGCATGGAACGCTGGCAAAACAAAATCAGACATCTACGACAATTTTTGAGGGGTTGGGCCAGAAATGAGAGCAGGATATATAAACAAGAAAAACAACAACTTATCCATTTGATTCATGCTCTGGACTTGAGAGCGGAAACAAATCTGCTGGACGAGATAAAGCAGGCCGTAAAGTCCAAAGCCGAGTTGAAACTGTGTGCTCTTCTTAGAGAAGAAGAAATGAAGTGGGCCTTGCGCGCTAAGGTTCTTAAGGTCGTCCAAGGGGATGATAACACACAATTTTTTCATATGATTGCAAATGGCAAACATAGGAAAAAGAAAATCATACAGCTTGAGCAAGATGAAGGAACAGTGATGGTACATGAGAATCTCAAGTTATATATTTCCAAGTATTACAAGCAACTCTTTGGGCCTCCGGCAGACAATGCGGTGTCCCTAGATGAGCTTGTAGTTGGGGATATACCTCAGCTTCGGTCAGATGAGAATGAGATTTTATCTGCACCTTTTACTGAGAAAGAGGTTTTTGATGCAATCTCTCAGATGAAGCCGAATAAAGTACCGGGACCAGATGGGTTTCCAGCGGAATTCTATAAGAAATGTTGGCATATTGTGAAGGATGACCTTATGCCTATGTTTCAAGATATCTTTAATGGCCATCTGCAACTTTTCCATCTCAACTTTGGTACGATAACGTTGTTGCCAAAGAAAGAGGATGCAATTAGAATAGAGCAATTCAGGCCAATATGTCTTTTGAATGTGAGTTCCAAAATATTCACGAAAGTAGCCACTAATAGATTGACATGGATTGCCCATTCGGTGGTGCAACCTAGTCAGACTGCTTTCATGCCTGGAAGACATATCCTAGAAGGGGTTGTTGTCTTACATGAAACTTTACATGAAATCCATTCGAAGAAACTAGATGGGGTGATCTTCAAGGTGGATTTTGAGAAGGCATATGATAAGGTCAAATGGCCATTCCTATAGCAGGCCATGCGCATGGAGGGTTTCAATGGGGCATGGAGGAATCAGGTGGATTCCTTTGTCCAAAAAGATAGTGTCGGGATTAAGGTGAATGATGACATCGGTCATTATTTCCAGACGCATAAAGGCCTAAGACAAGGAGACCCGATGTCTCCTATACTTTTCAACATTGTGGCAGACATGCTGACCGTGCTTATAGGTCTGGCCAAGGAGAAAGTCCATGGAGGTGATCTTATCCCACATTTGGTGGATGGGAGCGTTTCTATCCTACAATATGCCGATGACACTATTATATTCATGGAGCATGACCTTGCAAAAGCGAGGAATATGAAACTAGTGTTGTGCCTTTTTGAACAATTGTTAGGACTAAAGATTAACTTTCACAAGAGTGAATTGTTTTGCTTTGGTAGGGCCAAAGAGGAACAAGACAATTATCGACAATTGTTCGGTTGTGAACTGGGATCACTACCGTTCAGCTATCTAGGCATTCCAATTCATCATCGGAAATTAACTAATAAAGAGTGGAAATGTATCGAAGATCGATTTGAAAGAAAACTAGGCTGCTGGAAGGGTAAGCTTATGTCATATGGAGGTCGGCTGGTGCTGATCAATTTAGTACTAACTAGTATGCCAATGTTCCTTCTATCTTTCTTTGAGGTACCTAAAGGGGTACGAAAGAGACTTGACTTCTATCGATCTCGTTTTTTCTGGCAATCAGATGTGGTTCGGACAAAATATCGCTTGGCAAGATGGGATATTATTTGTCGACCCAAAGACCAGGGGCGTCTTGGGATTGAGAACCTCGAGATTAAAAATAAATGCCTATTAAGCAAATGGCTGTATAGGTTATCACAGGAATCGGTTGGCATGTGGGCACAAATTCTAAGGAATAAATACTTACACTCTAAAACTTTGGCTCAGGCTACCATAAGACCTAATGATTCGCCGTTTTGGAAGGGGCTCATGAGAACAAAAGATGCCTTCTTCCATAGGGCGAAATTCGTTGTTGGGGACGGAATGACAACAAGGTTTTGGGAGGATATATGGTTAGGAGAGACACCGCTAGCCCTCCAGTACCCTTCCTTGTATAATATTGTGCAACGTAAGAAGGATTACGTGGCAACAGTATTACAGACGGTACCTTTGAATATCCAGTTCAGGAGGGCTTTAGTAGGGGAACGATGGAACTCCTGGATACACTTGGTGCGGAGGTTGATGGGCGTTCAACTCTCAGACCAACCAGACTCCTTTCACTGGAAGTTAACGGGTAATGGAGTCTTTTCGATTAAATCCATGTACTTAGATCTCATTAATTCTGGCCCAATCCCAAGATCGATACATATTTGGAAAGTAAAGGTTCCCTTGCGAATTAAAATTTTCATGTGGTTTGTCCACAAGCGGGTGATCCTTACCAAAGATAATTTACTAAAGCGACGATGGGTAGGTAGTGCACGATGTTGTTTTTGTGTTCATGGCGAAACAATTCAACACTTATTCATAGATTGCCCTCTCGCAAAGTTACTTTGGCGATCCATTCATATAGCCTTTAACATCACTCCTCCAGCTAGCATAGATGCATTGTTTGGGACGTGGCTAAATGGAGTGCAACCTGTTATTGCGTCAAGTATTCGAATTGGAATATGCGCACTTCATTGGGCTATATGGAACTGCAGGAACGATATGATTCTTAACAGACAATATATTTTAAACTTCTTGCAGGTTATTTTCAGAGCTACGGCATGGATCCGTACGTGGTTGCTACTCACTCCTATGGACTCCAGGGAGCATTTGGCTACTCGGTGCAACCGATAGGAGATGGTAGCATGGGCTATCTTCAACCTGTTTGGATGGCGGTCGCATAATAGGATAGGTGTTTAGTCACTATGTCCTACAGTCCAGCCGGTTGTGGCTATGATTTGTTTTCTTACCGTTTATTTATCTTTGCTCCCTTTGCGAGCTATACTTCGGATACCAAACTGTGTATTTTGCTGCACTTGCTTTAATAATATGCCTGCATGCATCTTTCGGATGCAGAGGCTAGGGGAAAACCTCCTTTTCAAAAAAAATATACAGCATGAATGAAAAATGCAAGCAGGCCCTGTTAGTTGCAGGACGATCTCTTCGACAGTTCGTTCGACTCTGCATCTCCAAGCAGCGATCGGATCTCTCCATCGCACACGGCGGATGAGCGGCGACAACACAAGTGGAGAAGGTAATTTATTTTCACGTCAGATTAGTTCATTGCCTTTAAAAATTATAGAAGTATATATATAGTCATACAAACTATAGGCATTAATAATAAATTATAATATTCCCAATTATTTATTTGTGGTTGTGTAGACATAAAGAGGAAGAGAGCACAATCGGTTCATAAATTTTTCAAACCGGTTGGTTCAAGCTCTCAGCCACCGGAACATGATGCTACTACAAACAATGTGCGACCTAGCGAAGAGAACTAGTCTAATCATACTGAAGGTGATGCTCAAACTGGTCATGATGTTCTCGTGCCATAAGCAACAGAAGAAGCTACAATTATAACCACAAGTTATGATCGGGAACTCAGGAGACGTCTTCAAATTTGGCAACTCCCTCCTGATAAGCATGATGTTGCGATGTGTGTTTATATATCTAAGGGGGCATATCAACCAATCTTAAAGAAGTATGAATTTACTGGGATAGGGGGTGGTCGTCGGCGATTCCAAAGTGATTGGCTCACAAACCTTTTCTGGTTAGAATATTCACCCTCTAACAAATCGTGCCTATTGCTTGCCTTGTTTTCTCCTTTCAAAGAAGCCAATTGAAAAGTGTGGTTCAGGCAAATTCATGGTCAAAGGATTTGATAAGTGGATGAAGGTTAACGATGGAGAAGAATGTGCTTTCCTCACACATATGGGCACTACTCCCAACTCGGCTCACAATTTTGCAGTTCGGTGTTATGAAAACTTGAAAAATAGAATGACTTGTGTCGATGTGATGATTAAAAGGAAAACTAAGAAGATGGTTCTTGATGCAAGACTAAGGCTAAAGACATACACTGATGACATGAGGTGAGCAAGAACTATTTAATTTCAGACATTTAGAATTTCTTAATACATGATATCTAATAATTATTCTATGTTGATTGTGTCAGGTGGTTAATGTTCCAAGCATGCTCCTTTAAAGGAAATGATGAATCCGAAGGATTCCGAGAACCAAGGTAATTTCAAGGAAATAATTTAGCTTTTGGCTTCTTATACTAAGGATTTACATGAAGTTGTACTGTCATGATTGAAGATGATGAGATAAAAAAATTCTCACAAAAAAAGTTGTATAGAATGATACAACAAAAAATGCAAAGTACACCTCGCCAACTTAAAAGGATATTGCTAGCATATTTATAGAAAAAGTGAAAACCTGGATTAAAGAAGAAATTGGTAATACCAAGTTTTCTATCATGGTTGATGAATGTAGAGATGAGTCTAAAAAAAGAAGGTGGCAGTAGTTCTTTGATTGCAAACATACAAGGGTGATAAGGGAACATTTTCCTTATCTTGACTCTCAAGAACATAATTATTGTCGTCCTAGTTGATAATGGGTTGCATGTGCAAGAATTAGAGGCCAAGGATGTGATGGAGCAAGCAACATGAGGATGGAGTGGAATGGACTATAAGCTCTAACTCTCCGAGAGCGCCCTTATGTATACTATATTCATTGTCTAGCTCATCAACTCCAATTGGCTCTTGTTGCTGCTTCAAGGGAGATACACGAGGTCCATAATATTTTTTCAGCATGCAAATTTTATTGTAAATATAGTTAGTGCATCTCCCAAAGGCAACGATGAGCTACTAGAAAACGAGGCTGCTGAAATTGCTAGAGATTGAATTGGGAGAGCATGACACTGGAAGAGGGGCATCAAATAGGATATTTATAGAGGGTCGGAGACACGAGATGGAGTTCCCATGAAAATCTATCAAAATTTTGATAAAGATGTTTCCCACAACTACTTCAATGCTAAAAAGTGTAGCAGCTGATTGTTCAACTACAAGGAACTCAAGAGGAGATGTTGGAGGTGTCCTAATAAACCTAATCACATTTGATTTTGTGTTCATTCTACACTTAATGGAAAGAAACATGAAATCACAGATGTCTTGTGTATGAAACTTCAACATAAAACTTTGGACATTGTAAATGCATTTGATTGTGTTTCCAGCACAAAGGTGTTCCTCGCTGAACTGAGAGAAGATCGATGGGATAGTCTTTCTGAAGATGTAAAGTCCTTTTGTGTGAAACATGAGATTGAAATCCCAGACATGGATCAAAAGTATGTCTCTTTCCCTATCTCTCTGTGATTATTTAAATTGCAATTTAGAGATTTTGTCACTTACTTACTTACTTACTTACTCATAAACATCTAGATCATTTGACCAATTCATGTTTTTTTAGGCATGTTGATGTGATGAAATCTCGAAATAAGCATGACAACACCACACTTATCCATCATTAAAATGTAGATGTGGTTAATGATTCAATAGATCAACAAGTGATACAGTCGAATGATCGATTCAGTTTTCAAGTAACTTAGCTTCTAGATCTTTGTTCATCATTGGATCCTAGGCATGATGCCTTCAACAGGTCAAAGATATGCAGTCTAGTAGAGAAATTCTATCCTACATATTTTTCTAGTCAAGAAAGAGATCAGTTGGAGTGGAGCTACCACATTTCTAGATTGATGCATTCAACCATCCAGAGATTAAAAGCTCCAAATCACTTGTTGATGTCATGAAAGGAATAGTTAAGCCTGGCATGTCTTTTGGCTATCCAGTGGTTGAGAGGTTGTCATGATTGGTGATAACTCTCCCGGTATCAATTGCAACAGTAGAGCGAGCCTTTTCTACAATGAAACTGGTCAAGACACAGCTTTGAAGTGGAGATGTTTTTCTTCGTCATTGCACAATAGTTTACAATGAGAAGGAACTTGCAGCCAAGTTTAGCCCTGAAAAATAATCGATACCTTCGATACATGTGCTCAGAAAGCCGATTTCAAATTGATAGATATGTAATTGTATTTTTACTACAGAACAAAATACATATATTCACTATCTAGATATTCTAATATTTACTTTGGTATCTTCTTATATATCATATGATTTGATGCTTTTGGTTCTTGCCCCCTATCTCTATTTTCTAGATCGGTCCCTAAGCATGATGCATGATGTCAGGTACATAGGAGAGTTTGGTCTTGAATCGATCAGCCTTGTTCTGCTGTTGCTAGTCGGTGGCTCAAGTGGCCCAGACCAACAGAGCGACACGTCCAGCAGGGGCCTTCTTCTGCTTCTTTTCTTTTGAAAGAAGTATACAAACCACTTGCAAATCCATCCCGAACTGGAAATTGGTATTCATTGAACCCTGGAATTAATAAAACCGGGTTAATCACCCCCTGTAGTAGTTTCTGTCACATCACAAGCGGTTTTGCAGCAAATGGTGGTGATTAGGCACATAGATGGACTATGACATGTTAGATTGACATGGTAGTAGTTAGGGGAAATAAATCCTACCCTTAAATCTTCGTTCCTCCACTTACCTTCTCTTCAAATTGGTCATCACGTCCACAATCGCCGGCTCCACCGGTAGGGCTTGGCAACTGTCACCGAAATCTGGTGCGCCTCCTTCTGCATCAGAATCAAGCCATGACTCCAGGTTAGTATGCTTGAAATCTCCATTTATGTGCCTGCTTCTTGATAGGATGATCACCTATGTCATTAATGATGAGGAGCAAATGTTGGTTCGGATGATTGCCTGTGTGGGTTCAGATGATGGGGAAGGGGGGCTTTGGATGACAACCCATGGGGTTTTGCGTTAGGGAGAGCATGGGTGATTTTGGATGATATAATGTTAGGGAAAGCATGGGCGATTTTTTATGGTCTCATGTTCTATTGCGTCAGTTTATGAAAAAGGCAAATTTGCATGTTGATTTAGTGGGAAAAACTGGTGAATTGGCACTCAGTTTAGGTTTAGGGTTAGGGCGGTAAAGGCAATTGCAGGGCTGTTTTGTTTCAGTAGTAAATAAACCATTAGTTCTTGTGATTTTGTAGGTTCACCTGGGCCCAATTAACTTGATCATTTGTTCCCCAGGTTCATTACTTTAAATCATTTGAGACAGTAGTGGAAAGCTTGATTACACATGATAAGTGGAGGGAGATGTATTCATTCGAAGGGATAGTGTGTTATGCAAAATGTGTAATTATGAGAAGATATTTATCATGTAGAAAGAGGGTATTGCAGATGAAGTTTCAGTTATAAACCACATTGGTTAGTTCCGCTAGTGATGGCCTTATGTACCTGTATGATGATGCTTCAATTGAGAGAATGAACAATAGCATATTGGATGCGGGGGTTTTGAGGACAATCAAATATATCAAGCGATTACAGTGTCTATGCGGCACATGTAGGCGAGCATCATGTTCGATAGACAGTTGGCGCGATTACAGTGTGTTTCCTTTTATTTCATCTATTTTATTCATGATGCTCGCCTAAATGTGCGCTCTTGGTGGCCCGGCCTAGCAGCAATGATTTTCTTCTGTGCTTCCTAGTTCAATAGTGGTAGTGTATACAACACCCGTTTTCACAGTTCTTGGTTTTTCCCTTAATTTTTTCGTTTTCTCTCTTCTATATTATTCATGTTCTGATTTCCTATTTCATTTTTAAAATATTTCATATTTCTCATTCTATTTCTTTATCCCCTTTTTATTTGCATACTTATATTTTATTTTTGTTTTCTATTTCTTTTTTACCAATTTAGCATTTTTCTCATTTCCTTTTATTTGTAATAGTTTTGTCACGTTTTTTCATTCCTTTCTGGAATACATATGGGAATTTTTACATATATATGATAAATATTTTTAAACAAGGAACAATTTTCAAATATGACAGATAAAGGTTAAACTTTTTTCATTTCCATTTCTTTTTTTCCTTTTCCTTATTTCATTTTTTTCTCCTCTAAGATTCTTGTTATTTTAATTTTCTTCCAAGAAACTTTTTTCTGGTCATTGTCTATTAAAGAAAGTTCAGAGTGTTTAATATGCTTCGCCAATTTTAAAATTTCATCATTTATTTCAGGAATAGATCAAATGTTGTTAAAACGTGTTAATCATTTATTTCCAAAATGTTCAGGTGCATTTATAAAATATGATGGTCTATTTTTAAAAAGATAATTTGGTGCTTTGAAAGTGGTGATCCAAAAATGTTTCATCATGTATGTAGAAAATGTTGATTTCTGATTTAAAATCACCATCATGTATTTTAAAAGATCTTTCCATCTGTGTAGAAAAATATTTATCGTGTATTTAAAAAACTGTTATCTTGCATATAGAAAACTTCATGTGTGTTTTTAAAGAAATCATCATGTTTTTTAAGTATGTGACCGATTTTGAAACAATACATGCCAACTTGTTAAATATAGTTATTTCATTATATTGTACTTTGTTTTTTTCCCTAATTTCCTTAGGATTTATATTTTGTTTTCATCATCTATTAAAAAATGTTCATAGTGTTTTTGGAAAATAGAAGCCGTGTATTTTGAAATGTTCATCACATTTCAGAGAAGTTCAAAATGTTATTAAAAATGGTCATCGTCTGTCACAAAAATGATCATGATGCTTTTAAAAAGTTTCATTGTACATTTATTAAATGTTCATTACCTATTTAAAAAGAATATCCATCACGTGTTTCCAAATGCTTGAATTTGTATTTTTTAAATGTTCATCATGTATTAAAAATTTTGTTAATGGTTTTTAAAAATGCGTGTCATGCATGTAAAAATTGTTTTCCTTCTATATAGATTTTTTGTTGTGTATTTCAAGAATATACATTGTTCATGTAAAAATGATCATCATATATTCTCAAAATTCATGTGTGTGTTTAAAAATATATGAACACCTTTTTTATGTTAGACTAGATAATTGCCCTTGCGTTGCAACGGGAGCGTAAGTTAGCCCATGACTGCACGTCTACTATTACGTTGGTGAGCTACAATCTTACCAAGTTTTTGTGTGAATCACCATGATTTTTTCGCCATCTTAATGTTAATCACTTGTTTGGTAAGAACTTAATGTCTTATTACCAAAAATATATTATTTTATTTGGGTAAGTTAATGAGACGTTGGATAATTGAGTCGATTTTAGGGAAAACCGGTGGAATAAAAAACAAATATGGAAGGGAAAAAAATAAGAAAGGAGGTGGGGGAATGGGACGTACAAAAAGAGGTTGAACGAAAGAAAGAGTAAAATGGGAACCTTACGTTCTTTTTAAATAGTAGAGAATAATTGCCTGTGCGTTGCAATGAGAGCGTAAATTAGCCCGTGACTGAACGTATATTATTACGTTGGTGAGCTACAATCTTACCAAGTTTTTGTGCGAATCACCATAATTTGCCTGCCATCTTATTGTAAATCACTTGTTTGGTAAGAACTTAATGTCTTACCAAAAATCTATTATAATTTTTTATTAAGTTAATGAGCGTTGGACATTTGAGTCTATTTTTGGGAAAACCGGTGGAAGAAAACGAAAGCTTGAAGTGAAAAAAATAAGAAAGGAGGTGGGGGAATGGGACGTACATAAAGAGGTTGGGTGAAAGAAAGAGTGAAATGGGAACCTTAAGCGAAAGTGCTTTTTTGATCCCGAGCTCATATGCTCTCACATGAACAGTAAAATAAAAAAAATAGAAAAAAAATTAAAAAATCTGATTTTTTTTTTTTGTGATGAACATTGATGAATGTTCTAACTGCGTGCAAAATTTCAGATCGAAATAACATTCGTGGAGGTCAGGGCAAAAATAATAAAATCAATGCTCCAAAATGCTTTCAACAATAGTCTTTTTGGAGCATCGATTTTATTCTTTTTGCCCACACCTCCACGAATGTCATTTCAGCCTGAAATTTTGCAAGCATTTAGAAATTTTGTCAATGTTCATCACAAAAAAATTCAGATTTTTTTGAATTTTTTACTATTTTTTTGGAGTTTTACTGTTTATGCGGGAGCATATGAGTAGAGATAGAGATAGAGATATGTAAAGCTGTAAAAAATATCTTCAATGAACATTTTTTTTCACTTACAGGTCTTTCCTTTGACTCATGCGCGAGCGTGCCCCCTACCACCCCCCCCCCCCCCCCCCCCACACACACACATAACACATTTTTATTTTTATTTTGATGAGGAGCAGACACACATGTTGTAGGCTATGAAGAAAAAATAACAAATATGTGGTGTGCATGGCGCTGGCCAATGCCAAGAAAGTAGCAACTAGTGGGCTAGCCCAGGAGGAGCGATGCGGTGAATGGAGTGACCAACTTCTATGTCCTGCTCGCTAATAGCGATATATAAGTGCTCCCACGACCAGGTAATAGGAGGCACCATAAACTGTATAGTTGGGCCGGCACAATAATTCAAATGTAAAGAGGCACGAGCAGTTGGTCGATAGAATGCCTGCACGTACTAGGGCAATAGGGGACACCACAAACTCTATCAGGGTACTATAACGTGACACAGAATTCACAAATATATAGTTTGATGAAAACAAAATAGAAAAATCATGATTCGTTTAATATAATTGTTCATGTAACAAACACATTTGAATGTTCATATATTAAAAAAAAACATTCATACAATTTTTAAAAAGCATGCTGGATATAAGAAAATGTTCATGCAGTTTTACACAAGTGTTCCACTTTATGTTAAAATGATCATGTGATCGGAAAAGTGTCTCATATTTTCAAATGTCCTTGATATTTTAAAAAGTTGTATATGTAGTTTTCGAAATATTGTATATTTTGGAAAACATACATGTAACTTGAAAAATGTTTGCTTGTTTAACAAAAGTCATCTTGCAGTTTTAGAAAAACTTTATACAATTAAAAAGGTGTTCACTTATTTTGATAAGGGTAGACATATTTGGAGAAAAATTTGACAAATAAGTAAAAAGTGATCATGCTTTTAAAGAAGGTGTGGGTGACCTTAAAAATGTTCAAGAATTGTGAGAAACAATGAAAATAATATACTATTTAAAAATTATTTCCTTAAAAAGTAAAAATTAGACTTAAATAGAAACAATGAAAGAAGAGAAAAATCCACTGTTCAAGATATCTTCCGATATTCCGACATATCGGCCGATTTATCGCTTACCGTTGTCTGACCGATAAGATAAATCGGCCGATAAATCAGCCGATATGGCGATAAATCGGCCGATATGCCGATAAACTGGCCGATTTACCCCTTATCATGGTTCGACCGATAAGTTCCCGATAAGCGATATCCCCAATATTGGAAAAATCCAAAAGAAACAGAAAGCCAAAAACGACAAAAAAGGAATAAAATTTTGAACCCAAAAACACTAAAAAAACGTCATCGCTCATCCAGATAATTAAGTTAGTTATTGTGATCTCGACATACTCAAAGCATTCGCAAGAAGGGAGAAATCAATGGTGTTGCGTTTGTTCTCCATAAACAAATGCACAAGATTGACATGGATCATGTCATGGGTCGGGCCAGATAAAAAGACCCCTGAGCCGTTGAACCGTAAAATCATTAAGCAATGTTCCTCTTTGATAGATATGGGAAATCATATTTGTCGCTCGTTGAGACATTTAGATGTACAAAGGCACAAGGCGAGCGCACTGGATTAGCCCATATTGGCACGGGTTTCTTTACGTTCTCAATATTTTTTTCTGGTATCCTTCATTTTTCCTTGGTGTCCTTTTTTCCTTTTGGATTACCCTTTTTCTAAATTTTCCTTTCCCGTTTTATTTTCCAATTTATTTTTACTTCATTTACCTTTTTCTAACTCATGGTTTTAAAATAAAACATTTTTCAAAACTTTAGGAATAATTTTCAAAATTAACTAATTTCTTAAAAAATTTGAATATGCTGGAATTTGTAAGGGAATTTTTGAAAATTGCATACATTTAGAGATTTCGTAAACATTCATAGAAATTCCTGAACATTTTTAAATATTGTAATACATAACTTTTATATCATTCAAAAAATCCAGTTATCTATTTTTTCAGGAAAACTAGAAGAACTAACGACATAGGGGAAAACCAGAAGATCTCAGTGCTCCATGCAGTGCCAAAGTGAATGATAGAAGGATGTGGCACATAGTACTGGCCTCTTCTGAGTGCATGAATATACATTGGTTGGGCTATTTGGTCTCCTCTTTCTCTTCTTTGTTTTCATTTATGAATTGTGAGAACTTTACAAAATGTAATGTCAAAGAGGATACCCTCCCAAATGATCGCTCTCCCTACATGACAAGGGCACATCAGCCCGCTCTCTATGTGCCCACCGACCAAGGGTAGGCATCGAGCTTATGGGTGGACCGCACAATTGGACACCTCCTCGATCTTCTAAACTCAATTAAGTGAACGAATTTGGAATGCATGATCTTTTATAAATAAATCTATGCGTCCAAATGTTTCATATGCATAAATGACGTATTTATCGGCAGAAAAATGCTTCTAGAGTTTGCAACGTCTAAATAAAATGCAAAAAACCATTTTTCTATGCTTTTTAGTATCAATAAAAAAAATATTCATCACATACGCAGACTGTGTAAGAGAAATGCAGGCCGGAAGCACAACCACTATGCCATCCCTTTCATGCATATGCAACAAAAACAAAGCATGTGTGCGACATGCAAAATTGAAGACACCGTCCAATTTTTTCAAATGACTGATTTCTCACTATTGGCCTTGCAACTTTTTGGGCATGAAGTCGGTGAATCATGTTAGCGGAGGTATGTCCTCGCAAGGTCCAACGTGTACTAAGCTCACCCTTGTTCCATAGTTCACACCTTCTTTCTTGATCTTAGTGGTGCAACAAATGGTCTATCTCGAGCTTTACCGATGATGTGCAATTTTAAAGGTAGCGAGGAGCACGACTGAACCATGGTTGTCGACGGTGAGGTGGTATAACATATTGTCAATGTGCGAAGTTAGCCATTGACATATTCCAAACCCGGAAGCTCACAGATGCTTGATGAGCAACAAAGGTGCCTCGCGGTGTGGTGGGAGGTCTAGCAAAAGCACCAAGGTAGGAGTCTAGACGATGATGGAGAATAAAGAGAGCAGTTGGTGGTTTGAAAGAAAACAGCTGGAGGATTCCGACAATGATATTGGACTAGGGCTCACCCCAACTGCAGTCCTTCATTTTCAAAACAAGATTTTAAATGCCGAAACGGAAAACACCAAAAATATTACATGTATTTTTGGTTAATTTGCCACAAGTTTTCACTGATGTGACAAGTCGCAAAATTGTGTTGAAATTATCGAACGGTAAAACCGTGGAAATGTTTGGCAAAACTATTAAAGAGTATGCAAAACACGTGAAAATAAAATAGTCAGAGGTAAAGAGAAAATTTTGCAATATCTGACTATGATGACGAGTAGCTTTAGATTGAGGAAAGCAAAATCCATTAACGATACATAGTGGAATGGTACACACATGACGACAACTAGCGAGCAGACTGATTACAAGTGCTTTATTAGTGCATCAAATGCTACTGGTGGTCCAGTAGCGTGGACATAATTTTCCTAGCAACTAAACTAATGGAGTGCAATTCTTAGTAGATTATGCATGAAAAATCACCTTGGATGATTAATGTGCCCCATGTCACAGAAAAAAAAAATGCTCCAATGCACAAAAAGAGGGCCTCTGAGTCGTTTAACTTCAATATTGTTGGGCCATATTCTCTTTTCGGGCCGAGGTACTGGTCTCGTTTTAGTCCATTTGTCGGCCGCTTTTAGTATTTTGTCTCATAGCTACTGCTGATAGGCCAAACTGGACATGGTAGACCAAATGGCCGCTCTCATAGGACACGTCTAGGTCTCGCTTCTTGCGAGACCGACGGTAGCCTCACCTTAAGTACCTTCTTAAATGGCCTTGCCCAGCACCTGCATGCTCGCTAGCTCTACTCAGCGCTCGCTCGCTTGCAATTATGTATATCCATTTTGTTTCCTTTGTCCATCTGTTTTGTTTTCATTTTTATTATTTAATTTTGTTTTTATTTCAAAACACACACACACACACACACACGCACACACACAAAATATTTCAAATTTTACTTTAGTTTAATTATTCAAAAGTTCACTGCATTAAAAAATGTTCATATAATGTAAATTTTTGTCTGTGTAATTTCTACAAAATATTCATATCATTCAAATAATGTTCATATGTTTAAAAAATATGTTTATAATAAAAAGTTCATGAAACATAAAAATTTGTTAGCACAACTTTCAAAATTTGTTTCTACATTAGAAAATGTTCGTGAGATACAAAAAATGTTCACATATTTAATAAATTTTCATTAGATTTTTTGAAATGTTCAAGAAATGTAAAAGTATGTTCATAGAATTATTTACGAAATATTTGTATCATTAAAAAAATAGTCAGGGAATTTAAGAAAATTTCACATATTTAAAAATATGTTTTTTGTATTTAAAAAAATGTTCATTGAATGTAAAACAATTCACGTAGTTTTTATAAACTGTTTGGTGTGTATTTAAGAATGTTCATTGTGTATTAGAAATATATTTAATGTGCCTTTTACGAGGATGTTCGACATGTATTCGAATGAAAATGTTCAACGTGTATTTGAAAACATACAACGTGTATCTAAAAATTGTTTGACCTGTATATGAAAATGGTCAACGTGTATAAAAAAGGCAACATGTATTTTCTAAAAAATTGTAAAAGAAAGTAATAAATAAAAACAAACTTAAGAAACCAATAAAGAGAACACATAAAAGAAGAAAATTGTGTGGAACCTTCACTAAACCGGGTGGAAGGTTCCATGGACTGCTGTTGGAAGCTTCAAAAAACCGCTCGTATCACATTTATTGGGTCAGCCCACTTCTTTGATCCTGTAGGTGAGACCGATGGATCTCTCGCAATAAGCGAGATATAGACTTTGCATGTCACATATGTACGGGGCATGGGTTTTCTTCCTTATGATTCCTCTTTTAGTGTAATCCATGTTTTGCTGAAAGTTATTTATTTCTGTTCTACTTATTACTTACTAAAGTGAGCATCCAAACTATGAACATTTCGACATGGTATATCTTGTATCAGTACATTTAAAACTTTATCTTGTCTTAAGTGGTGATTTGTCAAGGATATTTTTCAAGTGTCGGTGCATTTTTTGACGAAGAGAACATCTTCGGTTTGGCAGGCTGGAAACCTAAGAATCAACCTAGAAGATGACAAGGCAATACCCCCAACTAAAAGTACAATGAGATTTCAGGTCTTTGTTATTTGTTGGCACTTTTATAGTTTCAACAACAAGATGTACATGATATCGTTGAAGGCAAGCGCCATGTAGTTCATACAGTTCAGTTGAGGAACCCTCACCTAGTTAAGCAGTTGTAAGCCTGGCCAAAACCATCGATAGGCTGGGCTGCACTCTTAGTTGTTACATCCCTTCATAGCAGATGGCTCTGCTCCCACTGCATGATTCTCTGTGACAATCTTGGGCGGGTAATTTTCCTGACTTTGTGTCACTTGCTCAACTGTGCTGACACACTTGAAGACAACACTTATACAGCTATGGAAGGTAGGGCACTTGCTTTACAATGGTATGACAAACTAATCATCCTACAAAGTGACTATGCAAGTTTATTATTTTTAGTAATGACCATGAAGGCTGATAAATCGAGGAATTCCCATGTTTTTTAAAGAAATCTAGAGGCTCAAAGGGTTGCAAAATTTTATATTCTATAAGATTATTAGAGAATAAAATAGGGTTGCACATTATACGACAAATGTTTCACTTTGAGTTATGCCCCCTGCTCACTACTTTTATGAAATCCAAAAGTGGGGACTTGGTGGAGACTTTACCAAGTACCATGCCATACCATAGAACCACACACATGATAAGAATAATCTACACGCTCATGGGGCGAGGCCACGGGTACGAAAAAGTTCCCACCGATGTTGTAATGGTATCAATTTATCCCAAGTAGATATAGAGTTGGGTATGATTTCCCCTTTGGGCTCATAGTACACTATCGTTCAGTAGCAGAAAAGTCTCCTCAGAATATAGAATGATAGACATGACAACACCTGGGTGTGCAGTCTAATTACAACACCTTATAAGTTCATCTTATCTTCAAATGCACTATCATCATGATTCATGAACATGTAGAGGGTATTGTAGGGTCACTTATGTTGTATTCAAATTGATTTCTTCTTTACCTGTAGTTTTTTCTTAGTAAATGAAAAGTTTTTTTTGCCTTCATGGCGTACATTCTCAAGTTGTCACAAAACCAAGTGGCAGAAAAACAATAAAATGAAACATGTTTCTGAAACAACCAATGATGTGTAGTCTTCAAGTACCACATAAGTGCCCAAAGTCCAATAGAGTGACAAATTGTTTACAGATTATCCACTTCTAGTTCTAGGTTATAACCCTCAAATGTCTCTCTTGTCCTTGTAGGCGTAGGCTCTAGCAAAACAGATGTAGAGCGCGAGCTCCATCGCACTTAGGCCGGCAAGCAGCCAGTAGAGGTAGTCGAGGTGGGCATGGTTGAGGTTGTCAGAGAACCAGCTATCCCCACCTCCTTTGCGTGTGATGCGGTCAATGAGAGAGATGAGAGCGCCGCTGATGAAGCCGCCAATGCCAATCACACTGCAGTAGAGCGCTATGCCAAGGCTACGAAGCTCGCTCGGCATCTGGTCATAGAAGAACTCCTGCATCCCAACTATCACAAACACGTCCGCCACCCCGACCATCACGTACTGCGGCACCATCCATGCCCAGCTCATCGGGACCGTCACCTCAGTGTCTTGAACCAGGTTGTGTTCCCGTGCCATCTCTAGCCTGTGGGTCTCCACCAATGCCGCCACACACATGGCGGCTAGCGACACGGCCATGCCTGTGCCTACTCGTTGAAGTTGTGTCAGCCCAGATGGAGTACCTGTCACACAACGTAGCGCCGGCACTAGAACACTATCATAGAAGGGAACGAACAACAAGACAGATGCTGGCCAAAACGTCTGCAACATGGCCGGTGATAGCTCTAGGCTACCAAAGATATGACAATCTAGGGTGTGGCCCTGCTTGTTAAAAAGTGTCGTGATCTGCACGAACACCACACCATATGCTAGACATGCAACCCATATCGGTAGTAGTCGTAACACGCCGCGTGCCTCCTCCAACTTGGTTGCGGCGTCTTCATCTTCATGCAGGCGTATTTTAGTATGGAAGGAGAAGCATGAGTACCTGGCAAGCGTGATGAGACTACAACCGAGACGGATAAAGGGGTTGCCGGAGCCAACGATGGACGTGTGGAGGCGATAGGTGGGAATACCAAGGAGGAAGATGACAAAGGCGCAAATCATGACAGCAGAGCATGCCAAAACAAATTCCCCAACCAAGATTCTCTTGGATGTAGCTGACAACAATGATGGCGAAAGCGATACCAATGGCTATGGAGAAGTGCCACCAATTGAAGAAGGAGCTGCGGGCGGCACACTCCGTGGGGTGGCCGGGGTCGAATTGATCGGCGGCAAAGGCAAGTCCACAAGGCTTGTCAGCACCCTGTGCGAGGGCGATGAGATAGAGGGAGGCATAGAAGAAGGCCACCTGCGATGACAAAGGGAGAGAAGAGGCGTTGTTGTCGTGGGTCGATGATGATCGCTGGGTCAGCAGTCTGGATGCTAGAGTGATCATGCATATCCCTGCATGTATATGAGTAGTTATTTCTTTTCAGTGTTTGTGAAAAATATGGTCTAGTAGCACTCCCTAATGTGCAATGCAGGTATCACCAATCATATTAAAAGCTAGCACAGATAATCTGAAACTACACCTATATATGCTGAAGCAAAATGCCCAATTATAATTTTAGAGAAAATAATTCAAGTGTTATAAATAAGGGAAGAGGAGAGCATGGAATTAATATTATCTAGAAATGTGGGAGCTTTTAATGGTTACTACTATTGTGAATATTAACATCTAGTTATTCTACAAAGTCCTCCACTCATTTAGATTTAGTTGGATAGCTAGGGAAAAATAAGTCAAGCCATAATTGTACTACCACCAGTCCACAAAATTATAAAAATTTGGGCATAGTGTTGTTCAAAATTTGAATCTTGAACCATCTATTATTTTGTACAATATGTGAGTACTAGTGTTAGTGTGGTTGTACAAACTAGAAAATACTATTTGAGTACTTCTTTGGTGTTCGTAGCTAATTGGTAGTTGCAAACTGTCAATTGTAGTGTTCTTGATTTGTATTGTTGTGAATTGTGACTGTATAATCAAAACATGAAGAGGAACGTTAATTACATTTGAAAGATAAAATGTTTTAAATATTGGATTCTAGTAACATGACCGGTGTGGGCGATCAAAGGCATCTTCCGTGACAACAAAATGAACTGGTTTGTACCCCTCCTAACTCGGCGTCCGACTGTTTAAAACCTCAGAAGCATGCTCGCAAATGTCGGCACCCCTACCGATGACTAGGCTCGTTCTTCAATATCTTCATGGCCTCAACGAGAAGCTGGGAACAACATTGCCATCCTCATACCTGATGTTTGCAAGCAGACCGTCGCCGATGACTGGCAAGTAGATGAAGAAAAAGCACCACCACCACGCTCTTCCCAAGTGCACCCGTCCGACGACGGTTCTCCTCGCGGTGCCAACCCTATTCCGTTTCGCATCACAAAATACTGGCCTACCCTCTATGGCCAATGGCACAACAAGAACAAGAAGAGCTAGGGTGGCACCAACAATCGTGTCGGCAACAACACTCATGGTCAGCAACATGGGCAGGTTCGAGGGCCCTCACCCTCACGACCACGACATGGTGCATGGTGCACCTCAGCATCGCGCCCTCTGCGCCATCCCATCCTGAGGCAGATACCCTGGCGTTGCGCACGCCATCTCCGGCATCACATCTAGTTGCCTCATAGGACTCGACAACATTCATGATCCAGTTCAATATGATGACATTACATCCAGCAAATGGTACATGAACATCGGCGCCTAGTCGTACTCGGCATCCAAGCCTTATATACTCACCATCTGAGCGTGCGGGTCTTTACTTGCCATTCAGGCTGTAGAGACGAATAAGCATCATTTTTACTAGTGAGTTGTTTGCGATTGATCTAGTTGTAATCCTAAATATGCAATATGCAAGTGTCAACTGACATACCAAAATCTAGCACAAATAGTTTGAAACTCTTTTAAATTACGGTACGCATACTTCCAAATGTAAAAATATACTGATGTATATCTCGGAGAAAAATGCACAATTATTACTCTGGAGAAACAATTTAAGCCTTATTAATAAGGGAAGAGGAGAGCATGCATGCAGTACGGATACTCTAGACCATATTATTCGAGGGGCAATCATCACTTAAATTTGGAGTAAGTACTAAGAAGTTATTTCAGTGACATTTAAGAGAAGTTCATACACATTTTGGAGTAACGTTCAATCTATCATTAGTTACACAACTAGCTCACAGTTAAACACACCATCCACAGCAGAAATGTTGTACACTTTGCTATTGTCAACATCGATGTCACAGTGAAACGTACCAGCCATGAGATCCACCTACAGTTCCACTGATTGCGCTCAAGGACTAGATTTTAAAGCAACGAGTTTGACGTGAGAAGGCCGTGGCCTACTCTACTGTAGGGTGCTTGTGCGTTGCGTCAAAATTAAGACAAGTCTTATAAGAAACCAACAGTTGGATGGATGGTAGTCCTTGTCAAACATGTACCCGGTCCTAGGTTTAAAGATTTCTATATATATTATCAAGGCGGGGTTATTTGTTAACATGAGTTGACATTTCCGTTGAAAGCAAGACGAGTGTGGACACTATTAATCATAAAACTAGAAGGGTTGGGCGCGCTTTGCTGTGCCGTTGATGTTGTTCAATTTTCATAAATTTTCTACCACATGAATTTCAAAATATAAGGTGTATTAGTCTTTGAAATGTCAAACCTCTTTTAAATTTGACCAATTTTGTAGACAAATATATCAATATACATAATATCTAATCGGTATCATTAGATTCGTCGTGAAATGAATTTTCATAGGTTATTTATTTAGTACTGTGAATGTTGATGTTTTGAGGACGGGGCGTCGACCCGTTGGCTAGGCAGCTGGGGTAGCTGCAAGCCCGCCCGGGTTTGAGCCTCGGCTCTAACACGCGGCGCTCGTGGAGTTTCTCCTATAAAAAAAAGCCAACGTGGGTTAGCCCTTGGGTTGGTCTTATTTGAATGTTGATGTTTTCAGCTCTGAACTTGGTCAAAATTAAAGAAATTTGACTTCTTAAAAACAAATACAGCTTATATTTTGAAACCGAGGGAGTATTTGGTTTGGCGAGTGGGGGAGATGATGAAGTGTGTTTTTATTTTTATTTATAATGTGGTGTTTTGGTGGCCCTTTCGCGAGGTGATTCTATGTTGCTAATTAATCCATACATATGTTGAGAAATTTTCTACATCGGTGGTTGTATGTATTATATTGGTGTTTATTTTTTCTAGGTGATGAGTGGTTGCATGGAACTGATATGTTTTTATAGGCCGGTTGTTGTCGATTGATTTGCAAATTTGTTGGCCTTGTGAAAATGGTGAGCCAAATCCTAAATTGAATACTTCATTTGAATGAGAGAGCTCCAAAATTGGGGAGCATAGTGAATTAAAAGATTTGTTGGTGCTACAGTAGAATATATTGGCATTTTTTTTCTCTAGGTGGTGAGAGTGTGTGTGGGACTGATATGTTTTTATGTGCCGGTTGTTGTCAATTGAATTTTAAAAATTGTTGATCCGATCAAAATCGTGAACCAAATCAGAAACTGTATACTTCAATCGAATGAAAGAGCTCCAAAATTATGGAGCATAGTGAACTAAAAAGATTGAATGAGAGAGCTTCTTGAGAAAAAAATATCGGCCACCCGGTCATAATTTGGTGGAATCTTAATTAAGTGTGAAGCCTTAAAAATTAGGGAGCATATTGTATTTATAGATTTCTTTTCTCCGGAATATGGGTACAGACGTTGTGTGAGTTTTTACTAATTGGTATTCCTCAAGCAGCAATCAGGACGAGTCTAACCAAAAAAGATTAATTTCCATAATTATTACCAGGACGTAGAGGGTGCAGGCGAGGATGATGGACCAGTAGCGCCCCAGCCAGGAGTCGGCGACGAAGGCGCCCAGCAGCGGCATGAGCCTGGCCGTCCCCGTCCAGACGTTCACCGCCGCGGCCGCCTCCGCGTTGGAGTGGCCGAGCGGCCCTGTCATGTACGTGATCAAGTTCGCCGACACGCCGTAGTAGACGAAACTGCCGGCGCCCTCCACCACTGCGTACGAGGTATGCACCGCTACCTAAACGTCTTATAATTTAGGACAGAGGAAGTATCTGGGATATAAAACTGGGTCGAGTAAAGAGCTAGCTCCACGACATGCAGTGCATACCGGCGACGAAGATGGCGGAGCGCCACCCGCCGGAGGTGGCGCGGTAGACGGGGTGGCCGCGGAAGTCGGAGACGCCGGCCAGCGGCTCCTCCTTGCCCTGGATAAAGGGAGCCTCGGCGTCCACCACTGCCATCTCCTAACTTGCTTGCACATATAGCTTAAGCCTTGTTAGCGATATATAGCATCGTGGGTGGTTTGTTCCGACGTCTCTAGACCGCTGTGACGGACGGACTAGACCGCTGTGACTGTGATGCTGCACTCTACTAGTACTAGCTAGTGCTTGTGTGCATGGATTCCATGTCCATCGGCACCACGCCAGTACGTACTTGCTCCGTTTTCATCCACACAAGCGCTCTCAACGTCTCCATCCATCGCTCAGAGGCAGCTTGCTTCTCATGTCATCCATCCCTCAGACGTGTCGACATATTACTCTGTACCTTCTCAAAAAAAAAAAAAGAGATAGATTTCTCGGTGAAAACTAAGAGAGAATACAAATCCATCGCCAAGGCCGTGAAAAGATAGAAATCAAATATAAGCTATTCGCCATAGGTGAAGAATAGTTATTCGAGTAATTTTAACATGATCCATCCTACGCCCTCTTTTCACATGAAAGGTAAGAAGGTAAAAGTTAATCAGACCACTAGTTAATCATATCAATGGCTCAGATCTATTATGTACTCTTACCTCTCATGTGAAAAGAGGAGGTAAGAGGTAGCATGCTAAAATTTGTCATAGTTATTCTACACGTCCTTATTTTAGCACCGGAATTTTACGTCGCGTAAATTTTATCTTAGTTGTAAGTCAAGACATGTAAGGAAATGTATATACTAGATATAAATTTTTGCTTACGGACATAAAATTGCAAACCAAAAACACCACGTAGAATATGCATGTCAACGTAATTTGTGTGATATGACTCGTATCTTGCCTTTCTTACGATGATTTTTGAGTTCTAAGTCGACATGAAGCATACGTAACTTGTGTATACTAACCATAAATTATGGATGCGACTGCTTAAGAAAACCATGGGTGCAAAATACTTCCTCTTTTTTAGTTTGCATATAACTTTGCGCTTTTTCCGTAATACTCAGCGTCTTCCTAATTTCCTACCGACTCTTTTCAAGTTTGCCCCTAAAATTCTGTTTTCCATGCAACCTCTCGTAATTATATACGCCATGGGAGGAGACCCAATCAAACATGGTGCATTTAGAGTGTGTGCAATTGTGCTATCTTAGAAGTTCCACATAAGATAAATATTGAGATGGAGAATACACTAAGAGAGAATACATGTATTATATTGCCATCTCTAAATTGTACGAAAAAATTAAGATATGGCTTATTTATCAACCACTATACATTCCCTTGTTGGGGGTACGAGATTTTAGTACCATAGACGAGAAGCAAAAAATTGTCCACACGAGGGTGTTAGAGCATGGATAATGGAAGACAGTGTAGATTGCCTAGGGTTTCAGTTCAAGGCGGTGGCACTCAAGCGATGGTGGTGCCGCTGTCCCCGTCCCCACACCGTCCCGTGTACGTGGCCCCGTGGTTCGTGTTCATTGTAACTTCACTCCATGTAGCAATGAAAAGATATGTAAACTTTGCGTATTTGTGAAAAAAATGCATCCATGCTGAGAGGGTACCATACATAGTGTGCATCATTAATTGTTTTTGTTTAATCTAGGTGCAAATGTTTGCCCCGTTTTGATTGATCATCCCCTACCTATGCACATATGGGCCCTCGACGTGTAGACGGCGATCAACTTGTTGTTGCCCATTCCCCTCGTGATTCCTTTGTCAAGGGCTTGGTGTAGACGATACACTGTATGTGTCAAAATGTTGACTAGCTACCAGTTCAAAGAACAAGTTTACTGGTTAACGTGTCACCGTCATAGTTATACACCAAGGTGGTGGCCGCTATCTGGAAATTTCAGCCATTTGATTTTTCAACGCTCGAATTCATACGACTTACACACGTTTATTCAGTAAGCTACAAACTTACGGTAGGTTTGCTACGGAATTAACTTACAGGGTTACGTGTATGGCCACGGAGAAATCAGTGGAAGTCTTCCATAATTTTAACATTTTCGATGCATTAAAGACTTGATGTGAATGTGCACGGTGCACAAATAAGGAGCAGGTTAACTTATCACTGCAAGTGCTGGGCTGCTCCAACATCATTGGAACAGTAAAAAATTAAGAAAAACAGACCACGACTGGTCTTGCCGACTATTCCCATCATACACTACTTCAGCTATGCAAAATAAATAATTAATCTCTCTCTCTCTCTCTCACTATCTATCTATGTCTCTCTCTCTCTCTCCACACATCAAATTTCGAGTATGTGTGAACACGGTGATAAATTTCGACGACTAGGTGTAAACACGGTGATTAGAATCAGGCCAAACGACAATGACAATGGAGAGAGTAACTGGCTTATTTAATTATTAGTAGGGATGCAAAAGCGGAACCCGCCAGGCATGAAAAATTTGTTAAGTTAGTTTGAAAAATACTCCAAGCATCAAACAATCCGATGACTAGACTCAACCACAGCTTGCACATGAAGCTGCTTTATGCTTGCATACATATAATTAGGGCTTGCATGCATGCTTTATGCATTACCTCCGTTCCAAAATAATTATAATTTTGGATTTGTCTTAAGTCAAACTTGTTTAGGTTTGACTGAGTCTATAGAAAACTTATATGAACATCTAGAACACCAAATTAGCATCATGAACTTCTTTGTAATATACTTTTGTATTATGTGTATTTGGTGTTGTAGATCTTAGCAAACTTTCCATGAAGTTCATCAAATATAATATTGGATCGAGTAAGCAGCCACCTCTGGCACATGCAGTGCATTACGGACAACGAAGAGGGTGCAGCGAGGTGGCGGGCGGCCCTGGAAATGGGAGAGGCCGGCGTCCATGATTGTCATCTCTTAGCTTTCTTCGTCAGAGCTTGTTCGCCGTATATCTTATCTGTGGATCCAAGATAACTGCCGGTTGGGTGGTCCATGTCACGGTGCAGTTCCGATTGCTCGTTCGACTACTTCAACACCGACGCTGCACTATACTTCTACCTAGTGCTTTGTCTGCACAGTTTCAATGCTCCATCAGCATCAGGTACGTACTTGCTCCTTTTCATCCACACATATTTTCATGTCGTTGTCATCCGTCACTAAGGCTCCTAGACTCCTTTGTCATCTAGCTACTCAGACGTGTCGATAAATTACTCTGTGCAAAAATGCACGACAAAAGACGAAGAGATCCGGATTTTATAACCATATTGGAGAAGAAAAAATTTGTACACACTTGGGTGATCCGCTTAGTGGTTACTCTCAGCCTGCTCAAGTTACACCCTCCTACAACAAAATTAATATAAGATCGTTACAATTTTGAATTTTGCATAGAATCAAATTGATAAGGGATAAGATAGTTCAGTCAACTAGATTTAGTTTTTTTTTTCAGTCGACATTGATAGCTGCTCAATCAAGATACTTGGATACTTTTATAATTGGGTGAATATAAAATTGTATGCAAAATTTAAATTTTGCAACCAACTCAGATGGATAAGGGATGAAATAGTTCAGTCAACTAGAATTAGTTAGTTTCCAGTCGACATTGATGGCCGTTGGATTAAGAGATTTGGATACTTCTGTGATTGTGTGAATCTGAATGTTCGATAGTTGTCAGTGTTAGATAACAAATACTCCCTCCGACCCAAATTAATTTCCGCGGCTTTAGTACAACTTTAGTTTGTGCTAAAGCCGCTACAATTAATTTGGATCAGAGGGAGAAGTTAATTACTAGTCTCCCAAGAATAGTTAATTTGCTATACTTAAGAGTGTTGATGGATCCATTGAACCATTGAGTTTATTGTACCCATGATGGTGGAAGATTTTACAATCATTTAGTAAAATTGGCTGAGCTAAAGAATAAGCCCCCGAAAGATGAATTTTTTTCTATTCTATGCCCAAATTGCCCGACCTGTCGCTTAATGGGCTGGCCCAGATCAAAGTTCATTTCTATGTTTTGGGTTTCTGCCGGTTTTGTTCTTTTATTGTTAGTTTTCTGCCTTTTTATTTTTGTTCCTTATCTCCTTTTTCTTTCTTTCCATTTTTATGTTTTCAATTTTTTAATTTGTCGTACTTTTTTTACTTTTTCATAACATGTGACTTTTTAAAGCATCGACATTTTTGATTCATGAACACATTTTGGAAATTCATGAATGTTTCTAAAAATATGTGAATGTTTAAAAACAATCATGAACAATTTAAAAAATATACTATTGTTTTAAAATTTATGAACATTTTTTCATAATTTTCTATATATTTTCTGAGGAAATGGATTTTCCTATAATAGCGTACAACGCCAGTGTTTTTATAAGAAATTGAATTATTGAGGCGGCCATATAGGACCCTGCGTGAGTGTTTTAGTATCTATTCTTTACGCATAAAAGGAGCAACTGGGTGAAATCAGAAAAGCTTGTACTCTGTTGTTGCCCACTATTGATAAAACTAGATGATACCTCGCGCATTGTTGTAGGAGTTTTATAGATACATTGAGAAATATTAAAAATCATTAAAGCAAATCTGTATTTATTCTTAACTGTATATTGTGCAAATACATAAATAGGATCATGAATAGTATTAATGAGAGTGCATCTGGAGTACAATTGTAAGTGATAATGTAATGATCACTTTATTCTCGATTTGAGCCATAGTATTAATGTAATTTTAGGTAGCAGACGATGTACTTTGTAGGTACTCGCATGCATTGCTTGACAGTGTCCTGCATGCTGTTAAAAATTAACATTATTAGTATGGTTGTACTTGTGTAACCAGGTTAGCTGCTTGAAACTGACTTTGGGCTAATTTTAATTGATTGAGAGAACTGATGGTACCTACATATTTTACTGTGATTATCCTGGCAACCTTGTTACTTAATCAAAGTCAGATAATTGTTTATGCCATCTGAGATGAAGTTCTCTAGGTGGAAGATCTACCTCTTTTCCATTGTGGCATGTAAATATTGCATTCGTGAGAAATTCAACGGTGAATAGAAATATTGTTATCAGTTTGTACCTCTCTTTATTGGTAGTTTTAGCTTCTCTGTATTCAATGCTTCTTTTAACTAAAGAGTACATGCGAACAAAAATCATGTTTGAATTCATATTGAATCAATATCAACTAATTGATCTGTACAAAGCGTTCTAGAATTGTTACCTATTTCTTTCTCAAAAATAAAATTGTTACCTATTTTGGTTTTCCTCGGTGTCAATAGTTGCGGGTTGGTGAGAGGGAGGTATATCATTGTTTGAGTCCTCTAATGTTTTCATCATTGGATTGCAATGAAAGTTTTGCCAGAGGTGTTTAAATAGAGTGTTTAACTTCTAGTTTTCTGGTTGATGGTAAACCTCTGACTACTTGCTGTTGAAGATGGATGGGTAATCAGTTCTTTGCTTTTAGACGTATGGAAGTATTTCACGGCTCATGTTAGTTTTTTTGTAGGAAATTATGGTTGAAATCAGGCTCAAGAAGATACTTTCTGAAGGAATAGAAATTAACTTTTTACCTTTGTAGAGGGCAACATTTGTTAAGTGTCAATTGAGAAGCTTTTCTTTATGATTAACTTGTGGGGAACCTGAATACTGAATCAATCTTCATGCTAGCAACTAAAGCATCTACTCTTCCTATCGAAGGGTCTTTATCATGAAGATCATACTCCAGCAAGTTCCAAACAACCTCATTTGGCATAATATAGCGATATTCTAGATGATTATCTTTTTGATTGATAGTTTCATTTGATGAATCATATATATGTTGGAAATATGCCCTAGAGGCAATAATAAAGTGGTTATTATTATATTTCCTTGTTCATGATAATCGTTTATTATCCATGCAATAATTGTATTGACCGGAAACTCAAATGCATGTGTGTTTACATAGACAACAACATGTCCCTAGTAAGCCTCTATGGTTTCCTGGTCATAGACATGAGTTGTCATTTGGTAACAGGATCACATCATTAGGAGAATGATGTGATGGACAAGACCCAAACTATGAACATAGCATATGATCGTATCAAGTTTATTGCTATCATTTTCTGCATGTCAAGTATATGTTCCTATGACCATGAGATCATGCAACTCACTGACACCGGAGGAATACGTTGTATGTACCAAACATCGCAACGTAACTGGGTGACTATAAAGGTGCTCTACAGGTATCTCTGAGGGTGTCTGTTGAGTTGGCATGGATCAAGACTAGGATTTGTCACTTCGTATGACGGAGAGGTATCTCTGGGCCCTCTCGGTAATACAACATCACAATGAGCTTGCAACCAATGTGACTAATGGGTTAGCCACGGGATCTTGTATTACGGAACGAGTAAAGAGACTTGCCGGCAACGAGATTGAACTAGGTATGGAGATACCGACAATCGAATCTCGGGCAAGTAACATACCGATAGACAAAGGGAACTGCATATGAGATTAGCTGAATCCTTGACATCGAGGTTCGACCGATAAGATCTTCGTAGAATATGTGGGAACCAATATGGACATCCAGGTCCCGCTATTGGTTATTGACCGTAGAGGTGTCTCGGTCATGTCTGCATAGTTCTCGAACCAGCAGGGTCTACACACTTAACGTTTGGTGATGATATAAGTATAGTTGAGTTGTTTTGGTGGTAACTGAAGGTTGTTCGGAATCCTGGATGAGATCTCGGACATGACGAGAACTCCAAAATGGTCCGGAGGTGAAGATCCATATATAGGACGAAGGGAATCGGAGTCTGAAAGTGTTCCGGGGGTACCGGGTTATGATCAGGAGAATCGAAAGGGGTTTCGGGGGGGGGGGGGGGGGCAAAGTGTGGGGGCCTCATGGAACAAGGGAGGGAGGCACACCAGCCCACTAAGGGGCGGTGCGCCCCCCTCACCTCAGCTCACGATCACCAGAGGGTTGGTGCGCCCCCTAGGGCTGCCTCTCCCTTGCTTGGGGGGCAAGGCACCTAGGGGGGCCACCCAAAACCCATCTAGGGTTGCCCTTGTGGCCGCCGGCCCCCCTAGGGGAAACCCTAGGGCGCCCCCTCCTCCTCCCTTCCCCTATATATAGAGGGGTAGAGGGAGGGCAACCGCACCCATCTATGCCACGGCGCTGCCCTCCCTCTCCTTCGTAGCCCTCTTCCTCTCCGTAGTGCTTAGCGAAGCTCTTCTAAGATTCCACCACCACCACCGCCAGCACGCTGTCGTGCTGCCGGAGGACTCGAGCTACTACTTCACCATCGCTCGCTGGATCGAGGAGGTGAAGGCGTCGTCAAGCCGTACATGTGTTGAACGCGGAGGTGCCATCCGTTCGGCACTTGGATCGGGAGTTCGCGGGACGGATCGTGATTGGATCGCGAAGACGTTCGACTACATCAACCGCGTTTCTTAATGCTTCCGCGTAGCGATCTACAAGGGTATGTAGATGCAATCTCTCCTCTCGTAGATGTTCATCTCCTAGACTGATCTTGGTGAGCGTAGGAATTTTTTTGTTTCCCATGCAACGTTCCCCAACAGTGGCATCATGAGCTAGGTCTATGCGTAGATGACATCACGAGTAGAACACAAAGGAGTTTGTGGGCGTTGATTTTCAGATTGCTTCCTTCCTTGGTCTTTTCTTGATTTGGCGGTATTGTGGGATGAAGCGGCCCGGACCAACTTTACATGTCCACGTACATGAGACCGGTTCCATCGACTGACATGTGACTTTGTTGCATAAAGATGGCTGGTGGGTGTCTGTCTCTCCCACCTTAGTTGAATCGGATTTGACAATGGCGGTCCTTGTAGAAGGTTAAATAGCAACTTGCATATCACCGTTGTGGCTTTACGTAGGTAAGAATCATTCTTGCTATATACCCATAGCAGCCACGTAAAACATGCAACAACAATTAGAGGGCGTCTAACTTGTTTTTGCAGGGCATGTTGTGATATGATATGGCCAAAGACATGATGAGATATATTTGATGTATGAGATGATCATGTTTTGTAATAGTTTATCACGACTTGCATGTCAATGAATACGGCAATCGGCAGGAGCAATAGGGTTGTCTTTAATTATTGTATGACCTGCGTGTCAATCATTAAACGCTATGTAATACTTTACTTTATCGCTAAGCGGTAGCAATAGTAGTAGAAGCATGGTTGGTGATACGTCCATTTTGCATCATGCTTTTATATTGATATTTATTGCATTATGGGCTGTTATTACACATTATGGTACAATACTTATGCCTTTTCTCTCTTATTTTACAAGGTTTACATGAAAAGGGAGAATGCCGGCAACTGGAACTTTGGACCGGAAAGGAGCAAATCTGAGAGACATATTCTGCACAACTCCAAAAGTCCTGAAAATTTACGGAGAATTATTTTGGAATATATAAAAAATATTGGGCGAAGAAAATACCAGAGGGGACCCACCAGGAGGCCACAATCCTGGCGGGCGCACCATACCCCCCCTGGGAGCGCCCCTAGGGCTTGTGGGCCCTCTGTCAGGTCTCCGGTGCCTATCTTCTGATATATGGAGGGTTTTGACTTGAAAAAATCAAAATGAAGCTTTCAGGACGAAGCGCCGCCGTCTCGAGGCGGAACCTGGGCAGAAGCAATCTAGGGCTCCGGCGGAGCTGTTCTGCCGGGGAAACTTCCCTCCCGGAGGGGAAATTAAAGTCATCGTCATCACCAACGATCCTCTCATCGAGAGGGGGGCAATCTCCATCAACATCTTCACCAGCACCATCTCCTTTCAAACCCTAGTTCATCTCTTGTATCCGATCTTTGTCTCAAAACCTCACATTGGTACCTGTGGGTTGCTAGTAGTGTTGATTACTCCTTGTAGTTGATGCTAGTTGGTTTATTCGGTGGAAGATCATATGTTCAGATCCTTAATGATATTCAATACCCCTATGATTATGAACATGAATATGCTTTGTGAGTAGTTATGTTTGTTCCTGAGGACATGGGAGAAGTCTTGTTATAAGTAATCATGTGAAATTGGTATTCGTTCGATATTTTGATGAGATGTATGTTGTCTTTCCTCTAGTGGTGTTATGTGAACGTCGACTACATGACACTTCACCATTGTTTGGGCCTAGGGGAAGGCATTGGGAAGTAATAAGTAGATGATGGGTTGCTAGAGTGACAGAAGCTTAAACCCTAGTTTATGCATTACTTCGTAAGGGGCTGATTTGGATCCATATGTTTCATGCTATGGTTAGATTTATCTTAATTCTTCTTTCGTAGTTGCGGATGCTTGCGAGAGTGTTTAATCATAAGTGGGAGGCTTGTCCAAGTAAGGACAGCACCAAAGCACCGGTCCACCACATATCAAATTATCAAAGTAACGAACGCGAATCATATGAGCATGATGAAAACTAGCTTGACAATAATTCCCATGTGTCCTTGGGAGCGCTTTGCTTTATATAAGAGTTCGTCCAGGCTTGTCCTTTGCTAAAAAAAGGATTAGGCCACCTTGCTGCACTTTATTTACACTTGTTACTTGTTACCCGTTACGAATTATCTTATCACAAAACTATCTATTACCGATAGTTTCAGTGCTTGCAGAGAATACCTTGCTGAAAACCGCTTGTCATTTCCTTCTACTCCTCGTTGGGTTCGACACTCTTACTTATCTAAAGGACTACGATATATCCCCTATACTTGTGGGTCATCAAGACTCTTTTCTGGCGCCATTTCCGGGGAGTGAAGCGCCTTTGGTAAGGAAACATTTATATAGTGTGCTGAAATTTACTGTCACTTGTTGCTATGGAAAATAATCCTTTGAGGGGTTTGTTCGGGGTATCTTCACCCCAACCGGAAGAGCAAAGGGTTGCCCCTCAACCTATTGAACCTACTGAAAATATTTATTATGAAATTCCTTCGGGTATGATAGAGAAACTGCTAGCTAATCCTTATGCAGGAGATGGAACATTACATCCTGATATGCATCTAATCTATGTGGATGAAGTTTGTGGATTATTTAAGCTTGCAGGTTTGCCCGACGATGAAGTCAAGAAGAAGGTCTTCCCTTTATCTTTGAAGTAGAAGGCATTGGCATGGTATAGGCTATGCGATGATATTGGGACTTGGAACTACAACCGACTGAAATTGGAATTTCATCAGAAGTTTTATCCTATGCACCTAGTTCATTGTGATCAGAATTATATTTATAATTTTTGGCCTCGTGAAGGAGAAAGTATCGCTCAAGCTTGGGGGAGGCTTAAGTCAATGTTATATTCATGCCCCAATCATTAGCTCTCAAGAGAAATTATTATTCAAAAAATTTATGCTCGGCTTTCTCGTAATGATCAATCCATGCTCGATACTTCTTGTACTGGTTCTTTTATGAAGAAGACTATTGAATTCAAATGGGATTTATTGGAAAGAATTAAACGCAACTTTGAAGATTAGGAACTCGATGAAGGAAAGGAGTCAGGTATAAACCTCAAGTTTGATTGTGTTAAATCTTTTATTGATACCTATGCTTTTCGTAATTTAGTACTAAATATGGACTTGACTGAGATAGTAGCTTCTTTCTGTGAATCATTTGCTACTCATGTTGATCTCCCTAAGGAGAAGTGGTTCAAATATCATCCTCCCATTGAAGTAAAAGTAGTAGAACCTATTAAAGCTAAAGAAGAAACTATTACTTATAATGTTGATCCTATTGTTCCTACTGCTTATATTGAGAAACCACATTTCCCTGTTAGAATAAAGGAACATGCTAAAGCTTCAGTTGTGGTTCGTAAGAGTTATACTAGAACACCTACACCCCCTGAACAAATTAAAGTTGAATCTAGTATTGCTATGGTTAAAGATCTCTTGGTCGATAATATTGATGGGCATGTTATTTACTTCTGTGATGAAGCTGCTAGAATTACTAGACCTGATGATAAAGATACACATAGATCTATTGTTGGCATGCCTGTTGTTTCTGTTAAAATAGGAGATCATTGTTATCATGTCTTATGTGATGTGGGTGCTAGTGTGAGTGCAATTCCCTTTACTTTGTATCAAGAAATTATGAATGATATTGCACCTGCTGAAATAGAAGATATTGATGTCACTATTAAGCTTGCTAACAGAGATACTATATCACCAATTGGGATTGTTAGAGATGTTGAAGTCTTGTGTGGGAAAATAAAATACCATATTGATTTTCTAGTTCTTGGTTCCCCACAAGATGATTTTTGTGCCATTATTTTTTGGTAGACCTTTATTGAACACTGTTAATGCCAAAATAGATTGTGAAAAAGAAACTATTACTGTAAGTTTTGGGGATGTGTCTCATGATTTTAATTTCTCTAATTTCGTAGACAACCCCATGATAAAGAATTGCCTTATAAAGATGAAATTATTGGTCTTGCTTCTATTGCTGTGCCCCCTATTGATCCTTTAGAACAATATTTGCTAGACCATGAAAATGATATGTTCATGAATGAAAGGAAGGAATTAGATGAAATATTCTTTAACCAAATGCCTGTTTTGAAACACAACTTGCCTGTTGAGATTCTCGGGGATCCTCCTCCACCCAAGGGTGATCCCGTGTTTGAGCTTAAACAATTACCTGATACTCTGAAATATGCTTATCTTGATGAAAAGAAGATATGTCCTGTTATTATTAGTGCTAACCTTTCAGAGCATGAAGAAAAGAAATTATTGAAAACTCTGAAGAATCATCGTGCTACTATTGGATATACTCTTGATGATCTTAAGGCCATTAGTCCAACTCATGTCAGCACAAAATTAATATGGAGCCTGATGCTAAACCAAATGTTGGTCACCAACGACGGTTAAATCCTAAGATGAAAGAAGTGGTAAGAAATGAAATACTAAAGCTTCTGGAAGCAGGTATAATTTATCCTATTGCTGATAGTAGATGGGTAAGTCCTGTTCATTGTGTCCCTAAGAAGGGAGGTATTACTGTTGTTCCTAATGATAAGAATGAATTGATTCCACAAAGAATTGTTACAGGTTATAGATTGGTTATTGATTTTAGAAAGTTGAATAAAGCTATTAGGAAAGATCATTATACTCTACCTTTTATTGATCAAATGCTAGAAAGACTATCAAAACATACACACTTTTGCTTTCTAGATGGTTATTCTGGTTTTTCTCAAATACCTGTGTCAAAAGAGGATCATGAAAAAACTACCTTTACTTGCCCTTTTGGTAACTTTGCTTATAGACGTATGCATTTTGGTTTATGCAATGCTCCTGCTACCTTTCAAAGATGTATGACTGCTACATTCTCTGATTTTTGTGAAAAGATTGTTGAGGTTTTCATGGATGATTTCTCCGTTTACGGAACTTCTTTTGATGATTGCTTAAGCAACCTTGATCGAGTTTTGCAGAGATGTGAAGAAACTAATCTTGTCTTGAATTGGGAGAAGTGCCCCTTTATGGTTAATGAAGGTATTGTCTTGGGGCATAAAATTTCTGAAAGAGGTATTGAAGTTGTTAAAGCTAAAGTAGATGCTATTGAAAAGATGCCGTGTCCTAAAGATATCAAAGGTATAAGAAGTTTCCTTGGTCATGCTGGTTTCTATAGGAGGTTTATTAAAGACTTCTCTAAAATTTCTAGGCCACTCACTAATCTCTTGCAAAAAGATGTTCCATTTGTTTTTGATGATGATTGTGTAGAAGCATTTGAAATTATTAAGAAAGCCTTGATTTCTGCACCTATTGTTCAACCACCTGATTGGAACCTACCCTTTGAAATTATGTGTGATGCTAGTGATTATGCTGTAGGTGTTGTTCTAGGACAAAGAGTTGATAAGAAATTAAATGTTATCCATTATGCTAGTAAAACTCTAGACAGTCCTCAAAGAAATTATGCTACTACTGAAAAGGAATTTCTAGCAGTTGTCTTTGCTTGTGATAAGTTCAGATCTTATTGTTGATTCCAAAGTAACTGTTCACACCAATCATGCTGCTATTAAATACCTTATGGAAAACAAAGATGCTAAATCTAGACTTATTAGATGGGTTCTCTTGGTGCAAGAATTTGATTTGCATATTATTGATAGAAAGGGAGCAGAGAACCCCGTAGCAGACAACTTGTCTAGGTTAGAAAATATTCTTGATGACCCACAACCTATTGATGATAGCTTTCCTGATGAACAATTAGCTGTCATAAATGGTTCTCGCAGTGCTCCTTGGTATGCTAATTATGCTAATTGCATTGTTGCTAAATTTATACCACCTAGCTTCACATACCAGCAAAAGAAAAAGTTTTTCTATGATTTAAGGCATTACTTTTGGGATGACCCACACCTTTATAAAGAAGGAGTAGATGGTGTTATTAGACGTTGTGTACCGGAGCATGAATAGGAACAAATCCTACGCAAGTGTCACTCCGAAGCTTATGGAGGACACCATGCCGGAGATAGAACTGCACACAAGGTATTACAATCTGGCTTTTATTGGCCTACTCTCTTCAAAGATGCTCGTAAGTATGTCTTGTCTTGTGATGAATGCGAGAGAATTGGTAATATTAGTAGACGTCGGGAAATGCCTAAGAATTATTCACTTGTTATTGAACCATTTGATGTTTGGGGATTTGATTATATGGGACCTTTTCCTTCCTCTAATGGGTATACACATATCTTGGTTGTTGTTGATTATGTTACTAAGTGGGTAGAAGCTATTCCAACTAGTAGTGCTAATCATAACACCTCCATTAACATGCTTAAAGAAGTTATTTTCCCAAGGTTTGGAGTCCCTAGATATTTAATGACTGATGGTGGTTCACACTTTATTCATGGTGCTTTCCGTAAATTGCTTGCTAAATATGATGTCAACCATAGAATTACATCTCCTTATCATCCTCAGTGTAGTGGTTGATAACCCACAAGTATAGGGGATCGTTTGTAGGCTTCTTCGATAAATAAGAGTGTCGAACCCAACGAGGAGCTAAAGGTAGAACAAATATTCCCTCAAGTTCTATCGACCATCGATACAACTCTATGCACACTTAACGTTTGCTTTACCTAGAACAAGTATGAAACTATTTTGCAAGAATAAAACAACGAGTACTTTGCGAGAATAAAACTATGAATAAATTGCAAGGTAATAAAAGTAGATAGCTTATATCAAAAAGAAAGTCATTTGTCCCTAGGCAATCGATAACTAGATCGGAAATCATTCTTGCAATTTTATATGAGGGAGAGGCATGAGCTAACATACTTTCTCTACTTGGATCATATGCACTTATGATTGGAACTCTAGCAAGCATCCACAACTACTAAAGATCATTAAGGTCATGAAACAGAACCATAGCATTAAGTATCAAGTCCTCTTTACTCCCATACGCAACAACCCCCTTACTCGAGTTTAAGCTTTTGTCACAATAGCAACCCACCATAAGAGAATCATGAACATATTGCAACACCCTACATCGAGGATCCCTCACGTTTACGCGACACGGAGGGCACCGTAGGATAGCGCCATAAATAAAATATACAATCATACCAACCAAGATCACGATTAACCCATAGGACAAAACGGATCTACTCAAACATCATAGGATAGCCAAATATCATTGGAAAATAATATATGGATTTGAGCACCATGTTTAAGTAGAGATTATAGCGGGGAGAACGGGTGTTACACCACTGCATAGAGGGGGAGAAAGTTGGTGTTGACAGTAGCAAGGTTGTTGATGTAGATTGCCGTGACGATCCTAGCCCCGGCGGCACTCCGGCACCACCGGGAGAGAGGGGGAGAGAGCCCCCTCCTTCTTCTACCTTGGCCTCCCCCTAGATGGGAGGAGAGTTCCCTCTCTGGTCCATGGCCTCCATGGCAGTGGAGGGGCGGGAGCCTCTCCGAGATTGGATCTTCCTCTTTGTTCTCTTCTGTTTCGCGTTCCCCAGATCTGGGCGAAAACCGTTTCTTATATTCCCAGAGATCCGTAACTCCGATTGCGCTAAGATTTTAACACAATTTTTTTCTGGATATAAGCTTATTTGCGCCCGAAGTAGAGCCACAACCGACGTACGAGGTGAGCACAACCCACCAACGCGCGTCTGGCCCCTGGGGCACGCCTTGGTGTCTTGTGGGCACTGTGGGCCCCTGTCTACATTGATTCCAAGTCCCAAAAATCACATATATTCCAAAATAATTTTCCGTAAATTTTTATTGCATTTGGAGTTCGTTTGACATGGATATTCTGTGAAACAAAAAACATGCAACAAGCAGGAACTGGCACTGGGCACTGGATCAATAGGTTAGTCCAATAAATCATATAAAATGTTGCCAAAAAGATGTGAAAGTTGTATAATATTGGCATGAAGAAATAAGAAATTATAGATACAATGGAGACGTATCGGCATCCCCAAGCTTAATTCCTGCTCGTCCTCGAGTAGGTAAATGATAAAAAAGATAATTTTTGATGTGGAATGCTACCTAGCAGAAACTTGATCATATGTCTAATCATGGCATGAATATTAAGACACGAGTGATTCGAAGTAATAGTCTATAATTTGACATAAAGACATCAATACTCAAGCATCCCAACAAACAATCAGGTCTTTCAAAATATCAACGCTAAAGAAAGTTATCCCTACAAAATCATATAGTCTTGTCATGCTCTGTCTTCTTAACACAAAGTATTTATCTTGCACAACCCCGATGACAAGCCGAGCAATTGGTTCATACTTTTTAACGCGCTTGAGCTTTTTCAACTCCTACGCAATACATGAGCACAAGCCATGGATATAGCACTATGGGTGGAATATATTATGATGATAGGGGTAAATATAAAGAAGACAAAAAGTAAGAAATTCTCACATCGACATGGCTAACCAACGGGCTATGTAGATGCCCATCAATTGATATCAATGCGAGGAGTAGGGATTGCCATGCAACGAATGCACTAAGAGCTATAAGTGTATGAAAGATCAAAATGAAAACTAAGTGGGTGTGCATCTAATCCTATAATGAAAAAATCCCACTAGTATATGAAAGTGACAACACAGTAGACTCTCTATATGAAAAACATGGTGCTACTTTGAAGCACAAGTGTGGAACTAGCATGCCCCTTCTCTCTTTATTTTTTTTCTATTTTTCTTTTTTCTTTATATTTTTTTTTTCTCTCTATGTCCGGAATCTCATCCCTACTTGTGGGGGAATTATAGTTTCCATCATCCTTTCCTCACTGGGACATGCTTTAAAAATGAATAATGATGATCATCACACTTCTATTTACTTATAACTCAAAAGAAATAAAAATTATAACTCGATACCTATAACAAAGTATGACTCTATATGAATGCCTCTGGCAGTGTACCAGGATGTGCAATGATCTAGCGTAACATGTATAAAAAATGATGAACGGTGGCTGAGCCACAACTACTATGTCATCTATATGATCATGCAAAGCAATATGACAATGAATGCTCAAGTCATCAAAACGGAAGCGGTGGAAATTGCATGGCAATATATCTCAGAATGGCTATGGAAAGGCCATAATAGGTAGGTATGGTGGCTGTTTTGAGGAAGATATAATAAGGCTTATGTGTGATAGAGCGTATCATACCACGGGGTTTGGATGCACCTCCAAAGTTTGCACCGACTCTCGAGGTGAGAAAGGGCAATGCATGGTACCGTAGATGCTAGCAGATTGCGGAAAGGTAAGAGTGCATATATTCCATGGACTCACATTAGTCATAAAGAACTCATATACTTATTGCAAAAGTTTATTAGCTCTCGAAGCAAAGTACTACTACGCATGCCCCTAGGGGGATAGATTGGTAGGAAAAGACCATCGCTCGTCCCCGACCGCCACTCATAAGGAAGATAATCAATAATAAATCATGCTCCAACTTCATAGCATAACGAGAGACTACACATGCATGCTTCGGGAATCATAAACCTTAACACCAATATTCTTATTAACCACAACCGTTTACTAGTACCTCCCACATATTCCATCTCTATATCGCAAAACTATTGCAAGGAATCAAACATATCATATTCAGTGATCCATAAGTTTTATGTAGGATTTTATGACTAACCATGCAATTGACCAATTCCTGTTGACTCTCTAAATAGGTATAAGTGAAGCATGAGAGTTTTAATTATTTCTACAAAAGACCATGCTCTAATAAATATAAGTGAAGCAAAAGATCATTCTACAAATAACGGTTTTCTATGTGAAGAGAAACAGGCAATCCAAACTTCAAATGATATAAGTGAAGCACATGAAGCATTCTATAAAGCCATACTCAAAAGATATAAGTGAAGTGCAATGAGTATTCCATAAATCAACCATGGACTATCTCATACCAGCATGGTGCATAAAATAAAAGTGAAAAATAAACACAAAAGACGCTCCAAGATTTACACATATCACGTGAACGAAACGAAGATGAAAACATAGTGATACTTGTTAAAGAAAGATGGGACGCCTTCCGGGGCATCCCCAAGCTTAGACGCTTGAGTCTCCTTGAATATTTACTTTGGGTGCCTTGGGCATCCCCCAGCTTGAGCTCTTGCCTCTCCTCCTTCTCCTCATATCGAGACCTCCTCGATCTTTGATCACTTCATTGACACAAAACTTAACCAAACTTTTAGTGGCGGGGTTAGTGAATATGGCAGTCAAATCCCATCATTTACTGCTACAATATTATTGTATAATTATAATCAAACATTACCCACTGTATGCTACCACAATTATATGGCCCTAAGTCAAAGGGGGATCAACAAGATTTCAAACATACGCAAATAATGAAGCTATAACAGCAATCTGTGAAAACAGGACAGTCTGTAAAGATCTGAACATCTACCATACTTCTGGTACTCCAAAAATTCTGAAAAATTAGGAAAAAAATAAACAATTTGTATAGAAATACTGTGCAAAAAGTTTATGAAACTTTTGACATTCCAGTAAAAAATGTAAAATCACGCACTACAGCAAAAGTTTCTGTTTTTGCACCACACATACCAACAAGCAATCTAATCATCCTAAAGGCAAACCTTGGCACATTATTTTCATAATACAATGGATTTTTACAAGGGGATAATTATTTTTATGAGAATCTTCATGAAAAATTTACATTGTTTCCATGAGCATGAACACAAGTGTTCAAGGTCGACCCTCACTTCTCCAATGCATCACCTTTCAATCGCTTCTCTTTTTGAAAAAGTTTTTAGGTTCCCCTCTATATTTTTTGGGACAATTACAGTTTTGCCCTTAGTTGTGCCAGCCTGTGGGTTTTGCCCTTACTTTTCGGCTCTACTCAGTTTTGCCCTTAGATTTGTCTCTGAGGTCGTCAAAGTGCCCTTTGACCGTTTGACTAATACTTTGAAAATTCATAACAAATTCATATGAACTCATAAAAATGCAAATAAGACATCAAAATGTCCAGAAAAACAATACCTTCATGTGCATGCCATTTGCGTGAAGGAAAAAAGTCTTGTTTAAACAACCCGAGGTTATTATTGTTATTAACATTATTAAAAATAAAAAGGTATACAAAATACTTTTTTCATGAATAAAAATTATAGGCAAATAAGGTGATGTTTTGTGAACATTCTGATATCTTGTTTGCATTTTTGTGAGTTTAGATCAACTTGTTATGAAGTTTCAAAAATAATGGTCAAAGTTGTTTGAAAAATTCATAACAAGTTGATATGGACCCAGAAAAAGGCAAATAAGATATCAGGATGTTCAGAAAACATCACTACATTTGCAATTAATTTTTATTGATGAAAAAAGTATTGTTTATACCTTTTATTTTTAATAATGTTAATTACATTAACAACCTCGGGTTGTTTAAACTTTACCTTTTTCCTTCACAGAAATGGCATGCACATAAAGGTATCATTTTTCTGAACATTTTGATACCTTATTTTCATTTTTATGGGTTCTTTTGTATTTGTTATGAATTTTCAAAGTATTGGTCAAACAGTCAAAAGGCACTCGGACGACCTCAGAGACAAATCTAAGGGCAAAACTGAGCAGAGCCGAAAAGTAAGGGCAAAACCCGTGGGGTGGTTCCGACTAAGGGCAAAACTGCATTTGTCCCATTATTTATGTTTTTTAACTTTATAAAAGCACTCAACAGAATAAAATGACTCTCTAAAACTTCCAGGTTGTCTCCCTGGCAGCTCTTTCTTTAAAGCCATTAAGCTAGGCATAAAGTGCTCAAGTAATGGATCCACTCGGATCCCAAGGTATATCGAAGCCAATTTTAATTAACAATGATTTGGCATTTAGTAGTGAGCACAAAGCAACATATATAATGCTATGATGAAGTCTAACTCTCTTCCTATGCATCGGCATGTCATAAAACAAACAATTCATGCACATCAAGTAAAGGCCAATACATAGCATAAGCAGTTTCTTGCAATTTTATCGTGTTGGAAACATAGAGAGGCGGAGATGTAGTTCCTCTCTCATAATAATTGTAGGTAGGAGCAGCAAGCACATGCATATTATATTCATCAAAATTATCAAGTGCAACGGTAAAAGGCAACCCATCAATATAATCCTTAATAAGTGCAAACTTCTCCGATATAGTGTAGTTTGGAGAATTCAGAAAGATAATAGGACTATCATGTGTGGGTGCAATAGCAACAATTTCATTATTAACATAAGGAACAATAGCAAGTTCATCTCCATAAGCATAATTCATATCGGCATCATGGCCACAAGCATAGCAATCATCAAGTTCATCAAAAAGGGATATTTCAAAAGAATCAAGAGGATCATAGCAATTATCATAGCATTCATCCTTCGGTAAGAACGAAGGGACATTAAACAATGTATGAGTTGAAGAGTTACTCTCATTAGAAGGTGGGCACGGGTGATCAATCCGCTCTTCCTCCACTTGTTCTTCGCTCTCCTCATCATATTTTTCATCCAATGAGCTCATAGTTTCATCAATTCCTTCTACCATAGACTCCTGCAAAATATTAGTCTCTTCTTGGACAGCGAAGACTTTCTCAATAAATATATCAATATTGGAATTGTATTTGTAATTATCATATCAATATTTAAGGATAGCAAAAATTTCAAGTCTATAAACTGAATCATAAAAATCTTCAAACTTTTCAAACAAAGATTCAATTTCATAAGCACCCTTAAAAGCAACAAGTTCTTCTATTCGTTCCACATCATAATAATCATATCTACCATTAGCATAAGAAGCCAAGGTTTCATTATCACTAAATTCACATGAAAAGGGAAGGTGTCAAGCCTTCATCCTAGAGCAACAAGTATAATCATATCTCGAGCATAAATTCTAAGCATACCATTGCAACATTTCAATTTGATCCCATAATAGTTTCCCTTTTGTGTTAAGCAATAATCCCTAAAGTATTCACGTTGATCCAACGTGTCTCCCATTATCAAGTTGAATGGGGTTTTCTCTGGATTATCAAAGTAGTGCATAATATTTTTCACATAACGAGCATCGAGGGTTTTAGGAGGTTCCCCATCTCCATGAGTAGCAAGTACCATTAATTTTTTTGGTGTTTTGTGTTCCATATCCATAACTAAAGATAGAGAACAACTTAGAACTGAAAATAAAAACTACTTAGTGATAAAGCAAACAAGCACACATGAGAATATTCACCCCATGCTATTGTTCCCCAGCAACGGCGCCAGAAAAAGGTTTTGATAACCCACAAGTATAGGGGATCATTTGTAGCCTTCTTTGATAAATAAGAGTGTCGAACCCAACAAGGAGCTAAAGGTAGAACAAATATTCCCTCAAGTTCTATCAACCACCGATACAACTCTACGCACACTTAACGTTTGCTTTACTTAGAACAAGTATGAAACTATTTTGCAAGAATAAAACTATGAGTACTTTGTGAGAATAAAACTACGAATAAATTGCAAGGTAATAAAAGTAGATAGCTTTTGTCAACAAAAAAGTCATTTGTCCCTAGGCAATCGATAACTAGATCGGTAATCATTCTTGCAATTTTATATGAGGGAGAGGGATGAGCTAACATACTTTCTCTACTTGGATCATATGCACTTATGATTGGAACTCTAGCAAGCATGCGCAACTACTAAAGATTATTAAGGTCGTGAAACCCAACCATAGCATTAAGTATCAAGTCCTCTTTACGCCCATACGCAACAACCCCCCTACTCGGGTTTAAGCTTCTGTCACTCTAGCAACCCACCATAAGAGAATCATGAACATATTGCAACACCCTATAGCGAGGATCCCTCATGTTTGCACGACACGAAGGGCATCGTAGGACATCACCATAAATAAAATATACAATCATACCAACCAAGATCATGATTAACCCATAGGACAAAACAGATCTACTCAAACATCATAGAATAGCCAAATATCATTGGGAAATAATATATGGAGTTAAGCACCATGTTTATGTAGAGATTACAGCGGGGAGAAGGGGTGTTACACTGCTGCATAGAGTGGGAGAAAGTTGGTGTTGACGGTAGCAAGGTTGTTGATGTAGATCACCGTCACGATCCTAGCCCCGGAGGCACTCCGGCGCCACCGGGAGAGAGGGGGAGAGAGCCTCCCTCCTTCTTCTTCTTCCTTGGCCTCCCCCCGAGATGGGAGGAGAGTTCCCCCTCTGTTCCATGTCCTCCATGGCAGCGGAGGGGCGGGAGCCCCACCGAGATTGGATCTCCCTCTCTGTTCTCTTCTATTTCGCGTTCCCCAGATCTGGCCAAAACTGTTTATTATATTCCCGGAGATCCGTAACTCTGATTGCATTGAGATTTTAACATGATTTTTTTCTGAATATAAGATTCCTTGCGCCCGAAGTAGAGCCCCAACCGATGTATGAGGTGAGCACAACCCACCACCGAGCGCCTGGCCCCTAGGGGGTGCCCTGATGTCTTGTGGGACTGTGGGCCCCTGTTTGCATTGATTCCAAGTCCCAAAAATCACATATATTCCAAAATAATTCTCCGTAAATTTTTTTTGCATTTGGACTTCGTTTGATATGGATATTCTGTGAAACAAAAAACATGCGACAAACAGGAACTAGCACTGGGCACTGGATCAATAGGTTAGTCAAATAAACCATATAAAATGTTGCCAAAAAGATGTGAAAGTTGTATAATATTGGCATGAAATAATCAAAAATTATAGATACGATGGAGACGTATCAGTGGTCAAGTAGAATTGAGTAACCTAGAAATAAAGTTGATCTTGCAAAAGACTTTTAATAGATCTAGAAAGAATTGGTCTAAGAAACTTGATGATGCATTATGGGCTTATAGAACTGCTTATAAAAATCCTATGGGTATGTATCCATATAAAATGGTTTATGGAAAGGCATGTCACTTACCTCTCGAGCTAGAACATAAAGCTTATTGGGCAACTAAAGAGCTCAACTATGATTTCAAACTTGCCGGTGAGAAGAGGATATTTGACATTAGCTCACTTGATGAATGGAGAACCCAAGCCTATGAGAATGCTAAGTTGTTTAAAGAAAAAGTTAAAAGATGGCATGACAAAAGGATACAAAAGCGTGAATTTAATGTAGGTGACCTTGTCTTGCTATACAACTCTCGTTTAAGATTTTTTGCAGGAAAGCTTCTCTCTAAATGGGAAGGTCCTTATATTATCGAGGATGTTTACCGCTCCGCTGCCATCAAAATTAACAACGCCGAAGGCACCAACCCGAAAGTGGTAAACGGGCAATGAATCAAACATTATATCTCAGGTACTCCCATAAATGTTGAGACTAATATTATTAATACCATAACACTGGAGGAGTACATAAGGGATACCTACCAGGACGTTTCAGACTCCGAAAAGGAATAGGTATGTGGTATTGAAGGAAATATGCCCTAGAGGTAATAATAAAGTTGTTATTTATATTTCCTTATATCATGATAAATGTTTATTATTCACGCTAGAATTGTATTAACCAGAAACTTGATACATGTGTGAATACATAGACAAAACACCGAGTCCCTAGTAAGCCTCTACTAGACTAGCTCATTAATCAAAGATGGTTAAGTTTCCTAACCATAGACTTGTGTTGCCATTTAATGAATGGGGTCACATCATTAGGAGAATGATGTGATGGACAAGACTCATCCGTTAGCTTAGCATAATGATCGTTAAGTTTTATTGCTATTGCTTTCTTCATGACTTATACATATTCCTCTGACTATGAGATTATGCAACTCCCGAATACCGGAGGAACACCTTGTGTGCTATCAAACGTCACAACGTAACTGGGTGATTATAAAGATGCTCTACAGGTGTCTCCAAAGGTGTTTTTTGGGTTGGCATAGATCGAGATTAGGATTTGTCACTCCGAGTATCGGAGAGGTAACTCTGGGCCCTCTCGGTAATGCACATCATGATAAGCCTTGCAAGCAATGTGACTAATGAGTTAGTTACGGGATGATGCATTATGGAACGAGTAAAGAGACTTGCCGGTAACGAGATTGAACTAGGTATGAAGATACTGACGATCGAATCTCGGGCAAGTAACATACCAATGACAAAGGGAATAACGTATGTTGTCATTACGGTTTGACCGATAAAGATCTTCGTAGAATATGTAGGAACCAATATGAGCATGCTTAACGTTCGATGACGATTTGTTTTATGAGTTATGTGTTTTGGTGACCGAAGATTGTTCGGAGTCCCGGATGATATCACGGACATGACGAGGAGTCTCGAAATGGTTGAGAGGTAAAGATTGATATATTGGACGATAGTATTCGGACACCAGAATGGTTTCGGAAAGGTTCGGGTATTTTTTGGAGTACCGGGAGGTTATCGGAACCCCCCGGGAGAGGTAATGGGCCTCATGGGCCATAGGGGAGAGAGGGGACAGCCCACAAGGGGCGGCTGCGCCCCCCCCCCCATGGGAGTCCGAATTGGACTAGGGAGGGGGCGGCGCCCCCCTTTCCCTCTCCTACTCCCTCTCCCTTTCCCCCTTTCCCACTCCGGAAAAAGGAAGGGGGAATCCTACTAGGACTGGGAGTCCTAGTAGGATTCCCCACACTTGGCGCGCCCCTAGGGGGCCGGCCTCCTCCCTCTCGTCCTTTATATATGGGGGCAGGGGGGCACCCCAAAGCACAACAGTTATTCTCATAGCCGTGTGCGGTGCCCCCCTCCACAGTTTACTCCTCCGGTCATAGCGTCGTAGTGCTTAGGCGAAGCCCTGCGTGGATCACATCACCAACACCATCACCACGCCGTCGTGCTGACAAAACTCTCCCTCGACACTTTGCTGGATCAAGAGTTCGAGGGACGTCATCGAGCTGAACGTGTGCAGAACTCGGAGGTGTCGTACGTTCGGTGCTTGATCGGTTGGATCGCGAAGACGTTCGACTACATCAACTGCGTTAAGCTAACGCTTCCGCTTTCGGTCTACGAGGGTACGTGGACACACTCTCCCCCTCTCGTTGCTATGCATCTCCTAGATAGATCTTGCGTGATCATAGGAAATTTTTTGAAATTGCATGCAATATTCAAAAAATTAGGAAAATTAAAAGTAGTCCAAAAAGTGCACGAGGAGGCGACAAGCCCTAGGGGCGCGCCTCCCTGGCTTGTGGCCACCTCGTGTGCCCTCCGGACTCTGTTTTCTGGTGGAACACTCCTTTTGGTCGGTAAAAATTCATTATATAATCTCCCGAAGGTTTTGACCACCGTACCACAGCAATATCTCCTATTTTCATTTTGAGTTGTTTTCTGTCAGAGTTTTCAAGGCCAGGCATCATGTATTCCTCCTCCTCCAACAATGTGGATGACGATGCTTGGTTGATGCAGATGGAACTCAGGAGGGCGGAAGCCGAGGAAGTCACGATGGAAGAAGATCAAGGGGATTCGCTTGAGGTCCACCCTCCGGCTTTGGAGAGAGGCACTCTGGCTGGCATCTCCACTATTCCCAATCCCCATCAAGTAGTAGTGACTACAAGAGACCATGAAGGACAACAGATACAAGAAGGACTTCCACCTAGGAGGCCCTTACACAGGTTACATCGGAACAACTTTCATAATTTGGTCCATAACTATGGGGTGGAGAATACTGCTCGCACACACATACCCTCCAATTGGGATATATCCCGTCCAAGTGAAAGTGGTGCAGAGAAAAGCTCATGGTGGCCAGAAAACATGCATCTTTAAGAAGAGATTCAGAAGAATGTAATTATGCTTCAATGTGTACTCCGAGAATTGCAGGATCTGAAGAATAGCTTAATTAAGCTAATAGAAACTCCATCATCATCACCTCCGAAGAAAGAGACCTAAATACATGGGTATGGGCACTCCCATTGGCAACTGCCAAGCTTGGGGGATGTGCCCCGGTATCGTATCACCATCACACCTTTACCTTTATCATTTTTCTTAGTTCGATCCTTTTGATTATATCTCGGTTTAGTAGAATAAAATTTTACTATGATCTAGCTTTGAGTTTTGCTTTGAGTTCCCTCTATGTAATCGAGTCCGAGAGTTATATAATAAAGATTAGTTTTGAGTTGAGGGCTTTGCTTTCTTGCTATGATCACGAGAAAAAAGAAATAAAGAATAAAATAAATAAAAAGATTATATAATGATCTTATGGGAAGTGACGACTTCACATATAAGAAGTATGTCGCATGAAACTTGTTGTTAGTTGACAAACATAGTTTTGGTCATTGTTGCAATTAATAGGAAGTAATAAAGAAAGAGAGGTCTCACATATAAATATACTATCTTGGACATCTTTTGTTATTGTGAGCACTCATTAAAATATTATATGCTAAAAGGTTGATGTTGGACAAGGTGACAACATAATGGGTTATGTTTCTTTATATCTGAATAGAAGTTATATTGTCATGGATCCTCCAACATGTTGAGCTTGCTTCTCATCCTATGCTAGCCAAATCTTTTGCACCAAGTAGAGATACTACTTGTGCCTCCAAAATCCCTCAACCTAGTTTTGCCATGAGAGTCCACCATACCTACCTATGGATTGAGTAAGATCCTTCAAGTAAGTTGTCATCGGTGCAAGCAATAAAAATTGCTCTCTAAATATGTATGATATTTTAGTGTGAGGAAAATAAGCTTTATACAAACTTGTGATATGGAAGAAATAAAAGTGACAGACTACATAATAAAGTTCTTTATCACAAGCGGCAATATAAAGTGACATTCTTTCGCATTAAGATTTTGTGCATCCAACCATAAAAGCGCATGACAACCTCTGCTTCCCTCTGTGAAGGGCCTATCTTTTACTTTTATCTTTCTACCCTTATACACGAGTCATGGTGATCACCACCTATTCCTTTTTACACTTTTTCTTTTTGGCAAGCACTATATGTTGGGGGGAGATCCAGATATATATATCCACTCGGATGTAGATATTCATAAGCTATTATTGTTGACATTACCCTTGAGGTAAAAGGTTGGGAGGTGAAACCATAAGCCCCTATCTTTCTCTGTGTCTGATTGAAACTTTGATCTCATAAGTATCGCGTGAGTGTTAGCAATTATGAAAGACTAAGTGATAGTTGAGTATGTGAACTTACTGAAAAGCTCTTAAATTGACTCTTTCCTACGTTATGATAAATTGCAATTGCTGCAATGACTGAAATAATAGTTTGTTAGTTTTCAATAAAGTTCTTGTTTCATACTTTACCTTGTGAACGAATTGTTACTTTGGCATAAGAAATTATATGACAATATATGTTGCTGTTCTAAAGATGATCATGATGCCTTCATGTCCGTATTTTATTTTATCGACACCTCTATCTCTAAACATGTGGACATGATTATCGATTTCGGCTTCCGCTTGAGGACAGGCGAGGTCTGAGCTTGGGGGAGTTGATACGTCCATTTTGCATCATGCTTTTATATTGATATTTATTCCATTATGGGCTGTTATTACACATTATGGTACAATACTTATGCCTTTTCTCTCTTATTTTACAAGGTTTGCATGAAAAGGGAGAATGCCGGCAGCTGGAATTCTGGACCGGAAAGGAGCAAATCTAGGAGACCTATTCTGCACAACTCCAAAAGTCCTGAAAATTTACGAAGAATGATTTTGCAATATATAAAAAATATTGGCCGAAGGAAATACTAGAGGGGACCCACCAGGAGGCCACAAGCCTGGGGGGCGAGCCTTACCACCCTGGGCACGCCCCTAGGGCTTGTGGGCCCCCTGACAGGTCTCCGGTGCCCATCTTCTGTTATATGGAGGGTTTTGACCTGGAAAAAATCATAAGGAAGCTTTCGGGGCGAGGCACCGCCTTCTCGAGGTGGAACCTAGGCAGAAGCAATCTAGGGCTCCGGCGGAGCTGTTCTGCCAGGGAAACTTCCCTCCCGGAGGGGGAAATCGAAGTCATCGTCATCACCAATGATCCTCTCATCGAGAGGGGGTCAATATCCATCAACATCTTCACCAGCACCATCTCCTCTCAAACCATAGTTCATCTCTTGTATCCGATATTTGTCTCAAAACCTCAGATTGGTACATGTGGGTTGCTAGTAGTGTTGATTACTCCTTGTAGTTGATGCTAGTTGGTTTATTCGGTGGAAGATCATATGTTCAGGTCCTTCATGATATTCAATACCCCTCTGATTATGAACATGAATATACTTTTTGAGTAGTTACGTTTGTTCCTGAGGACATGGGAGAAGTCTTGTTATAAGTAATCATGTGAATTTGGTATTCGTTCAATATTTTGATGAGATGTATGTTGTCTTTCCTCTAGTGGTGTTATGTGAACGTTGACTACATGACACTTCACCATTGTTTGGGCCTAGGGGAAGGCATTGGGAAGTAATAAGTAGATGATGGGTTGCTAGAGTGACAGAAGCTTAAACCCTAGTTTATGCGTTGCTTCGTAAGGGGCTGATTTGGATCCATATGTTTCATGCTATGGTTAGATTTATCTTAATTCTTCTTTCGTAGTTGCGGATGCTAGCGAGAGTGTTTAATCATAAGTGGGAGGCTTGTCCAAGTAAGGACAGCACCAAAGCACCGGTCCACCCACATATCAAATTATCAAAGTAACGAACGCGAATCATATGAGCATGATGAAAACTAGCTTGACAATAATTCCCATGTGTCCTCGGGAGCGCTTTGCTTTATATAAGAGTTCGTCCGGGCTTGTCCTTTGCTACAAAAAGGATTGGGCCACCTTGCTGCACTTTAGTTACACTTGTTACTTGTTACCCGTTACGAATTATCTTATCACAAAACTATCTGTTACAGATAATTTCAGTGCTTGCAGAGAATACCTTGCTGAAAACCGCTTGTCATTTCCTTCTGCTCCTCGTTGGGTTCGACACTCTTACTTATCGAAAGGACTACGATAGATCCCCCATACTTGTGGGTCATCAGTTGGTGTGACAACCACGATGGCGACACGATGATGGAGATCATGGTGTCATGCCGGTGACGATGGAGATCATGCTGGTGCTTTGGAGATGGAGATCAAAAGCACAAGTTGATGGCCATATCATGTCACTTATGATTTGCATGTGATGTTAATCCGTTTATGCATCTTATTTTGCTCAGGACGACGGTAGCATTATAAGGTGAGCCCTCACTAAAATTTCAAGATAAAATTGTGTTCTCCCCAAGTGTGCATCGTTGCGAAAGTTCGTTGTTTCGAAGCACCACGTGATGATCGGGTGTGATAGACTCTACGTTCACACACAACGGGTGCAAGCCAGTTTTGCACATGTGGAACACTTGGGTTAAACTTGACGAGCCTAGCATGTACAGACATGGCCTCGGAACACAAGAGACCGAAAGATCGAGCACGAGTCATATAGTAGATATGATCAACATAGAGATGTTCACCATTGAAACCACCTCATCTCACGTGATGATTGGACTTGGGTTGGTGAATTTGGATCGTGTTACACTCAGACAACCGAAGGGATGTTGATTTGAGTGGGAGTTCTTAGGTAATATGATTAATTGAACTCATTTATCATGAACAATAGTCTAAGTTATCTTTGCAAATTTATGTTGTAGATCAATGGCTCTTGTAGTAGCTCCCCTGAATTTCAATGCGTTCCTAGAGAAAGCTAAGCTGAAAGTTGATGGAAGTAACTTTGTGGACTGGGACGTAATCTGAGGATTATCCTCACGGCTGCCCAAAAGTCATAGGTCCTTGATGCACCGCTTGGTGCGCCACCCCCTCCAGCAACTATGGACGTTGTGAATGCCTGGCAGTCGCGTGTTGATGACTACTCAATAGTTCAGTGCGCCATGCTGTATGGCTTAGAACCGGGACTTCAAAGGCGTTTTGTACGTGATGGAGCATATGAGATGTTCTAGGAGTTGAAGTTTATCTTTGAGAAGAATGCCCGGATCGAGAGGTATGAGACCTCCTATAAATTATATGCCTGCAAGATGGAGGAGAAAGGGTACTACAACCATTTGGCTGAGTTGGGAGCTCAACTCCCGCCAGAGGCTGTTGATACGTCTCCAACGTATCTATAATATTTTATTCTTCCATGCTATTATATTATCTGTTTTGGATGTTTTATATGCATTAATATGATATTTTATATTATTTTTTGGGACTAACCTATTAACCTAGAGCCCAGTGCCAGTTTTCGTTTTTTATTGTTTTTGAGTTTTACAGAAAAGGAATATCAAACGGAGTCCAAACAGAATAAAACTTTACGATGATTTTTCTTGGACCAGAAGACATCCGCGGAACTTGGAGAGGGTGTCAGAAGATAACCCACGTGGCCACAAGCCTGCCAGGCGCGCCCCTGGGGAGGCACCCTGAGGGCTTGAGGGCCCCACGGGAGTCCTCCAACACAAATCTTTGCACTTTAAATTCCCAAATATTCCCAAACCACTAGAAGCGTCCACCAAAATACTTTTTCGCCACCACAAGCCTCTGTTCCCGTGAGATCTCATCTTGGGGCCTTTTCCGGTGATCTGCCGGAGGTGGATTTGATCATGGCGGGCTTCTACATCAACCCTATTACCCTTCCGATGATGCGTGAGTAATTTACCACAGACCTACGGGTCCATAGCTAGTAGCTAGATGGCTTCTTCTCTCTCTTTGATATTCAATACAATGTTCTCCTTAATGTTTTTGGAGATCTATTCGATGTAATACTTTTTTGCGATGTGTTTGTTGAGATCCGATGAATTGTGGATTTATGATCAGATTATCTATGAATATTATTTGAGTCTTCTCTGAACTCTTTTATGCATGATTAATATATCTTTGTATTTCTCTTTGAACTATCGATTTTGTTTGGCCAACTAGATTGGTTTTTCTTGCACAATGGGAGAGGTGCTTAGTTTTGGGTTCAATCTTGCGGTGTCCTCAACCAGTGACAGAAGGGGTAGCGAGGCACGTATTGTATTATTGCCATCAAGGATAAAAAGATGGTGTTTATATCATATTGCTTGAATTTATCCCTCTAAATCATGTCATCTTGCTTAAGGCGTTACTCCTTTCTTATGAACTTAATACTCTAGATGCATGCTGGATAGCGGTCGATGTGTGGAGTAATAGTAGTAGATGCAGGCAGGAGTCGGTCTACTTGTCACGGACGTGATGCCTATATTCATGATCATTGCCTTAGATATCTTCATAACTTTGCGCTTTTCTATCAATTGCTCAACAATAATTTGTTCACCCACCGTATGCTATCTTCAAGAGAGAAGCCTCTAGTGAAACCTATGGCCCCCGGGTCTATTTTCCATCATATATTTTCAGATCTATAAACCAAAAAACCCAAAAATACCTTGCTGCAATTTATTTGTTTTTACTTTGTTTTACGTTTTAGTAATCTTTTATATCCATATCTATCAGATCTCATCCTTTCAAGTGACCATGAAGGGATTGACAACCCCTTTATCGCGTTGGGTGCAAGTGTTTGATTGTTTGTGCAGGTACATAGATTGGAGACTTGCTTGTGCCTCCTACTGGATTGATACCTTGGTTCTCAAACTGAGGGAAATACTTACCTCTACTTTGCTACATCACCCTTTCCTCTTCAAGGGAAAACCAACGCAAGCTCAAGAAGTAGCAGGAAGAATTTCTTGCGCCGTTGCCGGGGAGGTTCCACATCAAGCCTACCAAGTACCTATCATAAACTCTCATCTCTTGCACTTACATTTTTTGCCATTTGCCTCTTGTTTTCCTCTCCCCCACTTCTAAAACATTTTCAGAAAAATACAAAAAATATTTGCCTTTTTATTCACCCTTCTTCCGTCCGTCTTTTCGTTTGCCTTTATGTCTTACTTGGTTTGTTTGCTCGTTCGCTTGGTAAAATTGTGTGTTTATTGAAAATTAGGAAGCAAAAAAAATTATGGATCCTCATCCACTTGCTAATCTTTTTAAAGGATCCAATTATGATGAACCAATTGCTAGTGAGTTGAGTGCACTAGATTATCTTTATGAAGTTTTGCTTGAAATTCGTGAATCTGAAAATTGTGATGAAGTGCTAAAAGAAGAAATTTAGAAAGTGATTCACGATAGCTCCTTGAAAGAAAATCATGATTGCAATGATGTTATTATAAATTCTATTAATGTCAATTGTGCTAATAATATGCAAAACCCCAAGCTCGGGGATGCTAGTTTTGCTATGTCCACTACTTATTGCAATGATCATGATTGGGGTGATAATGCTTCTTATGATCTTGAAAATTTATTTAAGCCTCATGATAATAATGTTTGCAATAATATTGAAAGTGGTTTTGGAAGAGTGTCAACTCTTGGTAATAGTGATCCCACTACTTTGGAGTATGATCAATTTTATGAAATTTTTGATAAAAGTGGGTTTGGAGAAGTCATGACTTCATTCGATAATCCCACTATTTTGGAAGAGTGTCAACTTCGCATGCATGTGGATCACGTAGAGAATATGTTATGTGATAGATATATTGTTGAATTTGAATATGATCCCACATGTAATTATTATGAGAGAGGGAAATATGGTTGTAGAAATTTTCATGTTACTAAATTACCTCTTGTTATGTTGACATTGCTATTGTTTCTTTCTTCTTCCTTGCATATGCTAGTTTTTGCTTGTCTTGATAAATCTTTTCCCTATAAAATTCCTATGCATAGGAAGTATGTTGGACTTAAACTTGTTCTTCACATGTCTTATGGTGCTCTCTTTGTGTTTCAATTATTATCTTTCATGCGAGCATCATCGAAATCTCAATGCCAAGCTAAAAGGCTTTAAAGAAAAGCGCTTGTTGGGAGACAACCCAATATTTTTCCTTTCTGTTTTTATTAGAATACAAATTATTACCTCTGTATTAATTGTGTTTTGGTGTTTTAATTAGTGTTTGAGCCAAGTAAGACCTTTGGGATGATCTATGGTGACAGTTGATTTGATTTTGCTGAAAAACAGAAACTTTTGAGTCCAGTAACAGAATTGTTTAAATTCACTGGAGCATGGAAAACCTCTGAATTTTTTACACAAGATTGATATATGAATGTCCTCTGTTTTCCTAATTCTCCAGAAATTTTGGAGTTACACAGAAGTATGAGAACAATTCAGATCTTCGCAGACTGTTCTGTTTTTGACAGATTCTGTTTTTCATGGGTTTTTTTGCTTATTTTGATGAATCTATGGGTAGTATCGGGGGGTATGAACCATGGAGAAGTTGGAATACAGTAGATATAACACCATTATAAGTTAAGAATGAGTTCACAACAGTACCTAAAGTGGTGATCTATTTTATTATACTAACGGGTCTTATGAGTTTTCTGTTGAGTTTTGTGTTGTGAAGTTTTCAAGTTTTGGGTAAAGATTTGATGGACAACGGAATAAGGAATGGCAAGGGCCTATGCTTGGGGATGACCAAGGCGCCCCAAGGTAATATTCAAGGACAACCAGGCATCTAAGCTTGGGGATGCCCCGGATGGCGTCCCCTCTTTTGTCTTCAATCCATCGGTAAATTTACTTGAGGCTATATTTTTATTCACCACATGATATGTGTTTTGCTTGGACCGTCTTGTATGATATGAGTCTTTGCTTTTTAGTTTGCCACAATCATCCTTGCTGTACACACCTTTTGAGAGGGACGTGCATTAATCGTGAATTTATTAGAATACTCCATGTGCTTCACTTATATCTTTTGAGCTAGGCAGTTTGCTCTAGTGCTTCACTTATATCTATATCTTTTTAGAGCACGGCGGTGGCTTTATTTTATAGAAATTGATGAACTCTCATGCTCCACTTATATTATTTTGAGAGTCTTAAACATCATGGTAATTTTCTTTGGTTATGAATTTAGTCCTAATATGATGGGCATCCAAGAGGGATATAATAAAAACTTTCATATAAAGAGCATTGAATAGATGAGAAGTTTGATTCCTTGCATTTATTTTGAGATATAAAGCTGGTGATATTAGAGTCATGCTTGTGAGTAATTGTGGATTGGTATAAATACTTTTGTTTAAGTTTGTGATTCCCATAGCATGCACCTATGGTGAACCGTTATGTGATGAAGTCGGAGCATGATTTATTTTTTGATTGTCTTCCTTATGAGTGGCGGTCGGAGACGAGCGATGGTCTTTTCCTACCAATCTATCCCCCTAGGAGCATGCGTGTAGTACTTTGTTTCGATGACTAATAAATTTTTGTTATAAGTATGTGAGTTCTTTATGACTAATGTTGAGTCCATGGATTATCCGCACTCTCACCCTTCGACCATTGCTAGCCTCTCTAGTACCGCGCAACTTTCGCCGGTGCATTAAATCCACCATATACCTTCCTCAAAACAGCCACCATACCAACCTATTATGGCATTCCCATAGCCATTCCGAGATATATTGCCATGCAACTTCCATTGTTCCATTTATTATGACACGCACCATCATTGTCATATTGCTTTGCATGATCATGTAGTTGGCATGGTATTTGTGGCAAGGCCACTTTTCATATTTTTATACATGTCACTCTTAATCATAGTACATCCTGGTACACCGCCGAATGAATTCATATAGAGTCATATCTTTGTTCTAGCATTGAGTTGTAATTTTTGAGTTGTCAGTAAATAAAAGTGTGATGATCATCATTAAGCATTGTCCCATGTGAGGAAAGGATGATGGAATCTATGATTCCCTCACAAGTTGGGATGAGTCTCCAGACTTTACAAAAAATAAAAGAGGCCAAAGAAGCCCAAATAAAAAAAGAGGCCAAAGAAGCCCAACCAAAAAAAATTGAAAAAAATGAGAGAAAAGGGAGAAGGGACAATGTTACTATCTTTTTTCCACACATGTGCTTCAAAATAGCACCATGATCTTCATGATAGAGAGTCTCTTATTTTGTCACTTTCATATACTAGTGGGAATTTTTCATTATAGAACTTGGCTTGTTTATTCCAATGATGGGCTTCCTCAAATTGCCCTAGGTCTTCGTGAGCAAGAAAGTTGGATGCACACCAACTTAGTTTATTTTTTAGCTTTCATACACTTATAGCTCTAGTGCATCCGTTGCATGGCAATCCCTACTAACTTGCATCGATATCAATTGATGGGAATCTCCATAGCCCATTGATTTGCCTAGTTGATGTGAGACTTTCTCCTTCTTCTGTCTTCTCCACAACCACCATATTCTATTCCACCTATAGTGCTATATCCATGGCTCACGCTCACGTATTGTGTGAAAGTTGAAAATGCTTGAGAACACCAAATGTATGAAACAATTGCTAGTCTTGTGTGGTGAAGATGGAGCATAGCCAGACTATATGATTTTGTAGGGATAACTTTCTTTGGCCATGTTATTTTGAGAAGACATGATTGCTTTATTAGTATGCTTGAAGTATTATTGTTTTTATGTCAATATTAAACTTTCGTTTTGAATCATATGGATCTGAATATTCATGCCACAATAAAGAAGATTGCATTGATAAATATGTTAGGTAGCATTCCACATCAAAAATTCTATTTTTATCATTTACCTACTCGAGGATGAGCAGGAATTAAGCTTGGGGATGCTTGATACGTCTCCAATGTATCTATACTTTTTTATTGTTCCATGCTATTATATTATCTGTTTTGGATGTTTTATATGCATTAATATGCTATTTTATATTATTTTTGGGCCTAACCTATTAACCTAGAGCCCAGTGCCAATTTCTGTTTTTTCCTTGTTTTTGAGTTTTACAGAAAAGGAATATCAAACGGAGTCCAAATGGAATAAAACTTTACGATGATTTTTCTTGGACCAGAAGACATACAAGGAACTTGGAGAGGGGGTCAGAAGATGCCCCACGTGGCCACAAGCCTGCCAGGCGCGCCCCTGGGGGGCGCCCTGAGGGCTTGTGGGCCCCATGGGAGTCCTCCGACCCTAATCTTTGCACTATAAATTTCCAAATATTCCCAAACCACCAGAAGCGTCCACCAAAATACTTTTCCGCCGCTGCAAGCCTCCGTTCCAGTGAGATCCCATCTTGGGGCCTTTTCCGGCGATCTGCCGGAGGGGGATTCGATCATGGAGGGCTTCTACATCAACCCTATTGCCCTTTTGATGATGCGTGAGTAGTTTACCACAGACCTACGGGTCCATAGCTAGTAGCTAGATGGCTTCTTCTCTCTATTTGATCTTTAATACAATGTTCTCCTCGATGTTCTTGGAGATCTATTCGATGTAATACTTTTTTGCGGTGTGTTTGTTGAGATCCGATGAATTGTGGATTTATGATCAGATTATCTATGAATATTATTTGTGTCTTCTCTGATCTCTTTTATGCATGATTAAGATATCTTTGTATTTCTCTTCAAACTATCGATTTGGTTTGGCCAACTAGATTGGTTTTTCTTGCAATGGGAGAGGTGCTTAGTTTTGGGTTCAATCTTGCGGTGTCCTCACCCAGTGATAGAAGGGGTAGCGAGGCACATATTGTATTGTTGCCGTCAAGGATAAAAAGATGGGGTTTGTATCTTATTGCTTGAGTTTATCCCTCTACATCATGTCATCTTGATTAAGGCGTTACTCCGTTCTTATGAACTTAATACTCTAGATGCATGCTGGATAGCGGTCGATGTGTGGAGTAATCGTAGTAGATGCACGCAGGAGTCAGTCTACTTGTCACGGACGTGATGCCTATATTCATGATCATTGCCTTAGATATCATCTTAACTTTGTGCTTTTCTATCAATTGCTCAACAGTAATTTGTTCACCCACCGTATGATATCTTTAAGAGAGAAGGCTCTAGTGAAACCTATGGCCCCCGGGTCTATTTTCCATCATATACTTTCAGATCTATAAACCAAAAAACCCAAAAATACCTTGCTGAAATTTATTTGTTTTTACTTTTTTTTACATTTTAGTAATCTTTTATATCCATCTCTATCAGATCTCATCCTTGCAAGTGACCGTGAAGGGATTGACAACCCCTTTATCGCGTTTGGTGCAAGTGTTTGATTGTTTGTGCAGGTGCATAGATTAAAGACTTGCTTGTGCCTCCTACTGGATTGATACCTTGGTTCTCAAACTGAGGGAAATACTTATCTCTACTTTGCTGCATCACCCTTTCCTCTTCAATGGAAAAACCAACACAAGCTCAAGAAGTAGTAGCTGTCACTGACAGAGTTGTTCAATCGCTACCACCTAGCTACAAAAGCTTTCTGATGAACAATAACATGCAAGGGATGAACAAGTCAGTCTCCGAGCTGTTCGTGATGCTGAAAGTCACTGAGTCAGACATCCAGAAGGAGCATCAAGTGTTGATGGTGAATAAAACCACTAGTTTCAAGAAAGGCAAGGGAAAGAAGGGAAACTTCAAGAAAGGTGGCAAAGTAGTTGCTCCTCCCGTGAAGAAACCCAAGGCTAGACCCAAGCCAGAGACTGAGTGCTTCTATTGCAAGGGATCTGGCCAATGGAAGCGGAACTGCCCCAAGTATCTGGCCGACAAGAAGGGGGCCAACGTCAACAAAGGTATATATGATATACATGTTATTGATGTGTACCTTACCAACTCTCGTTGTAGTGCCTGAGTATTTGATACCGGTTCGGTTGCTCACATTTGCAACTCAAAGTAGGAACTACGGAATAGATGGAGGCTGGCGAAGGACGAAGTGACGATGCGCGTGGGTAATGGTTCCAAGGTTGATGTGATTGCCGTCGGCACGCTCGCTCTTCGATTACCATCGGGATTAGTGATGAACCTGAATAATTGTTATTTAGTGCCTGCGCTGAGCATGAACATTATATCTGGATCTTTTTTAATGCGAGACGGTTACTCATTTAAATCAGAGAATAATGGTTGTTCTATTTATATGGGTAATATCTTTTATGGTCATGCACCCATTGTGAGGGGTTTATTCTTACTGAATCTCGATAGTGATGATACACATGTTCATAACATTGATGCCCAAAGATGTAGAGTTGATAATGATAGTACCACTTTCTTGTGGCACTGCCACTTAGGTCATATTGATGTAAAACGTATGAAGAAACTCCATGCTGATGGACTTTTGGAGTCGCTTGATTTTGAATCAATTGACACATGCGAACCATGCCTCATGGGCAAGATGACCAAAACCCCGTTTTCCGGAACAATGGAACGGGCAAGTGACTTATTGGAAATCATACATACAGGTGTGTGCGGTCCGATGAGCATTGACGCGCGCGGTGGATATCGTTACTTTCTCACCTTCACCGATGACTTGAGTAGATATGGGGATATTTACTTAATGAAGCATAAGTCTGAGACGTTTGAAAATTTCAAGCAATTTCAGAGTGAAGTTGAGAATCATCGTAACAAGAAGATCAAATTCCTACGATCTGATCAAGGAGGAGAGTATCTGAGTAATGAGTTTGGCAATCACTTAAGACAACGTGGAATTGTTTCATAGTTGATGCCACCTGGAACACCACAGCGTAATGGTGTGTCCGAACATCATAATCATACCTTATTGGATATGGTGCACTCTATGATGTCTCTTGCCGATCTGCCACCATAGTTTTGGGGTCATGCATTAGAGACAACCGCATTCGCTTTAAATAGGGCACCATGTAAGTCCGTGGAGATGACACCGTATGAACTGTGGTTTGGCAAGAAACCTAAGTTGTCGTTTCTTAAGGTTTGGGGCTACGATGCTTATGCCAAAAGGCTTCAGCCGGAAAAGCTCGAACCCAAAGCGGACAAATGTGTCTTCATAGGATACCCAAAAGAGACGGTTGGGTATACCTTCTATCTTAGATCCAAAGGCAAAGTGTTTGTCTCTAAGAACGGGTCCTTTCTCGAGAAAGAGTTTCTCTTGAAAGAATTGAGTGGGAGGAAGATAGAACTTGATGAGGCTGTTGAACCTTTACTTCAACCAGAGAATAGCACAGCATAGAAAGATGTTTCTGTGGCACCTACGTCAGTTGAAGAGGAAGCTAATGATGATGATCATGAAGCTTCAGATCAAGTTACTATCAAACCTCGTAGGTGGAAAAGGGTACGTACATCTCCTGAGTGGTACTGTAAGCTTGTCTTAGAGGTCATGTTGTTGGATGATACGTCTCCAACGTATCTATAATTTTTTATTGTTCCATGCTATTATATTATCTATTTTGGATGTTTTATATGCATTAATATGCTATTTTATATTATTTTTGGGACCAACTTATTAACCTAGAGCCCAGTGCCAATTTCTGTTATTTTCCTTATTTTTGAGTTTTACAGAAAAGGATTATCAAACGGAGTCCAAACGGAATAAACTTTCGCGATGATTTTTCTTGGACCAGAAGACATCCACGGAACTTGGAGGCCAAGTCAGAAGAGTCCCAAGGGCTCCACAAGCCCTCAGGGCGCGCCTTAGGGGGGGCGTGCCCCCTGGCTTGTGGGCCCCTTGGGAGTCCACCGACCTCCCTCTCAGCTCTGTAAATCCTCAAATATTTCCAAACGACCAGAAGCGTCCACCAAAATACTTTTCTGCCGCCGTAACCTTCTATACCCGTGAGATCCCATCTTGGGGACTTTTCCAGCGTCTTGCTAGAGGGGGATTCGATCACGGAGGGCTTCTACATCAACTCTATTGCCCTTTCGATGAAGCGTGAGTAGTTTACCATAGACCTACGGGTCCATAGCTAGTAGCTAGATGGCTTCTTCTCTCTCTTTGATCCTCAATACCATGTTCTCCTCGTTGTTCTTGGAGATCTATCCGATGTAATATTATTTTGCTTTGTGTTTGTCGAGATCCGTTGAATTGTGGATTTATGATCAGTTTATCTATTAATATTATGTGAATCTTCTCTGAATTCTTATATGTATGATTTGATATCTTTGTATTTCTCTTCGAATTATCGGTTTGGTTTGGCCAACTAGATTGGTTCTTCTTGCAATGGGAGAGGTGCTTAGTTTTGGGTTCAATCTTGTAGTGTCCTCACCCAGTTACAAAGTAGGGGTAGAGAGGCACGTATTTGTATTGTTACCATCAAGGGTCAAAAGATGGGGTTTTCATCATATTGCTTGAGTTTATCCCTCTACATCATGTCATCTTACTTAAGGCGTTACTCCGTTCTTTATGAACTTAATACTCTAGATGCATGCTGGATAGCGGTTGATGTGTGGAGTAATAGTAGTAGATGCAGAATCGTTTCGGTCTACTTGACACGGACGTGATGCCTATATGCATTATCATTGCCTTAGATATCGTCATAACTTTGCGCTTTTCTATCAATTGCTCGACAGTAATTAGTTCACCCACCGTATTATTTGCCTTCAAGAGAGATGCCTCTAGTGAAACCTATGGCCCCCAGGTCTATTTTCCATCATATATTTTCAGATCTATAAACCAAAAAACCCAAAAATACCTTGCTGCAATTTATTTACTTTTATTTTGTTTTACGTTTTAGTAAGCTTTTATATCTATCTCTATCAGATCTCACCTTTGCAAGTGACCATGAAGGGACTGACAACCCCTTTATCGCGTTGGGTGCAAGTGTTTGATTGTTTGTGCAGGTGCATAGATTGGAGACTTGCGCGTATCTCCTACTGGATTGATACCTTGGTTCTCAACTGAGGGAAATACTTATCTCTACTTTGCTGCACCGCCCTTTCCTCTTCAAGGGAAAAACCAACGCAAGCTCAAGAAGTAGCAGGAAGAATTTCTGGCGCCATTGCCGGGGAGATCTACATCAAGCCTACCTATAATTTTTTATTGTTTCATGCCATTATTTTATAACATTCACATACTTTTGGCAACAAATTATATAATTTTCTTGGACTAAGATATTGATCCAGTGCCCAGTGCCAGTTCCTATTTGTTGCATGTTTTTTGTTTCGCAAAAAATCCATATCAAACAAATTCCAAACTCGATCAAAATTTACGGAGATTTGTTTTGGAATGTATGTGATTTTTGGGAAAAATAATCAACGCGAGACGATGCTCGAGGGGCCCACAAGCTCAGACGGTGCGCCCCCTACCCTGCGCGCGCCGGGCAGTCTTGTGGCTCCTCCGTAAGGCGGTTGGAGCCCTTCTTTCGCCGAAACAAAGATAAATTCTGGATGAATATCTCCTCAAAATTTCAGCCCAATCGGAGTTACGGATCTCCGGATTTTAAGAAATGGTGAAGGGCCAGAAAACAGGAACGCGAAACAGAAGAGAACAAAAAGAGAGAGATCCAATCTCAGAGGAGCTCCTACCTTCCGGGAGCCATGGAGGCCAAGGACCAGAGGGGAAACCGTCCTCCCATCTAGGGGGAGGCCAAGGAATTAGAAAAAGGAGGGGGCTCTCTCCCCCCTCTCTCCCGATGGCACTGGAACATCGATGGGGCAATCATCGTGTGACGGCGATCTACTCCAACAACTGTGTCATATTCACCAACACCTCCATCACCTTCCCTCATCTATATTCAGCGGTCCACTCTCCTGCAACCCGGTGTACCCTCTACTTGAACATGGTCCTTTATGCTTCATATTATTATCCAATGATGTGTTTTCATCTTATTATGATGCTTGAGTAGATTTTGTTGTCCTATGGGTGATTGGTGAATTGCTATGATTGATTTAATTTGCTTGTGGTTATGTTGTTGTCCTTTGGTGCCCATCATATTTGCGCATGTGTGGATCACACCTTAGGGTTAGTTGTATGTTGATAGGAATATGCATTGGAGGGCAAGAGTGATAGAAGCTCGTTCCTACCATAGAAATTGATTCATAAGGGATTGAAGGGGGGACCAATATATCATAATGCTATGGTTGAGTTTTATGTTAATGAGCTTTAGTAGCTGCGAATGCTTGCTAATAGTTCCAATCATAAGTGCATAGAATTCCAAGTAAGGGATGACATGCTAGCAGTGGCCTCTCCAACATAAAAACTTGCTACCAGTCTAGTAACTTAGCCAACAGCTTAGGGATAATTCCGCAAATCCTACCACCACTTTTCCACACTTGCTATATTAACCTAATTGTACTTTTAGTAAAATAGCACCTAACTTTTATTTTCATGTTCTTTATTATCTTGCAAACCTATCCCTTTACACCTACAAAGTACTTCTAGTTTTATTCTTGTTCTAGGTAATGTGAACATTAAGTGTTCATAGAGTTGTATCAGTGGTCAATAGAACTTGAAGGGAATATTAATTCTACCTTTAGCTCCTCTTTGGGTTCGACACTCTTACTTATCGAAAAGGGCTACAATTGATCCCCTATACTTATTACTTATCAAGACCTTTTTCTGGTGTCGTTGCCGGGGAGAAATAGCTTAGGGTGAATATTGTCGTGTGTGCTTGTTTGCTTTATCACTAAGTAGTTTTTATTTTTTTGTTCTAAGTTGTTATCTATCTTTAGTTATGGATATGGAACATGAGATACCAAAAAAATTAGTTGTACCTGCTACTCATGGAGATGGGGAACCTCCTAAAACCCTCGATGTTGGTTATGTGGAAAACATTAATTACTACTGTGATAATCCTGATAAATCTCCATTCAACTTGATAATGGGAGATACTTTAGATCACAGGGAATACTTTAGGGATTATCGCTTGTCCCAAAAAGGGAAACACTTATAGAATCAAATTAAAATGTTGCGTTGGTATGCTTGGAATTTATGCTTAAGATATGATTGTACTTGTTGCTCTAGGATGGAGGCTCCACACCTCCCCTTTCAATGTGAATTTAATGATAATGAAACCTTAGCTTTTTATGCTAATGGAATATATGTTACTATGATATGGAACAAATAGAAGAATTTGTTGCTTTAGGGTGCTTATGAAATTGAATCTTTGTTTGAAGAGTATGAAGATAGTGATGACGCTCTTTACAGCTCTGAAAATTTTGCTATACTTAAATATTTCTATGATAATTATAAATACAATGCCCATATTGATGAATTTATTGAGAAAGTCTCCGCTATCCAGGAAGAGACTAATATTTTGCAGGAATCTATCACTACTGCAGGATGCTGCTAATGCGACACTACGATCAGAGACACTTTGACGAAACTGTCTACGATGCATTAATCACAAACGGTGATGTAAAAATACTGTCAAAAAAGATACAAAATGTTTACGATGAAGGATACGTCAAACAAGGTTCAGATATTAGTTGTGTGTGCGATGCGGGGCATACGGTTGATCCATCCGAACTGTTTGCGATGAGGCAGAACAACAGAAACGGGCAGCCAGATCAAGGTGTGTGCGATATACGGCATACAGTTCGCTCCGATGAACCGTTTGCGATGATCGAGTTGAACACGAACGATTCGGCATAACAAGATGTGTGTGATACCCGAAAAACAGGTTGGTAATCAGAATTGTGTGCGATCATTATAGACAGCCCATACGGTCTTTTTTTGTGAATTGTGTGCTCGTCAGGGCACACAGTTCAAGAAACCAACCTATGGGCGATAATGTAGAAGATCTCTGTCGAATACGTATTACTAACCGTCTCCGATGAGATTGACATGATAAACAGAGATAACGAATTAATATGAGCGAACGAAAACAGAGATATATACAGTCTGCTTAATTTAGTCCTTCTTCTTCTTGTTGTTCTTGTTGTTGGATGGCCCCGCGACATCGTCTTGGCGAGGATGCTTCTTGCAGCTGACCGTTGGCTTTTCATCGCCGCCGCCGTCATCATCGTCGTTGTTGTCATCGTCCTCCTCCTCCTCGTTTGACCATTCATTCTCATCACCATCATCGTCCTCTTCTTCGTCCTCTGATGGCTCCTCGTCCGTCTGGTTGTCGTCTGACGACTCCGGAGGCAGCGTCCCTTCCATGATCCGGATATAATCGAGGTCTGGGCTCGACGCCGGACTCATGGAAGACGAGCGGGATGATTCCTATGTTGACCTACCATCGGACGCCAGACTGCTGGCCGAACTGTCGTCCTCGCTGTCGCTCGACATGGCTGCGGTCGTATAAAAACCGTGAGAAAGCGAGATTGCAGAGTGTGTGCCAGTGTGTAGCGCGGCCTGCCGGGGACGATGAAGATGGTGGACACTTAAGCACGGTATGCAGAGAAGAGGAATGCCAATTGAAGCGAGGGTTGACGTATTATCTAACCGCTGATATAATCACCCGCAATTATTTTTACCAAGTCTCTCCAAATTCCTGGGGTTGCGCAGTTCTCAATGTGATAATTAATTACGCACACGCGTTGGAGCGTCCAAATATGAAACAAGCATTTTTTGTAGTACTTCTACTCCCTCCATACCGGCGACCTAGGTGGGGGAAAAACGAGAGAACTTGATGATTATTTGGTAATCAATACCATTGCATGCAGAGAATTGACCATTGCATGCATGTTATGCTAAGTAGTCTGAAGTCATTGAATGCAGACTAGCCACAGGACTCCTATTGGCTGATTTCTTTTTTCAGGACAAAAACAAGGAACGAGTTTTGGGATTATGCACCGGTACCGATATGAACGGAGTAGGACAGTTGGCAAGCAATACATTGAGCTCTTCTTATTGATGAAGCTAGTGATAATCAAACTACAAAGGAAAAGAAAAAAAGATAAAGGAAAATATCTGCACGAATCTTCGCGTAACATCAATGGCATAGGACCTAGATGTGCATTACTTAGAGCACATCTAGATGTGCTTTAGCAATACTGTCAAACAAAACCCCTAATCATCATTGCAAACAGCGCATAGAACATGGCTAATGCGACAACCACAACTAGACATGCTAGTTCCTTCTTGCATCTTGCTTTCATCTGTTGCCTGTGATTGATTCTTTCTTGCTTCATCGTACTGATTGTACATTCTAGATCAGCCAGTTTCTTCTTCAGATTTACGTTATCTTCTGCGAGCTTGGTGATAACACTCCGAGCCCTGCCATGCCATTCTTCATCCAGATAGTTAACAAAGGCACAAGCCTCATATCCCTGCTAATGTTAAATAGTATTCAGGATGAGCGGTGGCATTAACTCAAGTAAAATGATGAACTTAGCACTAACCTCTAAGGGGCAACTGAGAAACCGCCTGCCAATGTTGAATCCCTCCATGCATACACGTCGAGCGGGAGTGTGCCCGTGCACACAACTCAGCTTTCGGTACTTCTCGGTGGCGCAAAACTCGAAGTTGAACTCGTGTTGCGGGAGTCTGGAGTCATGCTCCGAATCCGGCGGCGGATCGCTTTCCTGGGGGGGAGGGGTCATTCAGGATGGATTCAGAAGGGAGCTACTTTGGACATGCTAAAAAAGATCGGGATAGTTGGAATCTGACAGGAAGATTTGGATCCGTAGTACACCTGCCTTCTGATGACCTTAGGCAAGTGCTCGGCAGCGACCGCCATCGTGGCGGCGCTACCGAGAGCGGCGATACGAGCAGGACCAGCCGCACCGAAACTATCAGCACCACTCGAGGGAATTTGGAGGCTATCTAGGGATTTGGGGGAAATTGTGGGGATAAGCTAATGATCGGGAACTACTTATGGCACTATATGTTGTATATGGCATACTGTTTATACATGTCGTTTGTGTTAGGTATTATGATAACCCACAAGTATAGGGGATCACAACAGTTTTCGAGGGTACAATATTCAACCCAAATTTATTGATTCGACACAAGGGGAGCCAAAGAATATTCACGAGTATTAGTAGTTGAGTTGTCAATTCAACCACACCTGAAAGACTTAATATCTGTAGCAAAGTATTTAGTAGCAAAGTATTATGGAAGTAACGGTAACGGTGGCAAAAGTTACAGTAGCAGTTTTGTAGTGATTGTAACACTACAAAAAAAGACACATCCATGACATTTTGGCCCGAATGAAAAAAAATTCGGTCATGCTTATGACACTTCTATGACGATAATTGTGACAAAACCCGGTATCATCATAGATGTGGTGGGCTCCTACTTATGTGACAAAAACTCATGACAGAAAATGGGCTTTTCATCCTGGGCAGGCCGGAGACGCACCTGCATGACATTCTTTGGGCCGTCCATGACGGAAAAAATCGTGGTAGAAGTGAGGGCGAGGAAAATTTCGGGGAGTTCCCGGTTACGGTGGGTAGTCGAGGACGAGCGATGCGCGTTTCTCTCATATACGTATGTACGTGCGTGTGTGCGAGGCGTTGGGCTCTAACTGAACCCGAGCGAGGCATTCGCACTAGCTACGTTACTGAACCCGAGCGATCGATCCCTGGGCTGTTAACTGAACCCGAGCGATTCCTTCGCTATTGCTGCTAACTGAACCCGATCGATCGATCGCTGCTGCTGCTTACTGAAGCCGATCGAACTTGCTGCCTCTTGATGAAAAATGAACGTGGGGGTTGGTTGAACGAGTCGAGACATACGTGGTTGGGGTTGGATGAACAGTTCCTGGTGGGGGTTGGATAAATAGGATCCCGTGGTAGTAGGCCGTTGCCGCTAGATGAACAGGACCACGAGAGGAGGCCGCCACAGCCGAGCTAGTTGGGGGTGGATGAACAGGACCCCGTGGAGGGCTGGTTGAATAGTAGCCAGTGGAGGGCTGGATGAACAGTAGCCTGTGGATGAACAGTAGTTAGTGGAGGCAGGAGGAAGACACGGTGGATAAACAGTGCAGGTGGAGGCTGAAGGAACTCGACGGTGGGTGAAAAGTAGCCCGTGGAGTCCCGTTTTGCGGTAAGCCACACCCCTCCCGATGAACAGGACCCCCGTTTCGACCGTAGCGCTCCAACACAAGTCCGTTTCCTCCATTTTGCGGTATCCACACCCCTCCCGATGAACAGGATGCCGTTTCGACCATAGCTGGTCGAACAGAAGGCCGTTTCTTTCGTACTGTAGTACGCCAGACCCCGTTTCGGCTGTTCCATCCAAGCCGGTTGGCTCCCGTTGAACAGGATGCATTCCGACCCAGTTTGTTGCCTCCCGATGCACAGGACGCTGTTTCTCTGTTCCGACCCATCCGGTTGGCTGCCCGATGAATATGACGCCATTGCTGCCGTCCGATGCCTCTCCATGTACACGAGCCCTGGCCGTACGTATGCATGAGTAGGCGTTTGAGACCCCGCCCGTATGTACGTATGTGCCATATTTTTTGGCATCTGGTTGTACGTACGTGTACACGGTTTAGAAGGGACTGCCTGAACTGCTACGTTGGGGGCTCTACTACTACACGTGCCGCTGCTTGCTCGACCACGGTTCATCGTTGCAGAGAGATCGATCGACCAGTATGTACATACACGTTCGCGACCAGAATGACAATGCTACGTACGCTTCGACCAGGTGGGTCCCGGCTGTCAGGGAGGATAAGGAGGCACTTCCTTGCGTGCGAAATTATTGATGGTGGGTCCGAGCTGTCAGGGGTAGGATTCATTTTTTTCGCGCCTAATATGGAGGCACTTCCTTCCGTCCGAAGATATAGCTGGTGGGTCCCAGCTATCAGGGGGAAATGTTTTTTTCACGAAATACAACTAAGCCAAAATACAGAGGCCCTTCCGGTAGGTCCCCGCTGTCATGTGGAGGAATCATTATTTTGCGCGTAATAAGGAGGCACTTCCTTGCTGCGGCCGTGGACCTAGCTGTCAGCCTCTCCATGTATAGTCCTCTTCCGATGTAAGTCGTTCGTTAACCACGTTGACAGCGCCGCAACGAGAGCACCAAGGCGGTGGACGACGGCGAGGCCTAGGAAGGGAATGACCTAGAGCCGAGGAAGACTCGGCAGTTGTTTCCCACGTGGAGGGGAGTACGAGGGTTTACTGGTTGGGCTGCAGTGCGAGGCTGCCATCGCCGGAGAATAACAGGAGGTCTGGGTGAGTATAGGGATGGCCAGGCCAGCGATGGGAGTAGGGTGGGGCGGTGAGGCCTGCGCGGCAGCAGAGTCGGCCACGGGAGGCAGGAGCAGGCAGCACGACCGGCGCTGGTTTGGGCGGCTGGAGCAAGAAGACCAGAGGTTGAAGAAGCACTACGGCCGTTGGATGGACATTGTATGGTTACTGGAGCTAGAATCGTTCATATTGACTAAGTTGACAAAGCCCTCCGTCCGAGTCAACTTAGTAGGCCCACAAGTCAGCCTCCAACTATGGTGGGTCCCAGCTAGCAGGGGGAGTATTCTTTTTTTTTGCGTAATAAGGAGGCACTTCCTTGCGTGCGAAGATATAGCTGGTGGGTCCCAGCTATCAGCGGGTGGAATGTTTTTTTCGTGAAATACAGAGGCCCTTCCGGTGGGTCCCTGCTGTCAGGTGGAGGAATCATTATTTTGTGCTTAATAAGGAGGCACTTCCTTGCGTGTGGCCGTGGACCTAGCAGTCAGCCTCTCCACGTACAGTCCTCTTCCGATGGATGTCGTTCGTTGACCACGTTGACCACGCCGCGCCGAGAGCACCAGGGCAGTGGACGATGGCGAGGCCTAGGAAGGGAACGACCCAGAGCCGGGGAAGACTCGGCAGTTGTTGCCCACGTGGTGGGGAGTACGAGGGTTTACTGGTTCGGCTTCCATCGCCGGAAACAATAGGAGGTGTGGGTGAGTAGAGGAATGGCCTGCCTAGCGATGGAGTAGGGTGGGGCGGTGCGGCCTGCGCGGCAGCACAGCCGGCCACGGGAGGAGGGAGCAGGCAGTCCCGTCGGCGCTGGTTTGAGCGGCTGGAGCAGGAAGAGCAGAGATTGAAGAAGCACGACAGCCGTTGGATGGACATCCAACAGTCACTGCTCTCGTGTGTTGATTAAGTTGACACGGCCTTGCGTGCGCGTCAACCTTTTTTTTAGGAAAGCGTACGCGTCAACCTATAGTAGGCGCACAAGTCAGCCTCAAATCTGTGGAACACATCATACAGCCCATTTGCTAATTCTTAAAGATTTTTTGGAGCCCATATTCTTTTTGTTAGCATTACAGCCCATATTGTGGCCACGGTTAAATTTTTTTACGAAATTTTGCATATTTCGGTGAGGTCCGAACTGTTTTTAATCCCGAAATTTCGAGTCACATTCAAACTAATTTGAAAAATAAATATATATCAATATAAAACCCAAATAATTGTCCACACATAAAAATCAATGGAATTTAAAATCTCGAAATGAAAAAAAAGAAATTTGAAACTAATTGCCGGTTTGATGTGTTTTAAAAATGTACAACCCATTTCTCATTAGTGACAGCCCATTTTCTGGGCAAGCCGAATGAAACTCTGCTCGTCTTGAAAGATTTGCAGCCCAGGAGGGCTGACAAAAGCAAGTAGGCCTCGGTTGGGTATTCTACAAAAGAACAAAAAAACTGGGCTAGCCATTTTCAGAAGAAAAAAACTACTGGGATGGTCTTGTGGTAAACATGAAATAAAAGGCTGGCTAGACAGGCCAGAGTGCCCCACATAGCCCAGTTGACACCCTGCTTCCATCTCAAAAACAAAAAGAATTGGGCGAGCTAGTGGTCCCTGGTGTCAGCCGCTCGTTGTGCAATTCTCTCGTTTATTGACTACGTTGACAATGGCATGGGACCCAGATGTCGGAAATCCATTAGGAGGAACCTTTTTTTTGGCTTGAAATAAGGAGGCACTTGCTTGCATACTGCCATGACCCTGGTGGGTCCCTGCTGTCATCCTCTCCGCGTACAATCATCTCCTGATTGTGTACGCGTCAACCTAGTAGGCCCACAAGTCAGCCTCTAAACCCGTGGCGGACAAATACAGCCCATTTAAAAAAAATAACAGCCCATTCCATACGTTCAAATGGAAAGTTCAACGTTCATAGCAAAGTAACAGGTCTGATCCAGATATAGAGTACTGAACTTCCATGTTGACAACCATCATAGCCAAGTTAACTATCTACTCCCACTAATACTCTAGTAGTGTACAAGTACTAACTTACTCTTAGCTAACTAGACGATGCCGGCCGCCATCTGCGGTACACGCTAAACGCCGGCACCGACGTCCTCCTCCTCGCCTCGGACTTGCCAGAGGTGAGATAGGGCACGTTGCTCGCGTGCGGTGGCCCTTTCCATGCCGGCGTAGTCCACCGAAGCTTCGGCTTCTAAGCGGGAAACCCACTTGACGAGCTGGTAGTAAAATTCATCATCACGAACGCGTGCGTGCCCGATAGCCTCCAGGGCTATTTGTCGGGTGCCGGCGTCCACGTAGTCGGCCCAGTTGCGGGTGCTCTGCTCACGACTCAGAGCGTCGGTGCGCTGCTGCTCCATGCCCCGCTGCCGGTGCAAATCGGCGATACGCTGCTCCTCTGCCAGGTGGTCGCGCTCCAACAAGTCCTCATACTCTGCATTGCCATCTAAAGACCGAGAGAATGCCTCCTCCCTATGTCTGCCTTCCGGTGAAAAACCGAACACTAGTTCCGGTGGGGACCGCCTTCGGCGTCACCTATTGCGGACGGGTGGGGGCATGACAGACGTGGCGAGAGCGAGGGCAAGTGGTGAGCGATGTCAGGCCAGTGGGTGCTTATGAGGATAGGGCGAGTTGGGTGCTGGTGCCACCGGAGAACGCCGGGAACCAGTAAATATAGGCGGAAGGTAGGTAAACCAGCGTGTCGCGGGAAACGCGACGGTCATCGTGGTCATCAGAATTCAATGCATAAGCAGGTATGGCTTAGCGCGCTAGCTTGCCATGGAAAACTAGAAAAACTAAAATTATGACTGTGCCGTGCCGTCCCGTCCTATCAGTGGTGCGTCTCGTCCGTGTTGGGTCGCACGTCGGCATGACGATCAAACGAGTGCACTCAATTCATCCAGATGAGGTACATGCGTGATCCGTTGGTTATTGGCGTAGGATTGAGTCAGTCAGATAGTGTACGTGTAGGATCGCAATAGCTGATGAACGTTCGCTAGGAGATAAGGCATTTGTGAACGTTTTTGCTGGCAGTTTCTTCAGATTTGCATGGCATTTTCTTCACAACAGCATGTCAGTTTCCTCAAATGTAGGCATTTTTATTCAAAAAACTGCCACCTTCGGATCTTGCATCGCAACTAAAACTGCCAGGAGTGTATTAGTAGGCTAGCTAGTGATCGATCAGTAACTTGTAAACACTGAGCGAACGGAAATAAGGAACTGCTAGTAACTTGTGAACACTGAGCACACAGAAATAAGGATCATGCTGTGCACAGTAGTAAGAGCCGATCCGATCAAAATGTTCACACGAGACTCAAAGGCCTGGCATTGTAATATGTTCACATTAGTAGCCCAAATTCACAATCAACTAGTACGATTCCCATACATAAGATCAACATGTTAATGCATCTCAATGATTCACAGATCATATACAAATATGTAGCTCCAAAAACAAAGATCTAGAAAAAAACATCTGTTCTTGCTACTAACATGGATGCTTCTCTGGGCCAACATTCAGTACAGAGTGAAAGACAAATTTGTTTGTGAAGTCTACATTTCCTCTTGCAAACGTAAGTGGTTTCACCAACAGCTGGAACCATGAGAATGAACCACACATGATGGAGGAACATCCACTGCAATATGATTTGGTCTTCTCTCGATCACACGGCGAGACTATTTTCGGAATACAACTTTAACTTCGGCAAAATGATGCCCATTGTATAATCAGACCAAAGCAATGAAGCACCTACTGTTGGCCAATAAATAGTACAGTACTACTTTTGTGCAGTCCATGAAGTGACTATCCAATCTTTCTATGTCTATTTTCGAATGGCACTGCATGCAGTGACTATACTATTCTCTTGTGCAGTTCCACCAAAATTGAGGTCACTTTGTTTGTTTGCCAAATAACAATAGGCAGACAACTGTCTGCACAAATATCAAGCAGCTAGTAAACATATACCGCACCTTGTATTTTCGGTTTAAACACGTCTCTTCTAGTCGTTTCCACTTACCATCTGTCATGTTTTGCACTGGAGAATTTGATACTGTCATGTTTTTCCCTGGACAATTTCATACTGAATTGATTTGCTGGTACAGAGCAGAAATATAGCGCCTATTCTTCATCATACCAAGGATATCCATGTTCGCAGTGATGGAAGAGGTGAAATCGATACAACCGAAATTGAGCATCCTATCATTGAATCATGTCCTGCAGCTCCAATGTAGGTCCACCCTAATAATAAATTCACATGCAAACCACTAATATTACTATCTAATGACAGTACAAAAAGAGTAGCAAGATAGTAGCAAACCATGTACCTTCGTAATGAACAGCTCATAGTGCCACCAATTGGATATACCGGTTTGGAAGAAAACAAGCTCATAATGTTGAACCATTTGGACTTTTTGTGCAGTTCCACTAAAATTGAGCATCCGTGTTTGCACAGATATTGAAAGTGTGATTACTATAATAGTGGCACTAGTTGAAGCATAGACTCACAAATATAAGCATTCCAATTTCTTAATGGGAAAAGGTAGCAAGACTATTTCTAATCACCTGTTTAAAGGAATAAATAAGGCAACAACGGCTGATGTCAGGAAGGCATACATAGTATTTTCTGAAAGATTGAACCATTCCTGACCTTTCCTCTTCTTTTAAGCATATTTTGTGTAGTTCAACTAAAATAAAACGCCATCACCACCTTGACAATTTAGTGACAATGTACAAAAAGCAATGACTTACCATTACATCATGACGTCAGGTATGTAATCGACAGACATTAGAGACAAACATGCAGACCTCCTCCGATAACATAATGAACATTAATTTTAACAAAGGTGTGACTAGCTTTACCGGCATAATTTGAGTGAACTCTACACCCTCTTTTCCTTAATATAAGACGTTTTCGCAGTTCAATTTAAAGTACCCAAATGTCTAGTATTTAGAAAAAAAAGGTAGTACTTTTCTTGAGCACATATCTGGGAAAGCTTGCCACACCTTATATATGTCCATACGCTAATGCAACACCATTCGAGTAGTACAAATATACACTAATCCAGTGGCTAGTGCAACAGTAGAGTAGTTTTTTTATTACGGGGTACAGTACAATGGTTTTACTGAACAGATTTCCATAAGCTAGCACTGAAAGATTCCTATAAGCATTAGCTATACAAAATGAAAAGGTAACAAGTTTCAGCATTGGTATACTAGCTGTGCAACAGCATTAAACCAAATACAAAAGTCTAAAGGTAACTAGCATTATTAACTAATGATAGTATAATTTTTTTGCAAACCATGTACCTTCAAGATAAATATCATTTCGAACTCGAGGGGACTTGAAAAATTGCTTTCCCAATCTTGATAATTGATCAAACATACAAACTTGATCAACCGAATCAAGAAAGCTGGAGGAGGAGGTGCCCACTCTTGACCTTTCCTCTTCTCTTCATAATTTTTTGTGCCATTTAACCAAAATAAAATGACATCAGCGCCTTGGCATTTTGGTGACACTGTACAAAAAAATTGACTTATCTCATGAAAGTGAGGTATGTAATCTATAAGCATTAACAGTGCAAAAATCTGAAGGTACTAACAAGTTTCATCGTTGGTATACTGGTTGTGCAATAGCACTAGAATGCCTTAGCTGAAAAATCTTTAATACATCCACAATCAACAGCTAACCCTGAAATAATCCAGTGACATTAAACGACATTGCTTAAATTTATCGGTGGCATTTGTCTGAGTGCGGCATTAGTTAAATGTGGCATCACTTTAGCAGTAGCATTATTTGACTTTACCGGTGGCGTTATACTAACAGCAAAAAAGTGGCAATAAGAGAATGGGAGGCCCATTTGGACAGTGGGCGCACCAGTACGATGTACCTCCATGGACGCATAGAGTGGTGAGGGAGGGATGGTTGCCCGGAGCAACAAATATCCAAGCAGCATATGTGGATTACGTCCCATTTTTGTTCTCTTTAGCCACCTTTTTCCAATGTGAGGACAACAAACCGATCGACATGGTCATTCTCTATTGCATTGTCATGCCTTTCTACCCTTTTTTAACCAAGAGACACAAGACTCGTTCCTTAGCTACTGATTTCCCCCTTTTCAACCTAGATGCGGGTTCAATACCTAGTCTCTTCGATAGTACTTTCTCCCTGCCTTTCCTTATTCAACCCAGACATGGATTAGTCTGCATGAAGTAGGGTTTCCTTTAATAGTGCAAATTAAGGTTTTCGTCTGCGTGACCAGTAGAGCAGAGGATAGCAAATTGGGGAGATGGTGGAGTGGAAAAAGATCCACATGCAGCGACGTGGCAGATGGGGGCAATAGAACAAGGGTATGGTTCGAAAAGAGGTAGCATACCTGAGGGTCGGCAGGAAGTTGCTTCGCTCGTGGTCGTCATCCTCCGCACACACTACGGCCGCGAGCTTGGGGACGGAGGCCATCCCGTGCTGGCGCTAGGTCTGAGAGGACGGCCTTGTCGTCAGTGTGTCACCTCGCTCGCCGACGACGAGTGCGTCAACGCTGCACGTCCTTTTCTTCCTCGACAGACGGGATCCTGGCGGATCTGTGATCACCGGTGAGGAGGGAGAGAGAGGGGCCACCGCCATATTTTTTAGATCTGGAGAGGGGGTGATAGTGTGAGAAGCAAGTGGGCAGCCCTTAGCAAGCAAGCGCTGAGCTCCAGCCTATATATCTTTTTTGATACTAGTACTAGAGGTGGAGTAGTGGTAGAGTAGTTTATATTTTCTCTGCATACAGTACCAATTAGTTCTGCTTCAAAACTGAACGGCACGCCATTAATTAAAAAAATAAAGTCGAGAAATAATGCGGCACCTCGGGCCAACGCGGCCAGATCGCATTTTGCATGAGAAATGACACACCACATTTCGTTGACATGTGGTCCCGTTCCAACATGTCAGTGAGACGACGGCAAGTCCTTTTGTACAATTTCTGAATGAACGTCTATGTAGGCCAGGGCGCCTCTTCCTATACCGTGGCAACCGTCCACCGCCTCTTCGCCTTTCCCTCTCAATTTGGAACTGCTGTCGCACGCTCTTCCTCCCTCCATTTGCCTTCACCCTTCCTTCTGCCATTGTTCGATCGTCTTCTCCATGGAGGGAACAGGCCGGAAACGACCCCATTATTCTTGCCCCGATCTGAAACATGACGTGGTGGAGGAACTCATTGATTGGTGCGACGTCGTCACCTCGGCTAGCATATAAGGTTCGTTCAAGACCATTCTCGACTCAACAAATAACATCATTACAAAGAACCCAAGGGTTCAGGAGCGGTTTGATCTCCCCTATCTTCTTTGCCATGAGCCTGCTCGCTGGCGCGGGGACGACGGAAGCCTCGCCTTGTGCAAGTTGATGCCGCTTGGTAATGATACGTGTGATGTTCAGATGCCATCACTTAAGGGTAAGGCCTGGGCAGGCGCAAACGGAGATTGGGTTGTTTATATTGGGTACAACTGCGAGTGGGAACTTGTGAATGTGTACACTCGTCACCGGGTTCCACTTCCAAAAATCTCAGAGTGCCCTGAGGTTGAGCACACAGATGATCTACGTAGGTTCAAATACGATCATGGTGACTGTCGTCTACAGAAGATAGCAATTTGTCGAGTTCCCAACCGCTCTTGGAATTACACGAACTATCATGTTGTTGCTATCTTCGAGAAGCACGTTGCCGTCCTTACTTCCACGCCTCGATGGATATTGCTCAAAAATCAAATTCTCTACACGGATGAGTACTGTGATGCAATTCAATACGAGAGTCTTGTGTTTGCTGCCACCACTCGTGGCACTGTTTTTGCATGGAATCCTTATTGCTTCGGTATGTTTGTCTTCCACCGTAATTAGAATTGTTTCATCCACGTGCATGTGAGTTAGTATCCCCGTACTAATTAACCTTCTTGTGTTTCCAAGGTCCTGTGAACATTCCACCACCTATACTTGAAAAAAAATTATAACCAAGGAGGAGATGACGATGGTGATGATCACGAGTATGAGGACGAGCAGGATCTACATACTCAGTGGCGCCTGGCAACTTATTCCGATGGATCACCTCTTCTTGTATGTATACAGAGCACTGCTGATGTTACTAAGGAAGCAGGTGTTGTCTCCCATGGTCGCACTCTCTGGGCCTATTCCAACATCCGTTGCAGGGTATTCGGGATGGATACTAGTGTGCTAGCGCCAGCACCTTCTGCCTGGTTCCGTATTGATAGTCTTGGAGAAAACTCGCTCTTCCTTGGACAAAACTATCCAATGATGGTGAGAGGCGATCCAGCTGCTGTTGGCACAACGTTACTACCATTTATGAGAAGCAACTGTATCTATACCTCGGACATTGCTATGGTTCCCTACCCTGACTATCACAATATGCGTCCTGATATAAGCCGCTTCAGCCTGGATGATGAGTCCTGCGTTGGTCTCGATATTGACAATAGCTGGCACTTCCCAGAGGCTTACTTATGGTTCAAAGCAAGCGTTTCCAACGTCGAGGATTGGTTGAGCTAAAGTTCATTTCATTGCTTGTTATTTGTTGTGTGATAAAAACTTTAGTATTTACTAGAATGTTTTGTTGGAAATAATCTATAATCCAACATGTATCATCATTGTCGTTGTGTGTTGATGACTTGTTGTATGTAATGAATGGTACATTTGCATATGCATGTCATAAACTCAAATTATGAATGGTTTTCGAGTCACTTCTTGGAGTGCGAGTACTGTAGTAGTATAGCCAGCATCCGGTTATATGAAATTGCCACATCACATAGAGCCAACCTAATAGTGGAGTATGCTAGTACAATAGTTAGTCCTAGTAGTAGTATACCATCAACTAGAGGTAGGTGTCGCACGGAGGCCGAGAAATATGGTGATAGCGTGAGGTGGGCTTGTACGTATGATGTAGGCATAGGGCTTGCCGTGTTTCCTACTCCTCCGGTCTAAATGTGGAGAAGATTTGGTCGAGTTCTTCCTCCTTTTGCCGACACGTGGGACATCCAGCATCCAGGTCGTGTCATGGAAGAAAATGGAGTGCTAGTTAAAGGTAGGAGTACGTGCCGTGCATCTTGGGTTAAACTGTAAATAGAATCTTACTCTTGAGTAACTCCAAAAGTGGCCACCAAAGATCTTTATTGGATTTGTTTTTCATCACCAGCACGTCGAGGTGAAAGATGTGCAGGTTCAGTGGGTCGTCTTGCATTTTCACTGACATGTGGGACCGAATGTGAGCAAATAGACGATGGGCACACTCCGCGCGTCTGCTGGCTAGCTGAGAAGAGAGAGAGGAGGGATGAGCAGGAACTCCAGGAAATTCCGTGACAATATGAGTACTAGTACTAGTGGTGTACCATATGGCCTAGTGGTGTTCGCTCTACGTAACCAGCACCTCAATTAATAGTGGGGTGGCATGGGCCATAACTAGCATTCACGTCTAGCAGTACGGCACACGCCACCCACACGAGTCCCATCTGACACCAATTTTCTTGGACTCTGTGCTACAACTATCTCTTCTCCCTCCTGTTTTCTCTAGCTCAGCCATCGCGCGGTGGGCGTGGTGGGGGTTTGCCGATAGTCGGTTTACTCAACTGCGGTCCCACTTGTAAGTGAAAATGCAACATAGCACGGATTCCACCTTGAGCGGCATGCCGGACGAACCGTGTGGGGGTGCGATGCGAACACGGCAGGCTTTTCCTTTTTTTTGATGAACCGGCAGGAGCACTGCCTTTTTCCTATAGAAGGGATGGCGAAAAGACGCAATTTACAAAAGGGCGAGGCTTTTCCTTTTGAACTTGTAACTTGTAAAATTTGGTTCTGCTCCTTGGCGTGACCGATAGATAGAAATAACGATTTTCCCTAGAGTAATGAGAGGTTTGGTTCTGGCGCGGTTCATGCATGGTACGTATGAAAATTATGAAGTTGATGCGAAAGGTAAGATAATTACAATATACTACTACATGGAATTGACGGAAAGATAAACATACATATGTATCCATCAATGACATCCTCACGCCCTAGTGCGCTGGGTCACCAACCGACGTGTGAGGAGCAGCGGCGTTGGCGGCGAGCTCAACGTGCTTCTGAACAATGCCGTCCAAGGTTGCCCTGCGGTCCAAGAAGGCCATCGTCCTATCGTCTTCCTCTTGCACATAGTAGTCTTTGTGGACGATTTGCTCGTAGACGTGGGTGATTATGTCGATGGTGTCTTGCTACGCCAGGCGCTACGTGGCGAGCGTGTTACGTCTCCAACGTATCTATAATTTATGAAGTATTCATGCTGTTATATTATCATTCTTGGATGTTTTACAATCATTTTATAGCAACTTTATATAATTTTTTGGGACTAACCTATTGACCCAGTGCCCAGTGCCAGTTGTTATTTTTTGCTTGTTTTTTACATCGTAGGAAATCAATATCAAACGGAGTCCAAACACCGCGAAACTTTTTGTGGATTTTTTATGGACCAGAAGACATCCAATGGGCCAGAGCAGCACCTGGGGGGTGCCCCGAGGGGGGAACAACCCACCAGGACGCGCCTGGGCCCCTAGGCGCGCCCCGGTGGGTTGTGCCCACCTTGGTGGCCTCCCGTACCCCCTCTTCGCCCTATAAATCGTCAAATATTCCAAAAACCCTCGGGGTAACCCTAGATCAGAAGTTCCGCCACCGCAAGCCTCTGTAGCCATCAAAAACCAATCTAGACCCTGTTCCGGCACCCTGTCGGAGGGGGAAATCATCACCGGTGGCCATCTTCATCATCCCGGCGGCCACCATGATGAGGAGGGAGTAGTCCACCCTCGGGGCTGAGGGTTTGTACCAGTAACACCCTGGATTCTGCCCATTTTCTTTTACTTTCGATTTCGGTCTGGATTTGCTTTTCTGTGGCTTCATGATCTTGAAACCTGGAGAAATCACCTTTGATTCCTCTCCCCAGTGGCTTGTCAACCTCAAAACCATCCCAAGGCCTCGTCATTTCCATCTTGGACCAATCCCAATATTCTTTTTCTTGGGAATATTCATTTTTTCTATTAAAGGAATAACCCTGTCTGCTCTGGGTTGTGAAGCAACCCACATCTATGTCATCCCAAAGATTCCCAAATAATTCTCATAAATCCTTTGGGACATATCTTCTTCAGATATGTCAAAATCCCTCCTTGCCATGTTCAAAAATATGTCACCAATTTTTCTTTTCTGATTCTGCCCTAGCTGGCCGTTTGTGAAGCAAGTACCCATTATCTTTGCTTGCTTGCTCTCAAACTTTTTGTGCACTCTTTCCTATCCTTATCATTGCCTCTTGCCAAAATTCAACTCAAGTGGGCTAGTAAATCTTCCTTGGCAAATTTCCAAAGTTTCTGGTCAGCTGGAAGCTTAATGAAGGAAGCACTAGCTAGGAGTACCAAATGAGTTGAAATTTTGCAACATCCTTTATATGCTCAAATAATAGCTCTCCACCAAATTTGAGTATCATTCCATCTTCTATGTGACCACAGCATCAAATCTTTATTTCTAGTAATTATTTTGGGTTGTGAAGCAACTATAATTTTTATTGCTCCATAATTCATGAATAATTTCCAGAACATGCTTCTACCTAAATGTCACCTCTCCACTAAATTTGGGCTCATTTCATCTATCCAATAATTCACTAGAAATTTTCTAAGATCCTGTCTAGAGAGGACCACTGTGAAGGAAGTACTATTTTGGCATGTCCAAATGGTATGAAATTTTTACAGTGAGTTCATGTATCCAGATAACTCCTAGCCACCAAATTTCAGCTCAATACAAGTATCCATGGGAGTGCCCCTTCAACATTTCCAATTCTGTCCAGTTTGGCACATTGTGAAACAAGTGCTATATTTTCTTATCCAATTAAGCTGATTTTTGGCCAACACAGTGTTCTTAGCACGTGTCAACACCATGCCAGAGATCAGTCTCTATCTCCTCTTGGATTTTCCTCACTACAGCACAAGCAACTTGCTGTTCATCAGTAGTTGACATAGGTGTAGTCACACCAGGGACTCTCTCTCTCTGATCTGAGGACTCACATCACCTATTTGAAGACTGACCCACACGGTAGACACGATTTGAGATCGTTTCTGTGGCCAGTCCACGTGGTGCCAGTGGTGACCGTCGACGTTGCCGGCAGGAACAGCGCTCTGCGCGTTCACCGCATCGGAAAAGACCACTCAAGTAGCCCCAGCGTGTCTACTAGTGTCGACTACATCGCCGCCGTCTGCGTGACCCCTCTCGACCCCTCTCCCCCTCCAGCTTCTTCCTCCCCACACCACGGCAAGCTTCGTCGGAGCACTATCCCGTCCATGACCGTGTCCTCTTCCTCCACGAGCTCTCCCGAGCCTTCCCGACCTCGCCTGAGTCCTCTATGCTCCTCCATGATTGTTCTGGATGCCTCTCCCCTCCTCCACGCGGGTTCCCGAAGCTCCGACGCGCCGGTGTACGTGTCACCGCGGCCGAGCTCGGCAACCCTCCTCGTCCGCCTATTTATAGCCAGCCCCGAGCCCCTCCGGGCACTCCATCGCCTCCACCTCACTCCCAGGACCCCGCCCAGCTTCTTGCCCGAGCTCTAGGGGCTCTCCCCTCTCCGGTTCATCGCCATGGCCGCCGCTCCCCGCCGGCCAAATTTGCTCAAGCCGAGCCCTCCCCCTCCTCATGGCCACCACCAGAGACCTCCACCACACCCCTAGAGCCTCTCCGCCATTTCCCTCCTCCTCCGGTGGCCTCTAGCCGCGAGCTCACCGGCGGCCGTAGCCAGTTTCTGCCATGGACGACACCATGCCTGCTCCAGCGCTCCCCGGCGACCATGCTACCTACAGGCAGGTGCGGCTTGACCCCCTGAACACGCCGGTAGGCCGGGCTTCGCGAGCGGTGGCCGGAGTCACCAGCCATCGCCGTCGGGCGCCGGCTCTGCCTCGGCCTGGAGCAGACGAGCGAGAAAAAGGTGACGCCAGCCCTTCCCTGCTAGTGGGCCCCGCGACCCCACCAGTCAGCCTAACAGAAGCACTGACTCGGGCCCGCGGGATTTTAAGTGGAGGCGCCTTTCTGAAAATATGTTTTCTTCTTTAGAAAGAGTATTTTCTCTGCACTTCGGCTCAAACTACGTTTCTCAGTAGAGAAAGCGTATTTCTCGAAAAGACGTCTTCTGTCTAAGCCACCAGGGGCCTGTTTGTAAAGATTCTCTTACATATGGGTCCCTGATCTTCACATACTCGTATCTTTTCATCCGCAACTCCGATTCAGGTGATTCCAAAGCCTACTTCTTTGTCTCGTCGAGCCCGTTCTGTTGGCATCATTTTCATAATATTTTAACACTGTGAAAATGACCATTTTGCCCTTGCTCGTAAATAGACCCCTCCGAGAGAGAACTTTTTCCGGCAACTGTTTCCGCAGACTCTCCGAACTTCTCCCCGGTGGATTTTTCATACCCAGGCAAGCCATGACAGCCACTTGCATGGTGGATTTGTAGTAGCTATGGTTTCCTACTTGAATAGTTATTCAATGTGTGCATGTTATTCTGTCTGAAAATACTGTATATGCTCATGTTCTATGCTTATCGTTACGTTCTGTCCATGTGCATCTTGCTAGTTATCAAGTAGTCGTTGGTAGCATTATGCTCATGGTTAATACTGGCAGTAGTTCATGCGAAGATGATGACATGTCTGCATGTTTCTTTATCAGTTGTTATGGTTCATCCTGTTATCATGGCTCAGCACATCATCATTCAAATGTAACCGGATGTTAATCGAACTTGAACACCTGTTGGCTGAGTCATAGTGTGCCACCGAATGGAGCTCACCAGTGCAACCATACTTGCTGGGATGGGGCAGCCCTAATTCGGTCTATTGTCATGCCCCTCGCTGGTACCTCCAACCAGGGAAGGTTATGAGTGCGTGCTACCCTAATCAGGTAGGCGGCTATAACCTTGTGAACCCAGTTTTGGTATTGAGCTCAGGTCCCCGTTTGGGACAGTTTTGTTTGGTCACGACGGTGGCAGGTGTCGGAAGGACACAGGGGTCACCCATGACATAGCCCAAAGGGGAGTGTGTCGGAGTGGCCGGGAGAGTGCCATGCAATAGATTGGGTTTTGTCGGAACGTCGTTGGTCCACCCGAATGGGAGCACGAGGCCATGAGTTCCGTGGTGTGGGTATAGTGTACTAACCTCTGCAGAGTGTATAATCTATCGATAGCCGCGTCCTCGGATATGGGCACAGTTCGTAGTAGGACACACTATGGGTCAACAGTATAATAATCTTGCTATAACAACCCCGTTCAATGAGAAAGAAGTTGGTTGATCTTTATGTGATCGCGAGAGGATCACCGTGGTATCAAGGATACCGATGTTGGTTGATCGTGATCACGAGAGGATCACCGTGGTATCATGGATACCGGATTTGGTTGATAGTGTTATGTGGTGATCTTGGGTAAAGACCAAGCTCCTTATGATCATGTTATCACTACGGTATTGTAATACCAAGTTTGGTTGGTCCCGAGGTTATCATGTGGCACACTCGATGGTAAGTTCTTGCATGTGATGGTTACGAGGTAACCTCAGAACAGAGTAAGTTGTATCATGATAGTTTTAACCTGTTGCATATGCCATGCCATGCTTATATTGTTTTAGCATCATCATGTTTGCACCTGCTTAAGCTGTAAATGCCATGCTGTTGCTTGTCTTGAATGCTTTGGTTGCTGTGAGCTTGCGAGTACATTCAAAGTACTCACCTGGCGTGTCATGCCAGTTTGCAGGTCATGCCATGATTGTCTGCTTGCCGAGGATTCTGAGTTTGCGAGCTAGGATACGCGTTCCAGCCAGAGTCCCTGCGGAGTGGAGTTCACCACCGCCGTCGTTGTTCCGCTACCGAGGATACTCCATTTCCTCGGGTTGTTCTGCTATTAGCATAGAGCTACCCTGGGCAGGCATAGTATAGCCATGCCGATGTAATCCATGTACCCTTGTAACCTTATCCATAGTAATAAAGAGCTGATTTGTTCTATGCCAACAGTGCCGTATTCCAGAAGACTTGTCTCTGGGCTGGAATACGGGGCGTTCTGGTTTCCTCTGAGCTGGGGTGCCACAAGCATTGGTATCAGAGCAGGTCTGGCGGTAGGACGCCCTAGACCGAGCGAACATTAGTAACCGGTAGTATAGAGTCTAGTCGGTTTGCTGCACTTGTTTGTTGCATTTGTTTGTGCATAGCATGCATATAGACTAGATACTTTATCATTAACGGTTGATTTGGTGAGTGTAGGTGGCATCGGTTTTGACCCACTACCTACACCCTCCAGTCGCATTCCTGTTCCTTGGTGTGGTGTCATCTCCGTCCCAGCGGACTGATGCCAAGGTGCTTGGTGTCGTCGATTCCTTGTCGGATTGATGCACCGGTACCACACCAATATATCCTATTCAGCCACCCCTATTGTTTCGGTGATAGACATGTTTCTATCCCGGATCTTGCCATCGTCCGACTAGCCGCATTGGCAACCCTTACTGATCTTAGTTATCAGAAAAGGGCAATGCTCGTAAGCCTTCCTTTCCATCGCCATCCCTTCCTGCCATCCATCCTCTGGACGAGTACGGTTTCCCTCCGTACGCTTGATGATAATGTGGTCGTGACTTCTGTGTTCTGATCCATGATCACCAAGTCCGTTCCCACCTCCGTGTCCATCCAGCTGCAACCAGTGTAAGCCCCGGTTCGGTGTAGCTTTGTTTACACCAACTATTTCCACACGCGGATTCACTTTCGTGCACACCGCCACAGCATGTTAGATCGTAACACCGGAGTTCTTCCGAGATTGGTGTGCTTAAGTAGGAATGCATATTATTGTTGTGAATAGCTGTAGTTTATGATATTACTTGTGTGTGATATTGTTGCTTTGTGTGCTTTTATTTTAGTCGTTTCTTTTACTTCTTTCCTTGCGCCCTTGGTGTTACCTTATTTTCCTTATGGAAGTTTCTCACCGACACTGGACTCAAAGAATCAGTGAAGAGGCAAGCATTTGGAAGCTCAGCTCAGCAATATGGGATTTGTCGTCGACTGCCTGGCATGGGGAATATCTGGTCTGATTAAAATGATATCCTGGCTGGATTGGTTATCAACATCAAGTATATATCAGTGCAACCTTCACAGCAGTAATCATTGAATCAGCAATAAGACAAAGTGTGTGCATGATCAGCAGTACACTTCGGGTCAAAGGTATGGTTCACATATAAGGTTGGAGTCTGCTATGAGTACAATTTGAACCAGCTATATCCCGGAAGCAAGCCAGCATATGATATGAACTTAGTGCTCAACAAGAAGGATAATCGAATAACGTTCTTCCTACAATAAGTAACCGACAGCTGAAACATTAAGGCATATATATGTATATCCGCATTCAGTCTGCCTGTCACAAAGAGAAGCTTCAGATGTAAGCAACCCAGTCTTTCTTCACAAGCTACCAGAGAAGCTTATGACGCAAGGTTCCTCTGTCTTCCTCAGTACGGCATAGGGGTATCTTCCAGTACAAGATACTCGGACTTCTTCAGTAAGATATCACCACAGTTTCTGGCATAAGGTACCGAGTCTTCCCCAGCAAGCCTCTGAAGGTGAAAACTTCTAAGGTATGGCACCCAGTCTTCTTTACCATGCTACCCCGGCAGAAGCTTCAGGCACAAGTTATTCAGTCTTCCTTAGCAAGATACTTTCGATGGCTTCCAACCCAAGCTAAGTAACCTTCGCCAGTAAGGCATCACATCCTCGCCAGTACAAGCTATTCCACCGATAGTTGGCAACATATGACCATGCATTTCCCCGAGTCAGATCCGCAACCGTTGGTCAGAAGGCAAAAATTAGTCAGGACACAAGCCTACCTCAGGAACCAAGCGCTCAGCTGCACATACTCAATAGATATGGTGGACAAGCTGCCAAAGTCATATGAGTTACTTATACAATGCTGCCAGCCGGTGAGAATCCGACTATGGCATGAGCTATGTAAGAAGAAGAATGCCAGTTATACACTTCAGTGTGATGACCAACAACTTATGGAGCAAGCCGACCATCCGATATATGCCTTAAAGTATTGCTCCGTGTTATGCCTGCATGTTCAAATTAATATGCTTATGCTTGAATGCATAGTAGTGAGCTGTATGGGACGCGGATGAACCCTTGCCCGTCTTTCTTTAGTAATGGCACCACGCCTGTGTTCTGAGCTATTTCCGGCCATCCGGGGTGGATGCCGACTTTTATTTCTCTTGCCAGCAACTGGCCCGTGTTCTAAGCTGCTTTTCGGCCGTCTCGGGCAGCTATTGAATTTCTTTCCGTAGCAGTGACCCTATGCTCTGAGCTGTTTCTCGGCCGTCTTAGGGAACTGCTACTTTCTTCTTATCGACACCGTCTCATGCTCTGAGCTGCTTTTTAGCCGTCTTGAGTCGGGTTTGAGTTACTCCAGTAATGTCCCAGATCTGAGTTGTAAAGACCGTTCTGGTGGCTACTGGTTTATTTGCCGGTTTCATCCAAGGGTTAAGACGGTTGTTACCCTACAACTACAACTTGTAAAGGGTTGTTTGAGAGAGACCATCTTCATCCTACGCCTCTCACAGATTGATAAACCTTAGGTCATCCACTTGAGGGAAAATTGCTACTGTCCTACAAAACTCTGCGCTTGGAGGCCCAACAGGTGTCTACAAGAATAAAGTTGCGTAGTAGACATCAGAGCGCGACATCGAGGTGGACATTCTCCGGCGCGACGGCGGGCAGTCGCAGGGCCACCAGTGCGTCGAAGAGGTTGGCACCATTGAGGCCGTTGAGGGTGGCGGGCATCGCAGAGCCTGGGCGCGTGGGCTGGAGGCATACATCAAGGTCGTCCGCGAGCTCCTTGACGATGGTGAAATTGTCGAGGAAGCCGACAAGGACCTCGTCGAACAAGGAGACGAAGCTGTCGTCCAAGAGGCCTCTCACCCTGGCGGCCTCAAGCACGACCTGGAGACGTTCCTCGTTACCGGGCCGCAGGCCGGCGTCGTGGACCATCTGGCACAGCCGGCTGATGCTCGTGCTCATCGCCTCCATGGGTCTAGCTTCTAGTCAACTGATCTTGCGATTGGAGTGATCACTCTTGCCCTTGGTTAGGGTGCGTAGGTGTGTAGGATTCATAGATTGGACTGGCGGGGAGCCTTTATATGAGAAGTGCAGACTGCGTTGCATTCACGTGTGTGTTGGCCATCTACTCCTCAGCCCTCCCTTCGTGCCGGTGCAGTATAGTCATCTCACCGTGACCAAGTTGGTGCAAAATGAGAGAACTTTGATGTTTACTGGTTTATTGGTCCCATTTGTATTTTGCGCCAAGTTTTGACCTTTGATTTAACTAATAAAATGTTAATGCATGTAATCAAAAATAATATCATTGGAAACAATGTTCAAATACGAATCCAATGATACAATTTTTGGTGACATGCATTATTATTATTTTAGTTAAATCTATGGTCAAAATTTGGCACAAAATACAAAGGGGACCAATAAACCAGGACGGAGGTAGGAGTAGTATTTTGTAATTAATGTCATTGCATAAAGAGAATTGAGCACTGCATGTTGTGCTAAGTAGTCTCAAGTCATTGAATGCATACGCACCCCACGTCTCCTATTGGGTGATTTCTTTTTTCGTGGCAAAAAATAGGGAACGAGGTGGGTAGTTAATACACCGCGCCTAAAAGTTTTGGGATTATTTGGTTTTCGTAACGTGACTAATGCGCCAGTACGGAGGGAGTACAATACTAGTCTTTGATTGCAAAAAAATTTGGTAGCTTACCAAGCTGACTGCTCGGTGAGTACAATAGTAGTCTGATTGATGAGATTTCAGATTTGAGCCATCTACTAGAAGGGGGAGTGTATAATATCATCGGGAACTACGTTCAAAACCGAATAAAACAATACTCCATGTATTTATTTACAGAGGGAGTAGTATATTTTTTGTGACATGCATTACTAGATATTGCTAGTCAAATACTAAATCCAGACGGAGATGGTAGCACTACTAAATCCAGACGGTGATGCTAGTACTAGTAGTAGTACTACCAATGTAGTAGTAATGTACTACCCGTTGGTCAAATTATTACGTGTTGCTCCTCACAGTGAAGTGACAAGACCCTGCGCCGGAGATGACACCTGAGTGTGGGCGCCGTGTTTGGCATACCAAAGTCAGCCTCACCGTGTGCAGTCACTATCGTCATGGCCGTAGAGCTAGCCTGCTTACAACTAGCCGTGTTTGACATAATTTCCCGTGCGTTGCCACGAGTATCTCTACTCTTTTCTTATACGAGTAAGATGCCCATGCATTGCACGAAACACCAAGATTGGGGTGGACGGCGCCGGCAGCGGCCATCATGCCAGATTGTTCCATGGCCTTCTAGATGTGGTGGGGAAGAGATAATGCTGATTGTGAGAGACAAGGAGTTGTTTGTAAATAGGGAACAAGTGCGGGCATCTTTTTGCAAAACTATGGCAGTTTGCTTTGTATGCGTCAGATCTAGATCCGACGGCTATTGGTGAAACATGGCAGGCACACCATCATCACCAACTATCAGGTTTTTATAGGAGTAGTATAGGGAAATAGAGAAACTCTTATAAAAAACCGAGTTCGTGATGCTGGTGTGCCTGCCATCCTGCAATATAGACCGTCCGATCTATATCTAATGGATAGAAAACAAACTATGGCAATTTTGCAAAAAAGATACCCGCACCCCTCTCCACATTTGCAGATAAGGCCTTCCCTCGTTCATCTTCGTCTCCCACAAGATAAACAGCTCGTATAAATGCATCTTGATGTTCCGTGCAACGCATGGGTCTCTTGCTGGTAATAATAAATATTGTACTCGAGTAATGGGTATATCGTTGCCGCACCAATGCACGCGAACATTTATCCTAACATAGTACCTCATGCTGGATAGTCGTAATATTACAAGTTTCAAATTTATATTACAAATGCTAGGAGTAATGCTGCACCTACGAAGAGGGAATTATTAGGAAGTTTACGTAAGAACTTTCGTGACTTTAGGTGGATGCAGCATTATTGTACAAACTAAAATCCACCGCCCTGACAAGTCACTAATGGGCAAATAAATTTTTTAGTCTCTGGTGACTTGATGTTTCAAAAACAAATTCAGCTTCTGCAGAGACTTTGTCATTTAGGCTTAGACGCTTGCGGTGATCAGCACGCCATTCATTGTTGCACCAGAGAACACCAAATCTCATTACCTTGAGCACACTTGCCTCCAGAACAAAGAACCTGGCCAATTTAATCTCAGATGTGCTGCCTCGGCAGTCAATCAAATCAATTTCTGTAAGATGGAGATCAAGGCATTCGATGAGATTGTTATAGTGCAGCACATTTTTCACTTTTGGGTCTTTTTTATCTGCAAAAGAAGAGAACATATTAGAGCAGCTGGCTGTATAAGATTGTCGTGTCATCAAGAGGTACCAATATCATTCGCTCATACAATAGGGTTGTCTATAGGGTTGGCTCTAAGGCTAATGATATTTTTTCACTCTCTCTTTCTCTTTCCTCTCATTTACCTAGGAGCACGTGAAGCGCTTGGGCATTTGTTGCCTTCCACAATGCCACCGATGCCATATTTCTCAAAAGTATGCCACATAATACGCATCGATGTCAAATCAAAAGATTTTGGCACCGCTCTAGCAACGTGAGAGAGTTGGCACCGCTGTGCACACAGACCCACATGTATAAACAAATCAATCAAACCAACTACACCAGCCTCTCCCTCTCCCAAACAAGTATTTTTTTTTATTGCCTCAGTCCTCTCCCTCTCGCACACAAGTGTTTTTTCATTGCGCGAGTTAATTTGGCACCAGAGTAAAGTAGGTGATCCAGAATGGGGCACCAGGTGAGCAATGGAGGGCATCGATGCCAAATGCATCAGAAGTGAATTTGGCACGTGTTTTGGCCTACATAGTGGAGGGCCGTTATAGCCCACTTTTGTACTACCTCATATTTAGTGTAAAATTTTGACTATAGATTTACCTAAGAAAATGCCAATGCATTTCACCAAAAATTATACCATTTGAAATTACGTTCAAATACGAATCCAACGATATAACTTTTAGTGACATGCATTAACATTTTGTCAGTTAATTCTATGGTTAAAATTTGATACTACAAAATACGAAGTGTAAACCAGGACGGAGGTAGTACTTGCTCTTAGGCTAACCATAGAGTTACTAGTCTAAATTACTTGCCACTATGACTAGCCTAGGCTACTAGTACAACAAAAAAACGATGCAGGTGATCAAGTGAGAAAAAATACTAAAAACATATCTTTCGGTGCAGTGCGTAGATGCAGTTTTGAATACTACACTTGTCATCATAATTTTGGAAAATTACGAAAAAATTGAGCTACGTTGTGATTACCGTTTACTAATAGGAAAGAAGTTTCACCTCGATGAGTAGCTTCTCCGTGCACGGAAAGCACGTAAGGAATCCAATAACTTCATCCAGATTGGGGCCGATAGATTTTATTGCCAAGATCTTCACTGTGCGCACAGACTGGGTCAAGATTATGGGAATCATTTTCTGGATGACAGTAATAAATACATCAAGAAGAAATTTAAAAATGTGAATTTCAAGAAGACAGAGAAGAAGATGAGTGTTGTACCTGAACGATTACGGATCCAATGAAGAGTTCAAAGAATTTGGCAGACGAGTACACCAACGCTGTCAATTTCGGCTTGCCAATGACCCTGATTTTTGTTGGGCCTTCTAGATCAGATACAAGCAATCTCTCAAGGAAAGGCGCATTCTCAATGACCATAACATGAAACAGCTGGAGTGATCTCTTCCCAATTGATGTCTTGTTGCGGGGCCAGCAAGACACATAAATACATTGGAGATTCGTCGAGGCGATGTGGAGGCTAATGAACCCGAGAATCTGCCGAAGACGAAGGTACTCGAGCGCAGTACAGCTGCGGAGCAGGTGCTCCATAGCCTTCTTCAAGATGCCAACGTCGAAGAGGTCAAGCTGCTTGAGTTGAGGGAGAAGAAGGGCGGGCGCGGCATTAATCTGGGGAAAATAGCCGGAGCTGAAGATGGCGCGGCGCAGCGTTGGCGTGAGGCGGAGCGCGAACGCCAGCAGAGAGCGACATCATCCAGCTTCAAACCTGAGCTCCTTGAGCTGATCTAGGGCGGGGGATAAGAACCACTCGTCGAACTTGGCTTGGACCTTGCAGTTGGTACTGAACATGTGGATGTCAAGGCGTCTGGCTGGCCCAGGGTGCGATGAAAGGATCTTGGAGACTGCGGCCATGCATTTGCAATCCCCGTCGCAGAGGCAGCTGTCGACGGTGAGGTTAAGGGGGGACGCGGCGCCAAAGGGGGCGCCATCGCCGGGAGAGCAGGGTGGTCCGCACGGCAGATTTGGTCGGCGGGAGGCCGATGATGATGAGCAGCATGTCGTCGAGGAGGCTGTTGATGAAGTCCAGGCTCGCCGGATGCGGTTTTGACTCGAGCCGCCTCTGCTTGTTGGCTGCCTCGCCGTCCATCTCATCCGGCAGCGACGCTAATGTACATGTGTGCTGGTGTGTATTGTGTGCTGGGTGTGCGCGAGTGCGTCCTTGTGTGCATGCCGTCGCGCAGTGGTGAAGTGTGCATGAGTGTGTCCTTCACGCAGAAGAAGTGTGCCCTCAATTTACTAGCGTGCGGGGTGCTACCGCGAGTGGTTTCAACTTTGTTTACTTCACCGCGTGTCAGATGGGCCTCTAGTTTACTTATTTTCACCCACTGCCACATGGGCCAGCACACGAAGATAGAGAACACGAGCTGACAAGGCAGCATGTGGACTGGTTGACCAGTCAACTAAACAATATACAGAGCTATACGCTGACACAGTGACCGTATAATCCCTTAGTAAAGAGAGATCGAGTGAGAGGGGAGGCCCGTGAGAGATAGTAGAGAGAGAGAAAGAGCTACTCCCTCCGTTCGATAATGTAGTGCCTATATTTTTTTAAAGTCAAACTTTTGAAACTTTGACCAAGTTTATAAAGAAATTACTTATATCTACAATACCAAAGATAAATGATAGTATGAAGTAAGTACATGTTGTGATGAATCTAATGATCGTTCCAGATATAAATGTTTTTCTTCACATATACCTGGTCAAAATTTTCTGAGGTTTGACATTTCAAAACATCCATATGTTTATGGACGTGAGAGAGTACCTAACTAGAGAGAGAGAGTGTGTCTGTGTGAAATGGAAAGAGTGAGTGAAAAAAGTGTGTGTGTGTGTGTGCGTGTGTGAAAGAGACATGGACAACACACGATAAAGTAGAGAAAAAGCCTGTCTGTCTTATGTAAACATATCACACATGCATCTTCGACTGCGGAAGCGAGGTGAGGAGATAGTGTGTGGTTGTTTGTAACCAAGAGAGAAAGACCCCTAGCACGTGACCAAGAGAGGTCTGACAAATAAGGGAGAGAGGTCGAGAGAGACGTATGGAGAAAATGCAGGCATGGGGAGGAGAGAGTGTGTGTTTGTGACAGAGAGATCCCCTGGAGATAGTGATGGGACTACATGGGTGGGAGATCGAGTGACAAGGTGTGTGCATGATAGAAGATACCCCGAGAGATATCGAGACAGACGTATGGATGGAAGGAGACAATAAGTGTGTTCCTGATGGATAGTGAGAGATAGTCATACTTAGGGGGAGTGTGTGTGCTTATGATGGAGTGAGGGATTATGGTACTTAGGGGGGTGCGTGTCACATAGATAGAGAACAAGGGCGGAGAGTGTTAGATGGGTCTATGTAGCGCGACCGAGATATGTGTATTGTGAACCAGGGAGATTTAAAGTTTGAGAGAGATAGAGGAGCCCCGATACGGCTGAGTGGTGCGTCAGATAGCTGAGAGGGGGAAATAGATACTCCATCTGTTCGATAATGCAGTGCATACAAATTTTGTAGAAGTCAAACTTTGGAAACTTTGACATGGTTTACGCAAATATTATTTATATCTACCATACCAAAGATACATCATACGAAACTATATCTCATGATGAATCTAATGATATATGTTTGTCGTTCTAGATGTATATGTTTTTCTCCACGTACCTGGTCAAACTTTCTGATGTTTGACTTTTCAATAAATCTATATGCTATGGACCGAAGAGAGTACCTAAGTCGAGAGAGATCAAGTGCGTGCGAAGGGGAATGAGTGAGTGTGCAAAAAGAGTGTGTGTGTGAAAGCGAAAGGGACAACAAATGATAAAATAGAGAGAGAGTGTGTTCGTTTCTTATGCAAACATATCACGCATGCATCTCTGAGATAGAAAAGTGAGGTGAGGAGATACATGAAGATAGCTAGTGCGTGATTGTTTGCAACGGAGAGAGACACCCCTATAGCACATGTCCAATAGAGGTCTGGCCAACAAGGGACGGAGGTCGAGAGGGACGCATGGAGAAGATGGACGCATGGGGAGGGAGAGAGGGTGTGTTTGTGATAGAGATATCCCCTCGAGATCGTGAGGGTACTATATGGGTGGGAGATCGAGGGATGAGGTGTATGTGCGATAGAAAGATGCCCCAAGAGAAATCGAGATAGACCAAGTGAGGAAAAGAGACAATGCATATGTTTGTGATGGAGTCTAAGAATTAGTCATATACATAGGGGGGACTGTGTGTGCCTACAATTGAGTGAGAGACAATCATACTTAGCTAGGCATGAGATTGTGTGTGTGTGTGCGTGTGAGATGGAGAGAGAACGAGGGAGAGAGAGAATTTTAGATGGGTCTATCGAGTGCGAGTGAGATATGCATGTGTATGTGTGACCCAGGGAGACGGAGAGTTTGAGAGAGAGAGGGAAGAGCTCCGAGACGGCAGACTGGTGCATGAGAGAGTTACGGGCAACTAGCTAGGGAATTTGTATGCGTACGATGAGTGCACCCTAGATATTTAGCTTGGACTAGAGAATCATACATTGTGTGCCAGAGAGACCTATACATGGAGTGTGCATGCGAACTAGAAAGACCCCCCCCCCCCACACACACACACACACACACAGAGAGAGGGAGAGAGGGAGAGGGACCAACAAGGTTTGTGTTTGGATGCGTGCGATAGAATTGAAGATTGTCGGCGAGAGAGAGAACAGGAGTCCGGGAGAGGGGCGGTCGTGTTTATGCATCAAAGACTGATATAAACCATGTTTCGATATAAATTTGCATTCAAATATTTGAATTGGAGAACATGTTGTCTGCAATCCACACATGAACGGTGATATGCGTATCAAACAAGTTCATTAATTTAACTTTCAACATGTTCATGGAGTACTATAATACAACATGCTACTCAATTGAGGTGTTCAATTTTGGATGTAGTTCACTATTTTGACCTGGTGAACGAGATATTTCATTGAATCGAGATATTTCATTTTGGGTTTGATTCCCGTTTTGACTAACGTGACACTACAATCAGAGATCCTTCAACGAAACTGTGTGCGATGCATTAATCGCAAACGGTGATGTAAAAACGTCAAAAAAGATGCAAAATGTTTGCGATGGCGGATACATCAAACACGGTTCAGATTTTAGTTGCGTGTGCGTTGCGGGGCATACGGTTCAGTTCAATGAACTGTTTGTGATGAGGCAGAACAAAAGAAATGGGCAGCCAGTTGGAGGCGTGTGCAGTATACAACATACAGTTCACTCAGATAAACTGTTTATGATGAGGCGGAACAATAGAAACGGGCAGCCAGATGAAGGTGTGTGCGATATACGGCATACAGTTCACTCGGATGAACTGTTTGCGTTGAGCCAAGATGTGTGTGATACGCGGCAAACAGGTCTGTAATCAGAAATATGTGCGAAGACCGATAATAACACAGACGATTGCTGCTAATAAGACATGTGTGTTGTGCGTTGGGATTGCATGCAGCACAACAACATATATATATACACACTTATAAGGACATGGTTGCGTAACCAAATTAAATATCCAATTACATAGGTGGCTACTACACACATGACATTTCCACACACCAAAGTCAACTATATATTACATGCATAATTAACTAGGATAAACGATCATCTGATCATCATCTACTTCTTGTGATGCTTGCCACTACTGCTCTGCTTGTGGCTCGATCCGGCCTCGTCGATTTCAGTAATGAGGCACTTCCTCATGTCAATGATCCGCCTGTGCATCTTGTAGCATGTGTACACGCTCTTGGTCGTGAACCTGAGGTGAGGTTCATCCAGTTGCCGCATCCAGGCCTAGTGCAAGGATACGGGACTTGTTCTCTTGGCATCCTACTTCATCTTTTCATAGTAGGGGTCGATGATGGCCGAGGCGAGTTCAACCAGGGAGTCCTTCTTCGTGCTACCCCAGACCCTGTAGTGCTCACGGATTTCGACAAGGTTCTTGCAGGCCAAGCCCGGAACCCTGAGCGCTTTTACATCGTCGGTGGTTTCCATCGTAGCGAACTTGTAGTCGGTGCTGTTGATAAACCTGGCGAAACGGTCGCAAGGCTCTGTGGCCATGCAGTTGTGGTAGATGAGAACATGATGGCGCACGCACAACTGGGCGATGGCAACCTTCTGATCTTTGCCGGGAAGACCGGCGGTGTACTGGAGGTCGATGCCAACCACCTTGTACTTGTCTCCAGCAAGCAACTGCTCCACCGTGTTGATGTAGTCCTCCACCACAGCCGGGTCGATGGTGTACACCACCGAGAGATCCGTCTCCCTCGCGTGGGTCTCGACTTTATGCTCGCTGAACTCCATTGGAGCGCCACTAGATATCCTCTCTATATGTGTCGTCGTGGGTGTGCTTGTTGTGTTGTCGGGCGAGATCGAAAGGTTGAAGAGACTAAGGTTATAATGGCCGCGGGAATTAATGGGGAAGCCAGACGGACTGGAATATCCGCACGCCCGGATGGCAGTTCTAATTTGCAGCGCGTAACTCCATCGTGCCGCATGTAACTGCATCGTGGCGACGCGCGCGGTGCAACCGCATGCATATGGGCCCCCAACGTGATCGTGCGCAGGCCCCAACCGCTGGCAGAGCACGTGCGCAGGGACGCGAGCCGAGCGCTGCGCGGCACCTTAACGGCGAGCAACCATATATATGCATATAGCAGTTGAACATGCAAGGAACAGCTGTCCACAAGCCGAGCGCATGGAGGTACGCGAGAAGAGCGTGCCGATGAACACGAGCAGAGCGCGCCACGGCGCCTAAGGGCGAGCACAGCGCGCTGCGGCGCCTAACGGCGAGCAGAGCGTGCCGAGGGACGCGAGCAGAGGCCGGCACAGTGATCCGTGGCAAATAAGATGAACTGTGCGAGAGACGGCGAAGACATCAAGCACGAATCAGATTAGAGTTGCGTGTGCGATATGTGGCATACAGTAGATCCACCCAAGCTGTTTGTGACGGAATAAGCCGTGTGTGTTGTGGGCAAACGCTTGCTGGTATACAACCATCTGCGATTGATGAATTCATGACCGACGGGTTCCCTAGTGTGGTCCGTGTGTGATGTGATATGCTCTGTCTACAGAACATCAACATATATACTTATAAGAACAACATTGCATAACCAAATTAAGCATACAATTAGATAAGTGACTAAACACATAACATTTCCACACACCAAAGTAAGCAATTACATTCATACTAAACTAGGAGAAACGAGCATATCTACATCTTGTTGCGACGACGTTTGCCATTGCTCTGCTTCTGGCTGGATCCCTCGTCATGAATGGTTAATAAAATCTAAGTCTATTGCATATAAGGTCAAAATAGTACTACCAATATACGAGTCTCATACGATGCCATTTCAATGATTGTACCACAAAAGCCCGAAATATTACAAGGTTCAAATTCCAGAGTTACATGATTCAAATTCGAAGATTACAAGGTTCAAACTGATATTAGAGATGAAATTCATCTCATTCAGCTGCAAACGCCCATGCTGATCAGCTGAACATGGATATAAGAGAGGTTCAAACTAAAAATAAAAATAGTAAGGCCGGTTTCGAAACCTCATCATTTCTGCAAAGGGATCAGCCGCTGACAAGTCATGTATGGGGTTGACACTATGACTTCCAATTACTCTATCATATGCAGTTCCAATACGAAGTTTAGCTTTTTTGGAGCCTCTTCCATTCTGCAGTAGCTGCCTGCTCTGATCAACAAACCATTCATATTTCCTATTTAAATGCATGTTCAACCTCATTACCTTCAGCACCCTTGCTCTGGCAACAAAGAACCTGGGGAATATAATCTCCGGTAAGGTCCCTCGGTAGGAGTTCAAAGTAATTTTTGAGAGATGCAGATCCAGGCATTCGATGTGATTGTCGTTATAAACATTATCCACCACCGGGCCTATTATTATCTGCAAAAGAAGAGAACGTGTTAGTGCCTACATGCAGTTTTGAACACTACTACAGGCCTATTTGGTTTGCAGGATTTGTAAAATGCACCAACGTGCCATGCATCTTCGATCTGACATGATTAACATAGGCATTTGATTACAATCTAGAAAAATGTAGCCTTCTTCACAAGAGGTTGGAGTGGATGAAAAATTCCCTAAAAAAACTAGTAAAGATGAATCCAAAGGAAAATGCTTATGGATTGTAACCATATGAATCAAGCAACCAATATGGGGTGGGGGTGGGGGGGTGTATGTCCTGAAATCCTCCAAAATTCCTTCAGAAATCGTACTACATTGTCATTGTAAACTTGGGAAAAGGTGCCAAAAATTGAACTCCCTTATGGTTAACATTTAACAGGAAAGGAACATCACCTCGATATATAGCTTCTTCAGGCACGGAAAGCTTCTCAGGAAACTCACAACTTGGTCCAGGTTGGGGCCGATAGATGCTAGTGCCAAGACCTTCACTGTGCGCAGAATCTGGGTCAAGCTTTTCTGGATGACAGACGAACATACATCTTCAAAATTAGAAATAATGTTGATATCAAGAAGGAGAGGTAGAAGGCGACTGTTATACCTGAAAGTAGGAGTATTTGACAGACGAGTAGCCCACCACTATCAATTTTGGTGCAAAAATGACATTGATTTTTGTTGGACCTTGTTGATCAACTACAAGTAATCTCTCAAGTGAAGGTGTGTCCTCAATGACCATATTGTGGTCCACCTTTTGTGATCTCTTGTTGCAGCACCAGCAACACACATAAATAGGTCGGAGAGTCATGGAGGTGATGTGGAAGCTACTCGACCAATTCATCACCTGAAGACGAAGGAACTCGAGTGCAGTACAGCCGTGGAGCAGGCGCTCCATGTCATCCTTTGGGATCCAGATGGCGATGAGCTCGAGGTGCTTCAGTCGTGGTAGAAAAAGAGCGGGCGCGTCATTAAGGGGGGGCGGAATGGCAGTTCATGAACTTGGCGAGGCACAGCGTCGGCGCGAAGCGGAGCGCGGACGTTGGCAGTGAGCGCATATGCCCATCATTAAAACTGAGCTCCTCGAGCTGATCTAGGGCGGGGGATCGGAACCACTCATCAAGCTTGGCTCGGTCCTTGCCGTTGGAACAGAACTTGCCTGTGATAAGGCCTCTGATTGGGCCATGGTGACTGCCGAGGATCTGGGAGAACGCATCCAAGCTTTTGCGATAGCCATGGTAGAGCTCATGGGCATCGAGGAGGTCGAGAGGGGTGGAGAGCCATAGGGGGTGCCACCGCCGGGAAAGGGCGGTTGTCCTCGCCCCATATTTTATTGGGAGGAGGGATATGATGACTGTCAACGTATCATCGGGGAGGCTGCTGATGAAGTCTAGGCCTGCTGGAGTTGCTTGCGGTTCTTTCTCGACCTGCCTCCTCTTGTTGGCAGCCTCGTTCTCCACCTCTTCAGCGGTGATGGAAACCTCTGTCGCCATATTCACGCCGTGCTCCGGTGCTTCAGCAACCCCGGCGACGCCACTCCCTCCGATTGGGACCTTCGGCGACATCCTCATACACTGACGGCTTTGAGGACTGAGAGCGGCATTGAGAATGCAGGGGAGAGAGAGGATTGTGTGTGTGGCGAGGATGGGGGTGCGGCTGCTCGGGCGCGCCATTAATACGGACCAGTGGGAGTGAGGCGGGAGGCGGTCAAAGGCTGTCTCGCTTCCCGGTGAGCCTGCGCGGCGGACTTCTGGCATTCCTATACCATCATTTCACACAGCTACTCGCACGCCTCCTGGTGACACTGCGCATCAAAAACGCCTCCCGTCAATTCACACGCCTGCATGCATCCCTCCCAGTCTGCCTGCGCGGTGGACTGCTCGCATGCGTCTCGTCAACTCATGCCTGCTCGCACACCACACGGGGCGCGTGGCACGCATATTTTTTTTTTGTTTTTTGATGATTCATTCTTTCGCTTTACTTCTTAACCGAAGCATGGCATGGTTCAACGCACACGGTCCGAATAAATATTCTGTATAAGATATTGGTTGCCAGTTATTAACAATCTCCCGTTTGTAAGTAGATTATATCAAAACTTGTCTCAAATTTGACGAAAAAAAATACAATATCACAGTCTACTGGTGTCCATATATGACACCACGATAAGTTTCATGAATTTCAACTAAGTTTTGGATTTACTGAATTTTAAAAATCAATATTCTCAATGTTTTGAAATTTCTTTCACGGGGAAACATGCACCAAGGGACACACATATGATTTTGCAATCCATTTTGGTGCACATGTAGCTCAAATTTGATTTTTGCACATTAAATCCCTAGGAAATCAATCAATGTATAAAACAGGTCGAATGATCTCTTTTTTTTTCAAACTTTAACACGACAATCCTTTGGTCACATGTTCACTGTAGAAAAAGTTTGACATGCCTCAGAGTGGAGGTGGTGGTGCGGGATATATGTGTGTGTGTGTGTGTGTCATAACCTCGCTCCATGTGGGCACTTTTTGGTTCCCGAGGCAGGTGCCACATAAAAAATTTGTGCATTGGTATATTCAAACACCACGCAATACCATGCAGGCGGTGGTTGCCCTATAGGAACTCACACGCGTGCGGCGCTTCCATCTGTGGGCCCGCGAGAGGTCGTCCTCCAGCACTTTGACCCAACGAAAGAGAGAGGCACATTTGACGAACACGGAGCATTAATTCTTTTAGGGCTATGTTAGGGTAGGAGTACATATATAGTACATGTCGAAGGGGAGATGGGACCAGCATATACTAGGTGTCACACATGAACCTCACTCTGTGTGGGGACTTTGCGGTTTTTGAGGCAAATGCCACATCAAAGGTTGTGCATTAGGTATTCAAAACATCACAACCATACACCTCTCCATATATATGTTTTGGCACACATGCAAGCGATGGTGGTTGTCCTGTGGCACTAACTCACATGGTTATCGGTGATGCTTCCATCTGTCGGCCCGCTTGGTCCATCACTTTCACCAACAACGAGAGAGGTTAATTATTTTGACTTAGGAGGGGATTAATTTTTTGCTTGTCTCGTGATATAGGCGAGATTAGATATATAATAGCGCATGTGTACACATGAATCCATCCCGCTGGATCGAGGGGGGGCGAGCACACGACACGTCATGAACCTCTTGCTCTGTGTGGGGACCTGTGCGATTTTGAACGCATGCACCACATCAATGTTGTGCATTAGGTATTAATTCAACACATATGCATGCATCACGCACCTCCATAAATATGTTTGGGACACATGCATGCAATGGTTATCTTTGCGCACTCTCACTCGCTTGGTTATATATGGGCGGCAAGCCTATATATATTTGTGGGCCCCCGTGGACGTCCATCATTTCGACCGGCGACGAGAAAGGTTACCAGGGTGGATTCTTCTTCTTTGGTTCATGTTACCGTATAGTAGTAGGTCGATCATTCTAGGCCTAATTAAGTTTGAGCGCATGCATGCTACGCATCGTGAACCCTCGATTAGTGTGGGGATTTTATGGTTCCAAAGCATGGTGCCACATCAAATTTGCGCATTGCGTATTCAAACACCACACACACCACTTCCATACATAATTGGGCCACATGCACAGAGTGGGTTTTGTCTTCAGACAGTACTCCCTCGCGAGTTTATCGGCGACAAGCTAGCCCATTTTGTGGGGCCGTGTGGACGTCCATCACTTTGACCAACAACGAGCGATAGAGGTTGTACGATCAAGTTGGATTATGTTTGGTCTGTGTTACAGTACGTCTTGGTGAGATGCCCTCCCCCCGACACGTGTGTGTGTGGGGGGGGGGGGAGGGTACTTCGCACTACCCGCAACCTCCGTGGGGTCGGGGAAGTCCGGTTATTTTGTGAGGCACACATGCCACATCAAAGTTGTGAATGGTATAGTTAAATATCACACCACACCCTTTTCATACATATAGTATAGGGCCACCCGCAATTGGTTCGTATGTGATCTCACCCATCTCCCGCCACAAGCACACATTTGTGGGTCGGGACATGGTCCACCTTTGTCCGGAAGCGAAAGGGGAAGTTTAACCATATATATGATGGACTCCTACAGGTTTTGTGTTATGGTAGGGTGAGATTTCAAACCTAACTATCTGGGGGCATGCATTCATAGCTAGGATTCCCTTACCACTGACACGAAGTGGGGTTCGTAGGGGGTGGCTGCCTAGCAATACTGTGCGCTTTGTGCGACAGGTGCCACATCAAAGTTGTGCATTGGGTATTCGAACATCAAACCACCCTTTTCATCCATATAATTGGTCTACATGCAAGTGTGTTCGTGTTCTGACCCTTTCCCGTGTTATTCTTTTTGCCAAATTTATAAACAGCACATGAGTAGGATGCAGAAACCGTCTGCGATTGTGTACGCAACAGACATGGTTCGGTCAGACTACTCGTGTGCCACGCCTGTGCCCCTGCAGTCACTCACATCAACACAATAGATTAGGCTCCATGAGGCTTGTCTCCCACTCTCGAAAATATCTACTGCCTCGTAATCTCGAAAATATCTACTCGCGTAGAGGGTTTTTTTGTTTGATAGCACAAGATTCGTATATGTGGACTGTGTGCGATGTCTGTTACTCCCGCTCTGCTTCAATCAGTTGATCCAAATTTTCAGTAGCCCCGGATTTTTTTTGAACTTGAGCCCCGGCATTTTACTCCCGCCTGCATCCCTCGCAATCTCAAAAATATCTGCTCGGCTGGAGTGGTTTTCTGTTTGATAGCACATGACTATTCTGTTTTAACCGTGTGTGATGTTCGTTACTCCCGCCCCGCTCTGCTTCGATCCCTTGATCCAAATTTTCTGTAGCCCTGCCATTTTACTCCCGCCTAGTAAAATTTTCAGTACCCGCGGCATTTCCTCAAACACCACCTTGGACCCCCTCCACACACACACCCCAAGTCCTTCGCTCACCCCAAATCCCCCGCTCACACACATACACACCACCCCTCCCTCGCTCCAAACCTAGCTAGGTCGCCGCCGCCGCCTCCATTGTCAACCTCTGCCGGTCTGCCCGTGCAGTTTACCCACCGATATACATGCCATCGCCACCCTGAGTTTCTTAGATGACCCCTGCGAAACACCCCCTTTCCCAGAGATCCCCATCCCCACCCCCTCCCCCACTCCAGAGCATCGCAGCCTAAGCCCGGCTACACTTCCCAGGGAGCTCGAGGAGCTAATTGCCCAAAAGAGCTTTACCGCGGCCTCTTCGCCCGACGTCGGCGAGGTGGCCGCCGAGGAAGCTGACGACGATGACTGGACCTGGATTGAGCCTTTCAATCAGTGGGCTAGAGTATTCTGGCATGACACGGACGCCGGCTACGACATCAAGGTCGTCGACATCGATGGCTTGACGCGGGCTATGTCACAGGTTAAGTTTCCCACCCCCCAACCCTTTGGGTTCGACAGCCGTCGATCTCATCGATGGCCCTGCCGCTGATCTCCTGCGGCTCGTTATGAACAATTTGCCATCCTTCATCACCATGGAGCCCCTTTTGTCATTTCTGAAGGACACATTCTGCGACGCTGGCTTGAGATCCTTAGCTGGCAAGTCAGACCTCATCGACGGCGACCACGAGGAGGAGCCAATCTGTGACAAGTGAGGAAACCCATGATTTTTTTTCTCGAACCCCTTTTGTAGTGAGAACCTGTCCAGTATTTATTGCTATATTTGGTTCTTTGCATTACACCTTGTTTATTTCTATGGTTTATGGTTGTTCGGTTCTTTGTAGTTAGCATATGTCCAGTTTCAATTGCCATCTTTGGTTGTTCGTAGTATGCCTTGTTTATTTCAGCTATTAACAGTGTGATGTTCTATATGTGCTAGTATGAACTGTGCAGTTCAATTTCATCAATACCAATTTTAACAATAGCTCTATGAATGACTATATTTGGTTGCTGTTAAGCATGTTGAACTCCCTCCGAATCTTTTTAGTTCGCATATAAGATTTGTCTAAAGTCAAGCCTCGTAAAGTTTGACCAACTTTATAGAAAAAAAATACCAACATTCACAATATGAAATCAATATCAGTACATGTGTCATGACTTAAATTTTCATATTGTATAACTTTAGCATGGTAGATGTTGATATTTGTTCATATAAATAAGGTCAAACTTTTACGTAATATGCATGTGCTTGCTGATTTTACCATTGCGTTTTCCCATTGCACATGATGATTTTGATGGATGTAATATGCATGTGCTTGCTGCTCCTACTTGCAATTATTATGAGAGAAGAACTACATCTCCACCTCTCTATGTTTCCAAGACGATAAAATTGCAAGAAACTGTTTATGCTATGTATCGGCCTTTACTATGTGTGCATGAATTGTTCTTTTATGACATACTGATGCATAGGAAGAGAGTTAGACTCCATTTTTATGTGATATATGTTGCTTTGTGCTCACTACTAAACTACAAATTATTTTTAATTAAAATTGGCTTTAATATACCTTCGGATTCGAGTGGATCATTTACGTGAGCACTATATGCCTATCTTAATGGCTTTAAAGAAAGCGCTGCCTGGGAGACAACCCGGAAGTTTTAGAGAGTCATTTTATTCTATTTTTTGCTTTTAAAATATTTAAAAACAAAAATATAGAGGGCAACCTAAAACTTTTTCAAAAAGAAAAGTGAAAGTGAGAAAGACGAACACCGTTGAAGTGGGGGCGTCCTTGAACTTTGTTCATGCCCATGCAAACTTTGTGGATCTTGATTACAGAAACTTTTCAACAAAAATAATTATCCCCTTGTACAAATCCATTATATTATAAAAATAATGTGCCAAGATTTACCTTTAGGATGTTTAAATTGCTTGTTTGGTATGTGTAGTGCAGAAAGAGAAACTTTGGCTGTAGTACATGATTTTTCATTGTTTTGCTCGAAAGATAAAAGTTTCTGAAACTTTTACACATTACTACTATGCAAATTTTTTATTTTGTCCTAATTTTTAAGAATTGTTTTAGTTACAGAAGTATATGTACCATCTACATATTTACAGACTGTCCTGTTTTCATAGATTGCTGTTATAGTTCCTTTATTTGCTTATGTTTGAAATCTTGTTGAGCCCCATTGACTTGGGAGCCATAGAATTGTGATAGAATACAGCGGGTAATGTTTGATTATAATTATACAATAATGTTATAGCAGGACATGATGGGATTTGATGTTATATGTACTAACCCCTCTAATAAAAGTTCGGTTAAGTTTTGTGTGGATGATGTTTTCGAAGATCGAGGAGATATTGATATGAGAGGAATAAGGAGAGGCAAGAGTTCAAGCTTGGGGATGCCCAAGGCATCCCAAGTAAATATTCAAGGAGACTCAAGCATCTAAGCTTGGGTATGCCCCGGAAGGCATCCCATCTTTCTTCTTCGACAATTATCGGTATGTCTCGGTTTTAGTTTTGTTCGCATGATATGCGAAAATTCTTGGAGCATCGTGTGCCCGTTATTTTTCTTTTAGTAATGCACCATGCTGGTATGAGATAGTCCTTGGTTGATTCTTAGAATGCTCTTTGCACTTGACTTATATCTTTTGAGTATGGCTTTATAGAATTCTTCATGTGCTTCACATATATCATTTGAAGTTTGGATGCTCGTTTCTCTACATAAGAAAACCATTATTTATAGAATGCTCTTTTTCTTCACTTATATTTATTAGAGCATGGTTTTTTGTAGAAAGAATTAAACTCCCATGCTTCACTTATATTTATTTAGAGAGTCAATAGGAATTGGTCATCCACATGGTTAGTCATAAAATCATACATAATACTTGTAGATCACTGAATATGATATGTTTGATTCCTTGCAATAGTTTTGCGATATTGAGATGGTAATATGTGGGAGGTACTAGTGAATGATTGTGGTTTAGTAAGAATATTGGTGTTAAGGTTTGTGATTCCCGAAGCATGCACGTATAGTCTCTAGTTATGCTAAGAAGTTGGAGCATGATTTATTATTGATTGTATTCCTAATGAGTGGCGGTTGGGGACGAGGGATGGTCTTTTCCTACCAATCTACCCCCTAGGGGCATGTATAGTGGTACTTTTCTTCGAGGGCTAATAAACTTTCGCAATAAGTATGTGAGTTCTGTGAGTCCATGGATTATACGCACTCTCACCTCTCCGGAATTTGCTAGCCTCGGTACCGTGCATTGCCCTTTATCAACTCGAGGGTCAGTGCAAACTTCACTGGTGCATCAAAACCCCGTAATATGATACGCTCTGCCACACATAAGCCTCCTTATATCTTACTCAAAATGGCCACCACACCTACCTATCATGGCATTTCCATGGCCATTCCGAGATATATGGCCATGCAACTTCCACCATTCCGTTATTAAGACATACACCTTCATTGTCATATTGCTTTGCATGATCATATAGCTGACATAGTATTTGTGGCTCAGCCACCGTTCATCATTATCATACATGTTACGCTAGCATCATTGCACATCCTACTACACTACCATAGGCATTCATATAGAGTCATATGTTTCAGTTTTATCGAGTTGTATGTAAATAGAGGTGCAATGATCATCATTATTAGAGCATTGTCCCAGTGAGGAAAGGATGATGGAGACTATGATTCCCCCACAAGTCGGGATGAGACTCCGGACGAAAAATAAAAAAAAGAAAAAAAGAGGCCAAAAAGAGCCCATCAGAAAAAGAAAAAAAAATAGGAAAAACGAGAAAACAAAAAAATGAAATGAGAGAAAAAGAGAGAAGGGACAATGTTACTATCCTTTTACCACACTTGTGCTAGTATGAACTATGCAGTTCAATTTCATCAATACCAATTTTAACAATAGCTCTATGAATGACTATATTTGGTTGCTGTTAAGCATGTTGAACTCCCTCCGAATCTTTTTAGTTCACATATAAGATTTGTCTAAAGTCAAGCCTCGTAAAGTTTAACCAACTTTATAGAAAAAAAATACCAACATTCACAATATGAAATCAATATCAGTACATGTGTCATGACTTAAATTTTCATATTGTATAACTTTAGCATGGTAGATGTTGATATTTTTTCATATAAATAAGGTCAAACTTTATGAAGTTTGACTTCAGACAATTCTTATATGCAGAGTAAAAAGGACTGGAGGGAGTATTTACCACGCCTTTCCATTTGATTTAACAATGGCACTATTTGGATACTCTAACTTAGCTAGAGGTTAGAGTTAGTTTCTAGCTCATGACAGTTAAAAGGGAGAGAGAGAGATTGGTGGAATAGTTGATTGTATTGCTTGAGCCTCGTGGGCATATATATAGGAGTACATGGTCATCTTGGAGTACAAGTCAAGGTAGAATAAATCCTACGCTATCCTACGTTTCCTAAATAAGAATGATACTCAACAACGAGTAACCCTACACTAACTCTAGCCAAAGCACAACTAGGGAAAACCTTATACACAGAATCTTACCAGCAGCGCGGTTTAAAATAAGGCACTACTGCTACTTAGCAGTAGCGCGCGGAAACAAACCGCGCTACTGCTACCCACGTAGCAGTAGCGCATTAGCAAAACACCACGCTACTACTACAATTGCCACGACGTTGCTGCCAGACTAGGTATAGTAGTAGCGCCTGTTTTGTAAACGCGCTACTGCTATTGAACTTAGCAGCAGTGCTTTTCGCCAACCCACGCTGCTGCTAAGTTTAGTCCACTCGTTGCAAATAAGTTTAGTCCCACCTCGCTCCGCGAACAGGGTGTTTACCACCTTAAATACGTTACTTCTCTAACCATCACAACCACTTGGTCTTCATTGAACTCTATGTGCAGGATATGTGGCCGCAATAGGAATCTTCGCCGGTTCTTAAACCGGGGAAGATTCCTATTGACAATTTAGATTCTACACAAAAAGATCATTGATGACCAATGTATTTTTTTTACATGCTTAGCCTTAGCAGTAGCGCGTTTTGCAGAAGGTGCTACAGCTACAGGCATAGCAGTAGCGCTTCTCGTGTTAAAAGCGCTATTGCTATGGAGTTTAGCAGTAGCGCTTTATCCTAACGCGCGCTACTGCTAAGTTCAATACTATCTTCCCCAACCGGCCGCCCCCACTCTCCCTCTCCACTCTCACTCTCGCTCCCCCGCACCCCCCATCGTCTACCGCCGCCGCCGTTCCCCGACCACCGTCGTCGCCCGCCGCCGCCGACGCTCCTGCTCCTCCTCCACTGAGGTAGTCCCTCCATCCCTCCTCCTCCCTCCTCCTCCTCTCTCCTCCCTCCTGCTCCTCCCTCCTTCCTACCGCGTCCCTCCCTCCTCCTCCGGCCACCCCCTCCTCCCTCCTCCCTCCTCCTCCGACCAAGCCCTCCACCGGCAGCCCTCCTCCCCCTCCTCCTCTCTCCTCCCTCCTCCCACCCCTCCTCCCTCCTCCACCCCTCTCCCCCCTCCTCCTCTCTCCTCCTCCTCCTCCTCCCTCCTCCACCCCCTCCTCCCTCCATCTCTCCTAAACCCTAAACTGTTTTTTACTGTTCTTTCATAATGTAGTTTTTTTTTACTGTTTTTATAGAACTAGTTGAATTAGTAAGAAAATTAATTATTTTTATTTATAGTAAGTGCTTACTTGAACTAGTTGAATTAATAGAACTAGTTTATTTTTAGTTAGAAAATTTAGGTATATGAGATTTGATGATCTAATTAAATTTTTACTATAGAACTAGTTTATTTTTAGTAAGAAAATTAATATAACTAGTTTATTTTTATTAAGTGCTTAGTTGAACTAGTTGAATTTATGTCATTATCACTTTGTCGTCAAAGAATGATATATGGGATTTGATGATCTAATTAAAATTTTACTCGGTGGAATATGCAGGCTTTGTAGAGTCATGTCTCCTTGGAGTGATCGTCATCCGAGCTACCTCTACTTCCTCTACACCCGAGTCGGTGAGCTAAAAATCCACCTCCTCCTTCTCCACTCCTCGGTATTGAATAGAGTAGAACTAGGGTATTTAGTTATGCTTCTTAACCAAATGAAATGTTCGGGTTATAAGATATATTGAAATGTTTTTGTCAATATTGAACCATTGAAATGCAATGAGCACCAGTTTATGCTCATGTGCGAAGTGTTGATTCATTTTCGAGTGGCCTATGTTTTGCTGGAGTGTTGATTCATTTCTGTTCCTGCAAATTTCAGGCGCTCGATATGTCCTATTTTAGCAAAGGTCATGTCGGATTTTTCCGTGAATTTAAGCATGACTTGTGCTAGAATATGTACGAAATATCGAGTGCCCCGGATTTGCTAGAAAGAGAACTAAACGACATTTCGAGTTGACTTTAAGTCTGTCGGGGCTTCATACATGACAGTCAAAAAATCAGTGAAGGAGAGTCTCCACCATATATGAGAGAAGAAGAATGTCGACTGTTGTCGTGGGGGTCGTTTCTCCTTCTTCTCTTTGTGCTAGACCTTTGTTATGCACTAGGGGAAGAAGGAGTAGCGACCATCATCGACGGTCGAAAAATTGGAGAGGGAGTGTCCACCATATATGAGAGAAGAAGAATGCCGACTGTTGTTGTGGGGGTCGCTTCTCCTTCTTTTCCTTGTGCTAGATATTTGTAATGCACTAGGGAAAGGAGGAGTAGCGACCATCACCGACGGTCGCAATATCAGAGAGGGAGTGCCCACCATATACGTGAGATGAGAGTTTAGGAAGGAAGACTCGACAGACCTAAAGTCAACCCATTGCATATTGAGTAATAGTGATCTGTGTGTTGAGTTTCCTGGTAGTTGCCTTCGATCGATTTTCAATTAATGTTTCAACTATGAACATAGGAAATGTCTGACGACGAAAGGGAATTCGTTATGTGCGAATACTGCGAAGACGAGCGCGGCCTGTGCGATACGCCTCACCTAGTTGGTGGTAGGCGCTTCAGCATCGTGCTGGATGAGAACTTCGAAGTGGATACAGTAAGTCACAACGACAAGTCTTTTTTCGTAATTAAGCATGACTTCTGCTTCTTTTGCTTCAACTTATAATTTTAATTTTTTACTATTCGACTAGCGTATCCCCTGCCATGCAAGAATTTATGTCTTGGATAAGATTGGTTTCAGTACTATGGAAAGTATGGAGGTAAAGAGAGTTCACTTGAGGACCGAGCATGGTTATACTTTTGCCATAAAATTATAAAATGCAGACACCTACTCCTATTTTGAATGCAAAAATTGGAAAGCACTATGCAAGGCTTATGCATTTGAGCCTAATATGCTTATCACCTTTGATAATCGTCCGGAAGATGAAATTGAAGGTAATACCGACATCTGGGTCGATGTGCAGACGCCTCCAGTTCTACCATTATGTGAGTTTCTCAACCATATTTATTAAGTAATTTATATTGTTTATTTAAAAATAGTTGACAACTAATTTCTATTGACAGCTTATTTCCATTCAAGCAAACATGTCTAGCGCTTGGTAGACAGCACCTACTACTGTCCCGGGGCTGAACTAAACTGCGAGGAGATAGGTCATTATGTTTCATGGCTTGAGGATCTTGATACTGTCAAGACAGGTTATTTTCCTGGACTTCGAGATATTAGTACTCAAAACGTGCGACCACTAGTGTGCGTATTGAACTACGGTCACATCTATTTAGGAAAGATGGTAAGATTTTTACTATTTGTCCTCAGTGCATCTTTTGCATACATTATTTTTTAAGCTAAACTTCATTGCTAAGTATGTTACTACGATGTTCTTCAACAGGGACTCCCGATGAGTGTTGTGCCTCGTTGGATCGAGCCTAAAGGTCACATGACAATGGTTAGCTTACGGCCAAGATATCCGGCATTGCACATGAGTGCATTCATCATTTCTCAAAGCGAGCAAGTCTTAATAGTCAAAGAATGGAGCAAAATTGTGAAGGATCGCAGCTGAGAAGTACTAGGGGGCAGCAATCAGAAGCGCAGCCCACAATTAGGAGACAGGTTCATCTGGATTCTCCAATATGATGAAGCAGGAGTGCTACACATGTTTTATGCTATTTTACCTGAGAGAGAGCAGCAGGAGTAGGTCCTAGGTATTAAGAACAATTAGTTAGTGTTGATTATATATGACTATGATGATGATGAGAAGTTTTTATTATGTGCTACAATGTGTTAGAGTTGATGGTGATGCTGAGGAGGAGGATTAGTGATTGTGAGTACTATGATGATGATGAGGAGGAGGAGGAGTTGTTATTATAACTAGTGACCAAGTTGTTATATGATGTCTCATGGATGAAAATGATGATGATGAGGAGTTGTTATATGACAATGATGTATTATGATGATAAGTTGTTAATGATATTATGATGATTATGATGATGATGATGATGATGATAATGATGATGATGATGATGATGATGATGATGAGTTATTATGTCATTAGGTGAAAGAACCGCGGATTAGTTTCAAGTGGATGGATCCAAAGTGACCATTGGTCACTTTGGATCCATCCACTTGAAACTAATCCGCGGTTCTTTCACCCAATGATGTAATAACTCATTATGATGTAAAAACAATCTCTAAATTGCTACTGTATGAAAACTTGTATAATGGCGTATGAATACGACATAAAACAAAAAAGAAATATGTAATAACAGTAGTAGCGCGGGAAGAGAGGCGCGCTGCTAGTAACTACTAGTAGCGTTTTCTACCAAAAGCGCTACTGCTAAGCAGGTATAGCAGTAGCGCGGGCAAACACACGCTACTGCTACACTTTAGCTGTAGCACCGTAGCAGTAGCGTGCTGCCCCGCGCTACTACTATACCTAAAACCGGCGTTACTGCTAGGCTTTTCCCTAGTAGTGAAGACGTGTTTGGATGACAGTGTTAGATTGACAATAAATGCACTAGGAGAACTAGCCCCAATCAGCACCTCTTGGGTGGGATAGTTGTTTTGGGTGGGTTAGACGCAACTAGCTCAAACTAGCCCTCATGTTTGGATACTTTAGGGCTATATGAGCTCAAACTAACTCTAACCCATGGATCCAAATAGGGCCAATAACTACTGTACTTAGACCTGCACAAGTTTGAATGACTATGTTTGCTTGTTTTTAAATATTAGGCCTGTTGCAGTTAATAACACACCTTTCCACTTCTTGTTTTTAAATATTAGGTTTTTAACAATTTGGTCTTGCACATGTAGGTCCTGCTGTTAGAGGTTTTGACCCACTGTTTGAACCTTTTTGCATATGTGGAAATGAGTTGTCCATGAATATCAGTCAAGTCAAGAAACTCAGAAAAATTGTTACGATAAAGAAATTAGCAACAAAAACAACAAGATCTTTGTCTGCACAATGAAGAAGACATCAGTTCTCTACAGGATGGTACTAACTGTTATACCTTGTCTTTTTAATTCCTTTGTGCCATTTTAAATCTAGAGAAGATATTTATGCATATCCTTATTTTCAGGCCTTTCCAAAGCAGTTCACTGATGATTACCTCTCAAACCACCTGTATGGTCAGGAGGCGAGGAAGGTATTCATACAACACTCACGGTTCAATATTGAAGTGTTCCTGAAGAGGACGAAGGATAGACAAGCGCTGGCCTAAAGTTTCAAAGACCTTCAACATCAATGAAGGCTCAATATTCGCCTTCTGCTTCAGTAGTTTTCCAGATGAGATCCATCTGTCTATGTACCGTCTATGATGCTAATTTCGAAAGGTTATAGATGTTGCATGTGAAACTTGGTGTTGGTGCAGTTGTGTAATGGGGTAGGTGAGTGCTGAAGCTATATGATGTTGTACTCTGATGTATTTCAATTATGAAATCCTGCTTCCTTAATATGAAAATGAAATATATTGTGTGCTTAAAATGAAATGTCAATTAGATTAATAAATGGATTATTAATAATAGGGCAATTAGCCTGCTAATTGGGTTTTCTATTGCAAACGGTTATTGAGAAAACACCATGGGTGATGACCTCAGGCAACGCACACAGTTTCTAGGAATAAACCATGTTGGATCAATGAACAATCACACACGACATCCTCTTGAAAACTATTTGCGTTAGGCCACCTTGTACAAATGTTTACCACATAAAAAGTGTGTGTGATGGACAGCCTTTGCCACACAGTTTCTTCTACGCACCATGATGCATTCAATAATACAAACGATAGAATTGTTAATATCGTGTGCAATGGCAACGCTATCACAAACGATTTAATGGGAAAAATTGTGTGTGATGTACCTGGGAACGGAAATGTTTTCCTTGGAGTAACTGTGTGGGATGTCTATACGAACGGAAACGTACTTCTTGGATTAACTTGTGGGATGTACATACTAACGGAAACGTATTCCTTGGATTGACTGTGTGGAATGTACATACGAACGGAAACGTTTAGCCGGTACTGACTGTGTGGGATGTACTTACGACAGGAAATGATTTGGCCTGTATAATTGTATTTTTTAGCACAACTGTACGTATAACCGTATTTGATCGCTCGCCCGTCGCACACGACCTCATTTTGCCGAGCGTGTGTGCCAGGAGGGCCTATGCCCAACGGTTTCTGGGTCGTGTGGGAAGGACCCCCCTATCGCAATCACTCACTTGGCGACGGTTCGAAACGCCATCACGGAAAGGGATTAAAAACCGTTTGTATAGCACCTCGTTGTACCAGTGGTGGGTCAACTATTTGTCATATAGTAAATCGTTAGCAACGAGCATGTAAAAACATATTAGTCCCGAGCATCATCTCACCATCTAAAAGAGAAGTGGCAAGCTAATATTTCAAAATTTGATTCGAATCGACTTTTTTTTTTGAAATGGAACACTCCAATTCCATACTTAAACTGGATCAGCCAAATTGCTTGTCATTCGAATCGACTTGCTAAGGTAGACGTGGATGCTCGTTCTCCCAAAATTTGAACGAACCACTAAACACCCTCTGGTCGGTGGAATTCGCCCGAGCAAATAAATGGGAGACGCGAAATTACCGGCCTATGTGGGACACGCATCAATTGGCCGGTTGTACATTGAGGATAGGTTCGTAACTTCATCCAAGCGCGCCTTCTCCTCGGCCGAAATGACAGGTGCTGAATAATTCATAAACCATGGGCGGCAAAACACCCTCTCCTCGGCCAAAATCGCTCGCGCCGACTATTTCAAAACACGTCCTCCTCGCCCGAAATCGCTCGCGCCCACTATTTCAAAGCACGACCTCCTCGCCCGAAATCGCTCGCGCCCACTATTTGGTAGAAGCAAAGTTACTCTACTATCCCCGACCCTCAAGACAAAGACCCAAGCCTAGAAGCCTAAAGGCAGGGGTAGAACTGTAACTCCCCCCCCCCACACACACACACACATTTCAGACAAATGCGCCCGTAAGACATGGTTCCCCCTCCCAATTCCCCATTCATACATCATGGGCGCCAAATCACCTTCTCCCCGGAATCTCCCTTCTCCCCAGCATCGAAACCTCAGCCCCTCCTCCATGGCGCCCCCCACCACACCAAATTCACCTCTGCCCTCCTCCCCAATGCCGGAGATGCTGTCCGTTTGCCGTCGTGCACTGGGTCGTGTGCCTCTTACTCCGTGCTGCCGGAGCTGCCTCGACGACGACCGCGTGAATCGTACCGGAGCCGATTCACCCCCGCCATCGTGCATGGCGCCGGAGCAGCTCCAACTTCGGATGCGTCCAGGACCCTGGCGCTGCTTCCCCGTAGCCGTCGACCGTCACGACATATCTGCTTTCCTGCCGCCGGGAGCCACTGCAATCGTGCCGGCCTCACCGACTCGACAGCTGGAGCTGCCTATTTCACCAAGCCACAAGATAGGTCGTACACTCATCTTAAATCACTTTATTTAGGTGTCAGTCGTCTGAATTTTTTTCTGGGCCAATCGATTCCCAATGGGAAGCAGCACCCCTCGAGGCGGCGGAGCTCCTAGGCTGCTGGTTGGCTGGTGTCTATCGTAAGGGTGCGGTGGCGCAAGTCCACCGTGGAAGCAGCGCTTAGGTGGCTTTCTTAGAGTTGCGTGGGTTGAAGGTACTACCGCCGCCGGATCTGGATGACGGCGAGTCTTTGTGGATTGGCCAGGGGCGGCGCAACCACGGCAGTGTGGTGGGGTGGGGAGCGGGGTTTTGGTCGGAGCTCTCGCGGGCAGGGACGGCGGAGGCAGGCTGCTCTGCCGGTGGTCGCCGGCTCTTCGGGGAAGATTCTGAATAGTGTCAGCCGGGAGCCACAAGACGGCCATCAAGCCATCCGGCGTAGATCAGACAGTACCAAAATGAAATAAAATCATGTGACCCCAATTTAGTTTTCAGACATGTGACCACTCTCGTACCTTACTGCTGATCTCTTAGGGTATTTCTTCAGATCAGAGATATGTGTCGTTCTTAACATTATGCGTTTTCTGCATCTTCAGCCACACCGTCTTCCTTCTCACCGCAGCTGCTCCAACAAGGGAAGCATACACCAGAAGGGAGCTATAGTCGCCACTCAACAGTTCCCTGCATTGAATGTGCGTGCCCGACATGGACAACCACAACAACTGCAGGGCCATCGACAAGTCAGCACATGATGCTCACTCCTATGGATGGCGGCCAGATAGGTTGTACCCTCATCTTACTTGTGTGCAACATTTATGGTTTTCTTATTCATCTAAGCATGGAAAATAGATTATCACATTTCACTGTATATTCATGCTGATCTCTTAAGAGTCTTGTTCAGGAGCTAACGATGTTCCATAGTTTAGATAAGAGACTTGTTCTTTAGGCAACGCTATTCCATAGTTATCATCCATTAGCCAATGCTATCCCACAGGCTGGTGATTATAGTATTATACCACTTCTAGTATTACCTATGTTATTCTTTAATACTTTTGTGTGCCATCTAGTTAATCTCGAGTACAAACGATACATATTCTGTAGCTTTCATCTGTGTTCTCCCTTTAGTTTTTGAGACCTGTTGCTGCTAGTTAAGCCCAGTCCTACTACTTATGTCGTCTCCTACAGGCACTCATTACATAAATCTAACTACTAGTTGTCTTCAATGCATGTCAGATATAATTTCACACACTAATATATCCACAAGAACCTCACGGAGCAATGTAACGGCCAACAAACTTGACGTCAATGATACCCAATATGATGGAACATCTAAAGGCACTTCTTCAGAAGACTTGCAGAAAGATGATGAATCCTATTCACCCCACAAGGTCCTTGCTCTAACTTGGCCCCTGATATGGGTACAACATGCATATAATGTCCTGGAGTGCATCTACTCTGTTGTAATGCCATGTGCTTAGCCTGCTGATCATGCATGTAAATATGTCATGCCTTCTTATTTTTCAGTACCTATTCCATTCATGATAACATGTTTTCAAATTCAAGTATTGTCATTCTACTCTGTCGCAATGCCATCTGCTTAGTTTGGACATCATGCTTCTGAATATCTTATGCATTGTTATTCATAAGTATGTACTTCATCTGTCTACCATACCATGTTTTTTTACATTGAAGTGATGTTTTAGTTGTCTGTTGCAATGCCATCTTAGTTTCCCAATCATACACGCATATGTTGCCTTAGTGTTTTTCTGTATGTATTCCGCTATCATACAGTTTTACATTCAACTAGTGTTTTTTTACTCTATTTTCATGTTGTATCCCTAGCTCTTACATCATACTCCCTCCGTCCGGATTACATGTCGCAGAAATGGATAAAAATGGATGTATCTAGAACTGAAAAATGCCTAGACACATCCATTTATTTCTGGGTGGAGGGAATACATGTCAATATGTCATGCCTTTCTATTCTTCAGTACCTATTCCATCTCTCTGTCGTAGCATGTTTTATAACTGAAGCACCATTCGTCTATATAAGGCATGCAAGGGGAAGACTGCTATGTTAGAATCTGAAGGGTTACAAACAAGGTCTTTGCAAAAGATCCAAACGCCAGGAGATAGTAAACCAACTCCAGTGTTCATAGATACTTCTCCAGCACAGAGAAACCCAACTCCTACTGATAATAAGCAGATTCAAGTGGCCAAAGAACTAGTCCGCTCCAGTCCAGCAGAAATATGTCAACTCCATTCTAAAAAGCGTGTGTGTATCCTCACATCATGAAATTTTATAGCATTCAGATCATATTTTCTACATGTTTCTTACCCATCTCTCTTTTACAAAATAAGCTTAAAGGATAGAAGACTTTCTAAACTGGGATCGTATTCAAGGAAAGTATCTTGCGGGAATTCTCTGTGCTCCAATGCTGATGTAAGTACCTGTTGTATATCACTAAAGTTTTACATCAGCATGTATTTTGTTAATCTGCGTGAATCCAACCTTTATCTGATCTAAATTTACTTGTAGCAAAATGTATAATTAAAGGCGACAATGTTGATTTTTGTAAGGAAAACTGCTTGGTAGTTTTGCATACTGAGCTGCATGAGTGTACTATCTCATATCATGCACATTACTAAATTGTAGTGTTGTTCTGGTTGCTCAATCATTCATTGTGTCAATGTTGCTTTCCTATTACCTTACCTGGCTGATGATACCTGTGCATATTGTGTTAATGTGGTGTTGGCTGGTGTGGTGTGGTTTCCCAAACGTTCGTTGTGTCAATGTTGCTTTCCTATTATCTGACCTGGCCAATGATAGCAATGCTAGTGTGTTAATTTGGTGCAGGCTGCTGAAGATAAGAAGACAAACTCTGAAAACAGCATGGCAACGCCATTGTTTCTTTCCTATAAAGCTAGGCCAGGTAATATGACAATAACTCTTGATTAATCTATTCGGTTCCCCTCCTAATTTATGTTATGATGCAGTGGTCGAGACACTCTCCACTATCAATAATACAAGCCTGCCAAATCGCCATCTGAATCTGTTCAGTTTCCTCTGTCTCGAATCCAACGGAAAAAATGTATGTTTGTGAACAAATTACTGGTTGAAGCAATGATGGAAATCGTGGAGGAATTAGAGGTGCACATTCTTGCGCTACAACAACCGATCAATGTTTTCAGAGACAGTGTAGCAAAGAAGGAAGAACTTGCTCACATGCTTATGGGCGTCATCCGCGCTGAGGTTGCAGATTGTGGGGTTATAGATCGTTAAGTTCTGTTCATTTATTTGCACTGGCATCAATCTTTGGTTGCCCAGTGGATGTAATTTCCTGTAATATATGCTGGATGTGCAATGTTTCTCCTTGTATGCCGTACGTTTGCTTAGTGCTCCTCGCATTCCAGCTAACTGGTCACTAGGAAGCCAAAAAAAGCAATGAAATTATTAGTTAGCACGAACAGTCGTGGGCCCTATATGAAGGAAGCGGCCCACTGCCCTTAATGGGCTCACAGGGGCCAAAATTCTTATAGGCCTTTGATTGATCGGTTTTGGTCCTGTCCATAATTGCTCATCGTAATGGTCTCAAATTATATCTGGGCCGGAATTGACGTTATCTAATTGGGCCTACAGACATGTTCGAACTTTAGCGGGCCCATTAAGTTAAGGGGCCATAACCAGGCCGAAAGCTCTATTGGGCCGCTATAATTGAAATGAGCCAATAGTTAATGCTCGGCACTGTTACCTCCCGGGTCGTTAACAGGCCGACATCGAAGTGGGCAACAAGTGGGCCCATTCGATTTCACGGGCCGTTAACAGGCCGATAATAAGGTCGGGCTATATATGGCCCAACTGTAATGTGGGCCTTTAACAGGCCGAAAGAGACAGCGGGCTCGTACTTGACCATGAAGAGCATGGGCCGCTAAGAGGCCGAAAGTCAGGTCGGACTGTATATGGCCCAACTGTGTTGTGGGCCTTTAGCAGGCCGAAAGAGAAACGGAGCTGGTATTGGACCATGAAGAGCATGGGCCGTTAAGAGGCCAAAACTCAGGTCCGACTGCAAATGGCCCAACTCATTTATGTGTCGTTAACAGGCTGAAAGACACACCGGGCTGGAAATTGGCCCAACACTTAAATGGGTCGCTAAAAGCTGAAAGACGTACATCCTGAAAATTGGCCCATCTCTTGAATGGGCCGTTAACAGGTCGAAACCACATCGGGCCGATATTGAGCCCAAATATATAGCAGGCTGTCAACGGGCCCGAACTGACGATGGGCTGCAATGGTGTCAAATATTTAACAGGTCGTTGATGGGCCGAATTGGCACATCTCGTATGGGCCGTGGGCTTAAATGGACCAGACACAAGTAGGCCCTATATGGGCCGGCCTGCTAATTTTGACTGGGCTGGCCTCTTTCACCTAAATGGGCCACTGTTGGGCCTTGCCACGTGCCAACGTATCATAGGCGCCTCCCGTACAATGAGTGGATGACATCTGTCCCAGCGCTGAGCCGGCACGTGGATCCTCCGGCGAATGAGAATTTTACACGTGGAAAATCCCCATTGGTCGGGGCTGTTAACGGGTTATCGGATCCAAACCGGAACCCGATAGCTTAACGGCGACCCATTACGGTGGATGCCACGTGTCGGTTACCCTTGACGAAAACACTTCCATGACGCACCATTTATTGTCATGGAAGTGGACACTACCATGATGATAATTTTGGTATTGTCATGGAACACTTCTACGACAGAACAGGTATGACTATCTCGATTCTGTCATAAAATCATCATGGATGTACATGCATGACAGAAAACATGACCTACTGTGACAAACCCGTATCATCACGGAAGTGTATTTTTTTTGTAGCGTAACAGTGGCAACGGCAAAGTAACTTAGCAAAGATCAATATGTGAAAAGCTCCTAGGCATTGGATCAGCAATGATAATTATGTTAGATAATATTCATCATGTAGCAGTTATAACCTAGGGTGACACAGAACTAGCTCCAATTCATCAATATAATGTAGGCATATATTCCGTATATAGTCATATGTACTTATGAAAAAAAACTTGCATGACATCTTTTGTCCTACCCTCCCGTGGCAGCGGGGTCCTAATGGAAACTAAGGGATAGTAAGGTCTCCTTTTAATAGAGAACTAGAACAAAGCATTCGCACTTAGTGAATATATGAACTCCTCAAACTATGGTAATCACCGGAAAGAATCCCAATTATTGTCATCTTGGGGTATGCGGATCATAACACGTAATAGGTGTCTACAACTTGCAAGATAGGATCAAGAACTTGCATATATTCATGAAAACATAATAGGGTCAGATCTGAAATCATGGCACTCGGGCCCTAGTGACAAGCATTAAGCATAGCAAAGTCATAGCAACATCAATCTCAGAACATAGTGGATACTAGGGATCAAACCCTAAGAAAACTAACTCGATTACATGATAAATCTCATCCAACCCATCACCGTCCAGCAAGCCTACGAAGGAATTACTCACTCCCGGTGGTGAGCATCATGGAATTGGCGATGGAGGAAGGTTGGTGATGATGATGGCGACGAATCCCCCTCTACGGAGCCCAAAACAGACTCCAGATCTGCCCTCCCGGTGAAGAGCAGGAGGCGGCAGCGGCTCCGTATCGTAAAACGCAATGAATCCTTCTCTCTGATTTTTCTCTCCCCGAAAAGGGTTATATAGAGTTGGAGTTGAGGTCGGAGGAGGTCCAGGAGGCCCACAAGCCCTATAGGCGTGCCCCCGGGGGGGCGCCCCCCAGGGTTGTGGCCTCTGGGTGGACCCCCTCTGGCTAATTCTTGCGCTAGTATTTTTTATATATTCCACAAAATTTATTCATAAATATTCAAGTCAATCCGAGAACTTTGATTTCTAGACAAATACAACACCATAGCAATTCTGCTGAAAACACTGTCAGTCCGGCTTAGTTCCATTTGAATCATGCAAATTAGAGTCCAAAACAAGGGCAAAAGAGTTTGGAAAAGTAGATACGATGGAGACGTATCATATTACAACTTCACACATGATTTCGGCACCAAACCGTGTGAGAAGACAATGCAGGTGAGACACGGTTGCCGTGACATAACCGTATGTGATGTACTACCCTGTACATATAATTGAGTTACAGTGATACCGTGTAAACAGCCGCTCTGCGGATATCCGTCAAAAAATAAAACAGCCACTCTGCAGACAGAGATGGCAGCGGTGGCAGCGGCCTAGGAAGCGGCTACCGGATAAGAGGTCAATCCTCGGTCGGTGGACGGTGGTGGCGTCATAGGAGGTCAATCCTCGGTCTGCAGTGGGAGATAGGAGGAGCTCAACCATCGAGGTCGGCGGCGGCGTGATTGGAGAACATCCATCGTGGTCGATGGAGGGATAGTGGAGGTCGAACTTCAGGCGGCAGCCGCACTAAGCTTTGCTCCTCGACCCTGCTGTCTCGGCGTGCCACCGCATCGCGCTTCTCTGTCTGCTGGGTGGAGGTCGCCGCGCAGCTAATTAATTAAGGTATTCTTTTCGTGAGTGGCTTAATTAAGGTATTCAATTCCTAAGGGTAGTGTTGTAGTACTCTGCGTGTAAATTGACTGGCCATTAATTTTTGTCATTGCACGTCTGGATAACAATATGGAGTGCCCTCAATAATTATGAAAATAAAACTTTGCAATTTATGCACGCATCTTTGGGCATCAGTTAATCAGTGTATTAATGTTGTTGTTTTGGTTTTAATTACCCTCCGTGTGGTGCAGATGGAACGATCTGAATGGATGGTGAATCGGAGAAGCTCAGATTTTATAAGTGGTGTGGCGGAGTTCATGAATTTGGCTGAAAGTACAAAGAAGAAAATTGGTGATGCGGATTATATCCTGTGTCCATGTAGTCATTGTGCCAATACAGAGTCACGTGAAGTTGCAGATGTCGAGTGGGACTTACTCTCTCGGGGATTCATGGATGGATATACACGTTGGACCAGACACAGTGAAGAGCAGGTCATGGATGAATATACCTAGGGCTGCGAGATGCCAAACCCCGGTCAGTGTCACATAGATGTTGAATCTAACATCGGGGCAGAGGCGTCAAGCTACCAAAGGAACACCGGAAAGCCGAAATGCCCACTTCAAAACCAAGACAGCGACGCAGACGATGACGATCCTGATATGCCAGATTTTACTGCTATGATTGCAGATTTCAAGGGCCCAAAAAAGGATATGATTGGGTACAAGGATCTGCCAACCATTGATGCAGACTCCAAGAAAGAGTTGTATCCAGGTTGTAAAAAGAAATATTCCAAATTGGGTGCCACCCTCGCGCTTCTTAGACTTAAAGCAGCAAACGGTCTATCAAACAAGGGCTTCACAGAGTTGTTAGGTCTTTTCAAAGAAATTCTTCCGGAAGATAATGTGCTCCCCAGAAGCACGAATGAAGCAAAGAAAATTGTTTGCCCATTGGAACTTGAAGTACAGAAGTTACACGCTTGTGTGAATGATTGTATATTGTACCGTGGTGAGTACAAAGATTTGCGTGCATGTCCCACATGCAAGCATGCACGATACAAGCGCAGGAGAGCAAACGACAAGTACAAATTGGATGACGAGATCAAGACAGGAATCCCGTTCAAGGTTGGTTGGTACTTGCCTTTAATTCCAAGGTTGAGGCGTTTGTTTGCAAACCCTAGAGAGGCAAAGAGGTTGTGGTGGCATCATGATGAGCGAACTGCAGATAAATATATGAGGCACCCGAAAGATGGGGCTCAGTGGGAATTAATCGACAACAAGTTTGAAGACTTTGCCAAGGATCCTAGAAGTATAAGGCTCGGGGAGTGTACTGACGGGATGAATCCTTTTGGCGATATGAGCACCAATCACAACACATGGCCGGTGCTTCTGTGCATATATAATCTAGCTCCTTGGTTGTGTATGAAGAAAAAATACATTATGATGTCAATGATTATCCAAGGCCCGAAGCAACCTGGAAATGACATCGACATTTACTTTCAGCTACTAGTAGAAGAATTGCTGACAGTGTGGGTAGATGCGCCTGCTGTAAAATGTTATGATGCTTACAAAAGGAGATTTTCGATCTACATGCGATGTTGCTGCCTGCTGCACACCATTCAAGATATGCCGGCATTACGCAACACGTCGGGGAAGAAAACAAAGGGAGATGTAGGGTGTGTCACATGCATGGATAGGACATCTAGCAGATTTCTTCCCAACTCATGCAAAACCGTGTATTTGCATCATCGTAGGTTCTTACGGAGAAATCACCCATACCGAAAGATGAAAGCTGAATTTGATGGTACGGCAGAGGTAGATGTGGGCCCAAGACCCTATGCTAGGGAGGTGGTCCACAACATGGCTAAACAAATTAATGTTGTGCTTGGCAAGATGCACGCTTTGACGGTGAAACAAACACCCAAGGGTCAAGTGTTTAAGAAGAAATCGGTGTTCTGGAAACTACCTTACTGGGAGATTCTACGTGTACGTCACTGCATCGATGTCATGCACGTAGAGAAGAACGTATGTGAAAGCATCCTTGGTACTCTGCTCAAGATTAAAGGTAAAACAAAGGATGGTGATGGTGCACGGCTCGATATGCTTGCTGATCAATCAAAACGCAAGAGTGAAGCAGAAGATGATAACAAATTCATCCACGCTCGCCAAAGTTGCAATTTTAGTACAAAAGAAGCAACAAACTTCTTCACCTATTTGTTGTTAGTTAAGACACCCTCTTCCTACTCCGCAAACATCAGAAGTCTCGTGGATGTGAGCTCAGGTAAAATGAAGTTGGGACACATGAAGTCACATGATTTCCACGTAATGTTGACACAAATCCTCCCGGTGGCCATCAGGAATCTGATGGACAAAGATATAAGAAACACACTCATTGAGCTCTGTGATTTCTTCAATCAACTATGGCAGAAAGTTGTAGATCCTGAAGAGTTGGATCATATGCAAGAGGATATTGCAAGAATATTGTCCAACCTAGAGATGTTTTTCCCACCGTCATTCTTTGATGTCATGGTCCATCTCACTGTGCACCTTGTAGACGAGATAAAGTATTGTGGTCCTGTGTTTCTTCGCAACATGTATCCCTTCGAGCGGTTCATGGGAATACTGAAGCGCTATTGTCGGAACTGAAACCATCCAGAGGCATGCATCCTACAAGGTTATACCGCGGAGGAGGTGGTTGAGTTTTGCATCGAATACATGAAACAAAGACCTATAGGTTTGCCCCTCTCTCGCCACGAGGGAAGGCTGAAAGGTAAGCCGGTCCTTGCTGGCACGCAAAAGGCTGCACCCGGAGAATTGGCAGAGAAAGCCCATTTGACGGTACTGCTTAACAGCCCAGTTCTCAGCACTTATGCCGAAGAACACTTGGCGGAGATACACCAAAGCTTCTTACCAATGGTGTATCCATTAGATGCGGAGATGAAGGAGCACACTAAGAACTACGCCGAATGGCTGAAGAATCGTTTGGCACAAGGATCCATTGATGACATTGCTACGTGGTTGGCACAAAAGCCATCACCTACGGTGTTGATGTACCAAGCATATGACATAAGTGGCTACACGTTCTACACTGAGGAACGTGATGAGAAGACCTCATATCAGAATAGCTCTGTTCGAATAGAATGCATGACTAACAATGAAGCTGATAAAAGTGTATACTATGGAACCATCAAAGAGATTTGGAAGCTTAACTATGTGAAAGTTAAGGTGGCATTATTCAGGTGCACATGGATCCCTCTTAGTCAGGTAAATGTTGATGATTACAAGAAGACCTGTGTTAACAGGACAATGATGGCATATCACGCGGACCCGTTCATTCTTGCCAGCGATGCTACCCAGATTTTCTATGCGGAAGACCCCTTGCATAAGACCTGCCATGTAGTGATGCATGGGAAGAGGAGGGTACTGGGTGTCTAGGATGTTGCCGATGAGGACGAGTACGATGAATTTGCTGAGTTGCCAGCCAAGGAATCACGCACCCCTGTAACAGAGAAGCATAAAATCATCAGAAAACCCAAGTTCATTCGGGGTCAACGTAATGATCCCAGTTCCCCCATGTACATGGGAATTAAGCCATAAGACTAGTTTTTATGCCTACCCTGCAACTTAATTCGTTCAATTTAGATCTGTCGCGTGTACTGAATTTGTGAGTTATGCCCGGCTTTTTGTTGATGTAAGAACCGTTAATATGTTGACCTTGATATGCTGTCATCTCAGGCAATGAATATGAACTGTTTATTATTATTATTATTATACCATAGAGGTAGCACACTCAATTGATCTCAGTCCAGTATGTATGAACAAAAGATATGCAATCTGGTTTACGAATAGCACAAGGTTTGTTCATGAAAGTCGTGTGCCGACCAAACCGCGCGCATGATCTGAGTCGTCCGTTCTGATTGGCCAGAACCCAAACCCCACGGATCGTACGTCTGCACCGTTGGATGCTCCCAGATCGAACGGCAATCCTCATCCCTTTCGACAGCAAATGCAGTTCCGGTTGTAATTTTATTTATATGCACAAAATGCACGTTAAATTAAAAAAATGTCTTAAATATAGCAAACGATACCTGAAATGCGCCAGAAAATGAAACCCGTGGTATAATGGTGATTGCGTACCATGGAATTTTTTATGAGGCCAAACGATAAAGTCACCGGCCACTGGAGTTTGAATTGACACGTCTCCTTTTGGAAACCATGATCCTTCTTGTGAGATGCTCCGGTTTGGAAAGACCGATCATCAAAACTTGTGCCAAACTTTACAAAAAAAATTCCACGGGGTCCTGAGAGCACGCCACGTGCATACACCGATTTTGATGATGTCCGGACTCCATCTGAATTTCCTGTAATTATAATACCAATTAGGCCTACGCCGGTGGCCGCACCTCGCGGCCAAAATGTTTGAAACTTCTCCCCGCTTGTCGGACAACGGATGAAAACTCGCAAAGCGACGCACAAATGATTTGTACACCTTCTTTGCTAAGACTACCCATAGTGGGAGTAACATAGGTGGTAACATCACACATCTGTAGGCAAAACAGATGATGTGGCAAGTAATTAATGAGGTAATAGGGGCATGTGGTAACATAGCTAGTTACTATAACATCACACATACCAAGACAAGATGAGTCTACAACCTAATAAATGAAGTGTTGCATGATGATGACCCACAAGTATAGGGGATCTATCGTAGTCCTTTCAATAAGTAAGAGTGTCGAACCCAACGAGGAGCAGAAGGAAATGACAAGTGGTTTTCAGCAAGGTATTCTCTGCAAGCACTGAAATTGTCGGTAACATATAGTTTTGTGAAAAGATAATTCGTAACGGGTAACAAGTAACAAAGGTGCAGCAAGGTGACCCAATCCTTTTTATAGCAAAGGACAAGCCTGGACAAATTCTTATATAAAGCAAAGCGCTCCCGAGGACACATGGGAATTACTGTCAAGTTAGTTTTCATCATGCTCATATGATTCGCGTTCGTTACTTTGATAATTTGGTATGTGGGTGGACCGGTGCTTGGGTGATGTCCTTACTTGGACAAGCCTCCCACTTATGATTAACCCCTCTCAGAAGCATCCGCAACTATGAAAGAAGAATTAAGATAAATCTAACCATAGCATGAAACATGTGGATCCAAATCAGCCCCTTACGAAGCAACGCATAAACTAGGGTTTAAGCTTCTGTCACTCTAGCAACCCATCATCTACTTATTACTTCCCAATGCCTTCCCCTAGGCCCAAATCATGGTGAAGTGTCATGTAGTCGACGTTCACATAACACCACTAGAGGAAAGACAACATACATCTCATCAAAATATCGAACGAATACCAAATTCACATGATTACTTATAACAGGACTTCTCCCATGTCCTCAGGAACAAACGTAACTACTCACAAATCATATTCATGTTCATAATCAGAGGGGTAATAAATATCATTAAGGATCTGAACATATGATCTTCCACCGAATAAACCAACTAGCATCAACTACAAGGAGTAATCAACACTACTAGCAACCCACAGGTACCAATCTGAGGTTTTGAGACAAAGATTGGATACAAGAGATGAACTAAGGTTTGAGAGGAGATGGTGTTGGTGAAGATGTTGATGGAGATTGACCCCCTCTCGATGAGAGGATCGTTGGTGATGACGATGGCTTCGATTTCCCCCTCCCGGAGGGAAGTTTCCCCGGCAGAACAGCTTAGCCGGAGCCCTAGATTGCTTCTGCCCAGGTTCCGCCTCGAGACGGCGGCGCTTCGTCCCAAAAGCTCTCTCTTGATTTTTTCCAGGTCAAAAGCCACCATATAGCCAAAGATGGGCACCGGAGACCTGCAAGGGTGCCCACAAGCCCTAGGGGCGCGCCTAGGGGGGTAGGGCGCGCCCCACAGGCTTGTGGCCACCTGGTGGGTCCCCCTCTGGTATTTCTTCGCCCAATATTTTTTATATATTCCAAAATAATTCTTCGTAAATTTTTAGGACTTTTGGAGTTGTGCATAATAGGTCTCTCAGATTTGCTCCTTTCTGGTCTAGAATTCCAGCTACCGGCATTTTCCCTCTTTGTGTAAACCTTGTAAAATAAGAGAGAAAAGGCATAAGTATTGTACCATAATGTGTAATAACAACCCATAATGCAATAACTATCAATATAAAAGCATGATGCAAAATGAACGTATCAACTCCCCCAAGCTTAGACCTCGCTTGTCCTCAAGCGAAAGCCAAAATCGAGAAGCATGTCCACATGTTTAGAGATAGAGGTGTCGATAAAATAAAATATGGACATGAGGGCATCATGATCATCTTTAGAACAACAATATATTGTCATATAACTTCTCATGCCAAAGTGACAATTCATTCACAAGGTAAAATATGAATCCAAAACTCTATTGAGAACCAACAAACTATAATCTCAGTCATTGAAGCAATTGCAATTTATCATAACGTAGGAAAGAGTCAATGTAAGAGCTTTTCAGCAAGTCTACATACTCAATCATCTTTTAGTCTTTCATAATTGCTAACACTCACGCAGTACTTATGAGATCAAAGGTTCAATAGGACACAGAGAAAGATAGGGGCTTATAGTTTCGCCTCCCAACTATTTACCTCAAGGGCAATGTCAACAATAATAACTCATAATTACCCATATCCGAGTGGATATATGTGTCTAGATCTTTCCCCAACACATGACGCTTGCCAAAAGAAAAGGGCGAAATATAGGAAGCGGTGAAGATCACCATGACTCTTGCATAAAGGTAAGTACTAAAAAGTAAAAGGATAGGCCCTTCGCAGAGGGAAGCAGAGGTTGTCATGTGCTTTTTGGTTGGATGCACGAAATCTTAATACAAAATAACGTCACTTTATATTGCCGCTTGTGATAAAGAACTTTATTGTGCAGTCCGTCGCTTTTATTTCTTCCATATCACAATTTCGTATAAAGCATATTTTCCTCACACTAATAGATTATACATATTTAGAGAGCAATTTTTATTGCTTGCACCGATGACAACTTACTTGAAGGATCTTACTCAATCCATGGGTAGGTATAGTGGACTCTCATGGCAAAACCTGTTTAATGGTGTTTGGATGCACAAGTAGTATCTCTACTTGGTGCGGAAGTTTTTGGCTAGTATGAGGTGGAAGCAAGCGTCACATGTTAGAGGATCCATGACAATATAACTTCTATTCAGAAATAAGCAAACATAACTCATTATGTTGTCTTCTTTGTCCAACATCAACTTCTTAGCATATAATATTTTAATGAGTGCTCACAATTATAAAAGATGTCCAAGATAATATATTTATATGTGAACCTCTCTTTCTTTATTACTTCCTTTTAATTGCAACAATGACCGACACTATGTTTGTCAACCCACAACAACTCTCGATCCTCATACTTCTTATATGTGAAGTCATCACTCTCCATAAGATTATTATATACTCTTTTTACTTCTTTTATTCTTTTTCTTTATTTCTTTTTCTCAAGATCATAGCAAGAAAGCAAAGCCCTCAACTCAAAACTACTCTTTATTATATAACTCTCGGACTCGATTACATAGAGGGAACTCAAAGCTAGATCATACTAAAACTTTATTCTACTAAACCAAGATATAACCAAAAGGATCGAACTAAGAAAAATGATAAAGGTAAATATGTGATGGTGATACGATACCGGGACACCTCCTCCTATGTACTCAATTCTCCTTCTTCGGAGGTGGTGGTGATGAGGTTTTTGCATTCTTCTTCTCCAGATTGCGTCTGAGGCTAAAATTTTCCTCCCTTAGATCTTCATTCTCGAGCTCGAGCCTCAATATCTTTTTTGCATAATGCCGCCTTGCTATCCTGCAAAAAACATGATGGGATAGGTTGGACCTTAGGAAGGCTTGACTTCTTGAATTCCACGTGCATATCGCCAGGTTGAGGTAGTGGATCTTCATCTTCGTCGGAGCTATCATTCCTTGTTCTCTCCATATCGAAATCTTCCTCCTCCTCCGTTGTCCAGCCGTAATGCTCCACCTCCCCATAGGCCTTTGGGTTTGAGATATAGTCAGCGACATAGCTCTATCCCTCAGAATCTTGAGACGACATATTTTCAGATCTGCCAGGAAAACAGCACGAAACAAGAACAAAGGGTTTTGTCGTGGTACGATGGTCAAAACCTTCGGGAGATTATATAATGATTTTTTACCGACCAAAAGAAGTATCATGCAAGAAAACGGAATCCGGACGGCACACGAGGTGGCCACAAGCCAGGGAGGCGCGCCTAGGGGGGGTAGAGCGCGCCCCCAAGGCTTGTCGCCTCCTAGTGCACTTCTCGGCCTACTTTTTATTTTCCTAATTTTTTAAATATTCTAAAACTGAGTAAAATTGCTTTTGGAAAAGTTTTGAAGTTGGTTTACTTACCGTATCACATGCCTATTCCTTTTCGGAGTCTGGAGCGTTCTGGTAGATATCCCTTATGTACTCCTCCGGTGTTATGGTATTAATAATATTAGTTTCAACATTTATGGGAGTACCTGAGATATAATGTTTGATTATTTGCTCGTTTACCACCTTCGGGTTAGTGCCTTCGGCATTGTTGATTTTGATGGCACCGGAACGATAAACTTCCTCGATAATGTAAGGCCCTTCCCATTTAGAGAGAAGCTTTCTTGCAAAAATTCTTAAACGAGAATTGTATAGCAAGACATGGTCACCTACATTGAATTCACGCTTTTGTATCCTTTTATCATGCCATCTTTTAACTTTCTCTTTAAACAATTTGGCATTTTCATATGCTTGGGTTCTCCATTCATCAAGTGAGCTAATATCAAATACCTCTTCTCACCCGCAAGTTTGAAATCATAGTTGAGCTCTTTAATTGCCCAATAAGCTTTATGTTCTATTTCAAGAGGTAAGTGACATGCTTTTCCATAGACCATTTTATACAGAGACATACCCATAGGGTTTTTATAAGTAGTTCTATAAGCCCATAATGCATCATCAAGTTTCTTAGACCAATTCTTTCTGGATCTATTAACAGTCTTTTGCAAGATCAATTTTATTTCTCTATTACTTAATTCTACTTGACCACTAGACTGAGGATGATATGGAGATGCAATTCTATGGTTAACATCATACTTAGCAAGCAATTTACGGAAAGCACCATGAATAAAGTGTGAACCACCATCAGTCATTAAATAGCTAGGGACTCCAAACCTCGGAAAAATAACTTCTTTAAGCATTTTAATAGAAGTGTTATGATCAGCACTACTAGTTGGAATAGCTTCTAACCACTTAGTAACATAATCAACAGCAACTAAAATATGTGTATACCCATTAGAGGAAGGAAAATGCCCATATAATCAAATCTCGAAACATCAAATGGTTTAATAACAAGTGAATAATTCATAGGCATTTCCTGACTTCTACTAATATTACCAATCCTCTGACATTCATCACAAGACAAGACAAACTTACGAGCATCCTTGAAAAGAGTAGGCCAATAAAAACCAAATTGTAATACCTTGTGTGCAGTTCTATCACCAGCGTGGTGTCCTCCGTAAGCCTCGGAGTGACACTTGCATAGGATCTGTTCCTGTTCATGCTCAGGTACACAACATCTAATAACATCATCTACTCCTTCTTTATAAAGATGTGGGTCATCCCAGAAGTAATGTCTTAAATCATAGAAAAAAATTCTTTTGTTAGTATGTGAAACTAGGTGGTATGAATTTGTAACAATATAATTGGCATAATCAGCATACTAAGGAGTACTACAAGAAGCATTTATGACAGCTAATTGTTCATCAGGAAAGCTATCATCAATAGGTAGTGGGTCATCAAGAACATTTTCTAACCTAGACAAGTTGTCTGCTACGGGTTTCTCAGCTCTCTTTCTATCAATAATATGCAAATCAAATTATTGAAGCAAGAGAACCCATCAAATAAGTCTAGATTTAGCATTTTTTTTTTCATAAGGTACTTAATAGCAGCATGATTAGTGTGAAAAGTAACTTTAGAATCAACAATATAAGATCTGAACTTATCACAAGCAAACACAACTGCTAAAAATACTTGGTTAAGATTTTTTTCAAATACATGGTTAAGATATTTTTCAAATACATGGTTATGTTTTTTCAAATACATGGTTAACATTTTTGAATGGAAACAAACATTTTTTCACGGAGAATGTAAATTATTTGTATGCACCAGGAATATTTTTAGAAACAAGTTTAATAACTTTTAGTTACATAATTCATTTTTTCAATATATGATTTTTTATGTCTACTTTTGTTTGATGTACGTTCTGCATTTCCTCGTATACAACAAGAATATTTTCCATACATGTTAACATTTTTTAAATACATGGTCAACATTTTTTTCATACATACTGTATATTTTTTGTATTTTTCTCGTATTCATGAGGACATTTTTCTATACATATTTAACATTTTGAAATCCTTGATTAACATCTTATAAATATTAGATTTGTTTTTTAAAATGCTGGATTAATATTTGAAAAATTATAGATTAATATTTTAAAAATGGTTAATTCATATTTTTCAAATTCATGATCAACTATTTTGATACACATTCTATATTTTTTAATACATAATAAACATTTTTTCTATACATATTTTACATTTTTCAAATGCTTGATTTACATTTTTCAACAAAAATATGTAAAGTGTTTTTATATATACATTTATAATATTTGGAATTATAAGAAAAATAAGAAATAGAAACAAAAAACATGAAAAGGGAACATAAAAAAACGAGGCGAGGCTGCTCTACATCTCTCTGTAAGCGAGACATAGGCACGCCCCTAGATTCCCTCAAAAAAAAAAGGTGCACCCCTACACCTCTCCTTGTCCTTTTATAGCGGGCAACAGGGAACACCACAAACAATATAACTGGGCCGGCCAACTAATTTGCATGTTAGAAAAACAGTCATGAGCGGCTAGCCGATAGAATGCCTGCACGTACTAACCATGAGGGTACTAGAATACAAAATTCTAAAATTTATGATTCTAAAATCAAATAGAAAAATCAGGGTCTGTTTTATATAGTTGCTCATGTAATTGTTTTTGCATAATTTTAAAAACTATGTACATAAAAAAAATATTCATACATTTTTAAAAAGTTCTCTTTATATATGAAAATGTTCCTGCAATTTTACAGAAGTGTTCCACATTTCCCAAAAATGATCATGTAATCTAAAAAGCTGTCTTATATGTTAAAATGTTCAAGAAGTTTTGAAAAGATACATATATAGTTTTAATTATCATACATTTTGGAGAACGTTCATGTAACTGAAAAAGTGTTGACTTGTTTTCCAGAAGTCAGCACATAGTTTGAAAAAAATGCTATTACAGTTAATACAGTTAAAAAGGTGTTCACCCATTTTAAAAAAATCACATATTTTGAGAGAAAACTATCATACAACTAAAAATATTTTCATTCATTTACAAAATTTGTTCACGTATTTTAAAACATGTTTGTGAAATTTCATAAGTGTTAACGTATTTTAAAAAAAAACTGCATGTCTCAGAAAAACATATATGTTATTAAAAATTTATTTCTCTAAAAAAATAACAGAAGAGAAAAAAAGTAAGAGAAAGAGAAAAGCCACAAACAAAAAAAGAATAAAATTTAGAACAGGAAAACACTGGAAAACCGGCTATAGCCGTTCCCAGAAATAAAACCTCAACAAAATATCAAATGTGACATGCAGCCTATCCACCTCAGCAAACTCTCATCATCTCCCGCAGCACCCATTTCAGGTGAGCTTCCTTCTCGAATGCAGATGCGGCGACCCGGTGTTTGTGATGTTTCCGACCGAGTATTTAGGATTGTTTCATAGAGTAGAAATACATTTCTATTGGGCTGCGCGGTGTGGATGTTTCGGTTCCTTTGAAGTGGAAATTTCTCGTGCTATGACCCCTGTTGAAAATGTCTAATAGAGTGAATTGAGCGGAATTGCGTGTGAAGGGACCAATTATGTTGCTGATTGCAGCAAGATAGTGCAGTTTTTTTGTTTTCCCCAAAAAAGGAAGTTAGATTTCACCTTTGCGTTTCCAAATCAAACAAGCTATCCCTCTTTCAAACTCCTTTATCATACAAAGCTTGGCCACAAGGAGCGCACTATACATGGGGAGATTGACCACGATCGGCTCCTCTTCCGTCCTGTGTAACCGGCATCTATTGAGCTCATCGTCATCCCCCACCTCTAACCACCAATACATCAGTACGTCTCATCCCCTCCCTTCCACAAGGAGTGCATGGGGAGATTGACCTCAAAGTCCTAGATTGGCTATGGTCAATTCCCCGAAAGTATGCAGTTTCCATTTTCCTTTGTCATGTGCATGACAACAAAAAAGAGATTAGTGTTAGATTCTCATGTACCAGATTCAGTTGTTTGCATCGGAGTTGTTTGTATTTATCAGGAGGAAGAGGTCAGTTTGTCCCATCCACACTTAATTGAGTACAATTTCGAATTGATTTTTATTTTTAAAAAATTTAAAACTGCAGGACGCATGTTCATCTCCCTGAGCCTGCACAGTGAATGATAATGGTTGTTATGATGATACATAAAGAGATCCTGCCGCCATGACGCAGCGCAACACACCCTTAACAAGTGCGTCGGCCTCTACTACGACGGCATCAAGTCCCTCATGCTCTTTGATGGCCAGAGCTTGAGGTACACGCCGCCCGGCTGCTCCTTCCATGGCCTGGTCGTGGGGTTTTCTTGGAGGGCGTTCCATCTACCATGATGCGCCTCCATACGTGAGTGCACTGAGAATGATGCCTTGCTTGAAATCGATCCTGCACCGGCGTCGACATCTCCGGTACTGTACATGGTACTTAAATCGTTTCCATACGGCTGTACCTCATCCGCTCACTGTCTCCTCAATGCACATATTCTTTGCCTGGAATTTCTTTTATTGACGCTGTTGTTTCTCAAGGCGCAACACTGGACGGAAGCTACAAGCAAAAATTGTTTGGTACATCACTCCTATTTCTCCTTGCAATGATTTTTGCTTTCCATTTATTTATATACAATCTAGATCATATTCATGTCCTCTATTGGTATCTCATTTTTATTTTTATCTTTTTCATTTGTGTATTTTATATTCAAATATGGAAACCCCTTTTCTCTTTCATTTTGGTTCAGTCAGGATCTCCACAAATTTGAAGTGAAGCTGCAGTGAAGGAAATATGATGAAACTATTTCCAGTATGTAATCATAGCAGGTATCAGCTTCGATGAGATGCCTTCTATCTTTTCTTTTGTTGCCCGTAGAACATACATTTCAGCTTGAACATCAAATACTAAACAGCAGGCTAGAAGGTAGTACCTTGACCTCTCTTTTACCTGGAGCAATAGTTCTACGGCTGTACAACACACACTTTTGCTACTGCATGCTTTCATAGGTAATGCATAGTTTTATTTCGTAAGGTGGACATGTTAGTAATCAACATGATCTCATTTATTTGATTCTTCTCTTCAGGTTAGGTCCATTCAGTTCTGACAACTTATGTTATCACGTATCATCAAATATCTTCTGCTATGCCGAGCTGTTTGCCAGATGTTTTGGCAGTCAAATACCTTTATCTGCGCTCAAGTAGCAGGTGCCAAATTCCCTCTCTTTTTGGCTTGATACTGTATGCATGATTATTCTGCTTTAAAACAATTTTGAGCTATTAGTCTCTATTTCTCCCTAAACTATATTAATCGCTGAATGGGGTTCCCTGTCTTTTATATTGAAGATCACGCATCTCTACCAAGTGATAGCACATAACATGGAACCAATGTTAACAGTTTCAGATACTTGGCATGATCGTGTGTTTGACAAGATGGTAGGATCAGTAAAGCTCTCTATTCAGATCTAGGAAAGAATTCTCTGCCTAGAACATATTAGTCTCTCTTCCTATGTTATACTATTGGATGGGAATGGGTAATCAAATTCAAGAACAAACCTATTTAATGCTAAACACACTTTTTAATGGTTTGTACTTTCCAAATGTCGTGGTTAGTTAGAGTCAGACTAAGTTATGCTTTATTCACTTGCTCTTTGTGTGATGCCCCTTGCAATTATGAAGGGAAAATACCCAATTAGCAAAGATATTATTTGCATTACAGTGCATCTGACTGAAGGCGGCCTAAATCTGCGGCTAATTTACAGTGCATTTACCACTCCGCCAGAAAAAATAGTCCAGTCCTCTACCACGAGCCCTGTCACTAATATTTTACGATTATTTGCATACAAGTTGATTTATGAATGTCAGAAGGCTGCAGAGATCAAGTTGTGTTGATGTTCACACAACACTTCATGCCTGGATAAGAAATGAACTAGATTAATGTGGTATATAGAGGTTTGCTATTATATTTATATATCAACATTTTTTGTAACGGTATAGTTCCTTTTTTACACATGACTTTTGAGATTCATGTGCTTATGCCTCTTTAACTGTAATGTCAAAAACACTTTAATGATACTTACATGTCTTTAATTGATGGTAGCACATGTTCCCGCAGCAACGCGCGGGGTATCATCTAGTAACAAGTACATCTTCTGTCACAATGTTTCTTAGTAGAGGAAATAATTGTGCGTTTCTGGCATATGGCATCAAGGTTATTATAAAGCCAAGTGCCACTCAACACAAAAAATTAAATAAAATTAAATTGGTTTCATAAATCGAAGATATATATGCTTCAAGTATCACATAAGTGACCACAGTCCAATGGAGTGAAATTTTGTTTGCGGATCATACACCAAATCATATGATTGATGCGTACAAGTGCTAGTGGTAGGTTGTCACTCTCAACTGACTCTCTTTTCCTTGTAGACATAGCTTCTAGTGATGTAGATATAGAGCGCAAGCTCGGCGGCACTTAGGCCAGCGAGCAACCAGTAGAAGTAGTCGAGGTGGGCGCGATTGAGGTTGTCAGCGAACCAGCTTTCGCCGCCACCGCTGCGGGTGATGTAGTCGATGAGTGATATGAGAGCGCCGCTGATGAAGCCGCCGATTCCCATCACGCTATAGAAGAGCGCTATGCCAAGGCTGCGAAGCCCACTGGGCATTTGGTCATAGAAGAACTCTTGCATCCCGACTAACACAAACACGTCGGCCACCCCAATCATCACATACTGCGGAACCAGCCATGCCCAGCTCATCGGTATCGTCGCCTTGGCGTTGTCAACCAGGTTGTTCTCCCGTGCCATGTCCAACCTTTGGATCTCCACCAATGCCGCAACACACATGGCGACCAACGACACAACCATGCCCGTACCTACTCGCTGCAATAGTGTCAACCCCGATGGGGTACCCGTCATGCAACGTAGTGCCGGAACTAGAACACGGTCATAGATGGGCACAAACAGCAAGCCGGCTACCGGCCAAAACGCCTGCAATGTGGCTGGAGGTAGCTCTAGGCCACCAATATGACGATCTAGGGAGCGTCCCTGCTTGTTAAAAAGTGTCATGATCTGCGCGATCACCACACCATAACCTAGGCATGCCGCCCAGATCGGCAGTAATTGTAGCACGCAACGCGCCTCCTCCAAGTTGGTTGCGGCATCTTCATCTTCATGTTGATGCCTTTTAGCATAGAAGCAGAAGCTTGAGTTCCTAGCAAGCGCAAAGACACTACGACCAAGACGAGCAAAAGGGTTATCCAAGAAAGTGACAGATGCATGGAGGCGGTAGGTGGGAATGCCAAGGAGGAAGACAACAAAAGCGCAAATCATGACGATGCAGAGCGTGCCAAAGCCAATTCCCCAACCAAGATTCTCCTGGATGTAGCTAATAACGATGACGGCGAAAGTGATCCCAATGGCTATGGAGAAGTGCCACCAGTTGAAGAAGGAGCTCCGGGCGGTGAGCTCCCTAGGGTGGTTGGGGTCGAATTGATCTGCGGCGAAGGCAAGGCCACAAGGTTTGCCGGCACCCTGCGCGAGGGCGATGAGATAGAGAGCGGCATAGAAGAAGGACGCCTCCAGCGAAAAAGGGCGAGACGAGGAGTCTTTGTCGAGGGTTGCAGGCGGTCGCTGAGACAGGAGTGCGGATGCTAGAGTGATCATGCCATAGCCCTGCATGTACATGAGTAGTTTAGACTTGTGAGTGTTTGTGGAATAAATGGTCGAGAAGCACTTCTTAGTGTGAAATGCACATATTACCTGCCATACTAAAAGCTAAGGCGGACCTAAAGCTATCACTAATAATCTCAAACTATGTTGATTATGGTACAGCTACATTCAGAATTTAAAAATATTGCTATACAGTTTGGAGCAAAATGCCCACTTACAAACATGGGGAAATAATTCGTACAGTACAAACTTGGGCGAGATGAGATCTGATAGCGACATTGATGACCTAGCCGAATTGATGCAGGTTTGCTTACAGTTAATTGGGGCCAACTAGCTAGAAGAGTGTGTACTGACAACAAAGAAGGCAGAACACCATTGATTGGCAGGTGATGGGGCGGCAGATTTTTAAATAGACGAGTTTGACAGCCTACTCTACTGTAGGATGCTGGTGCATTAAGTTCAAATTAAGATAAGCCTAACAAACCAGACAGCTGGATGAACAGGTAGTAATTCTAGGTTTGACGTTTTGTTTATACTATCAAGGCGGATTATCTTATTTTTAGGAAAACGTTTCCAGACGGCACCTGTCTGAAAACGTTCCGCCGGACGTGCGCGGGCCCTGCGATCGCTATCTATCGTGCGAGTGGCAATGAGAGTACCCTTTGGAATAAAAACAAGGCGACGAGAGCACTGCTTCCAATCACTGCTTCCAATCGTTCGTTTCCCTCATCTTCTTCTTCCCCACGACACGGACACCGGGGCTCGCGCACCACGCACCACCAGGCACCAGCCCCCGCACGCACCACCAGCACACACACGCCTCTGGCCGCGACCGCGGCACCCTCCGCCATGCGCGCGCCCTGCAAGCCTTTCCCCCCCTCTCTGTTCCTCCACACCTCCTTCTCCTCCTCACGGAGCACGCCACCTCTGCTTAGTTTTTTTGCTGGAAGTGGCTGGAGTGGGAGCTGGAAGCAGCATCCTTTTTTGTTGCAACCGGCCATCGCCGGAGTTGGAACCATCACTGTTTTGCTGGAATCGGCCGGAGAGGGAGCTGGAGCTGGCATTTAGTTTTGTTGCAACGGGCTACGTGAAAAGCTTCAACCGGTGGCGAAAAAAGTTTCAACCATAGACGACGGAAGCCATGGACGACGACAAAAAGCTGCAACCTGCTCCGCTGTTTGCTACAACCGGCTTCTTTTTTGCTACAAACAGAGGATGGCCATGGGGCACTGAGCATGGTGACCACAGTCGACGAGGACAGGCGGCGCTGCTCCAAGCAACAATCGGCGTTGTGGTTTTTTTGCTACATGCTACAACCGGCATTGCAAATTGCTACTATCGGCGTCCCATCTGGCTACAACAGACATCATGGTTTGCTACAAACAGTACCGTGAGATGCTACAACCGACAATGGTACTGGTACAAAATGTTAGAGTTGTGTCGAATATTATTGTACAAGGTAGGTTACAGTTGGACTTGGTTTTAAACTGTGTGTAGACAGGGTAGGAATTGTGTCCTAATAGGACACTTGTATCCTAGGCCTCTCATATAGCGAGGGTAGACACACGATGTAACATATGCCAACATAATAGCACAGGCACGCAGGGGAGCCGACGGCGTGTGCCAGCGCCCGGGCGATCGAGGTGCGGTATTGTAGCGGTGTCATGGGGAGGAGTACCCGTAGTCAGGCCCCGGGGATGTAGCCATATCGGTGAACCTCGTTAACAAATCTCGGTGTCGTGCTCGTGTGATTGCTTGGTCCTCGGTTAATCGACGGTGCGCCTCGGATTTATTCTAACAAGTGGTATCATGAGCTAGGTTATTCGGAGGCTGCGGTTTGTTGATCTAGAGGATGGATTGAGGTCGAAGTTGCGGGTACGAAACCGACGAGTTCTTCATGGAAGCTAATCATATCGAGTTTTGATGATGTGGCTGGTCCGGAACGAAGACATATCGGCGTGAGTTGCAATAAGCGGCATGTAAATCGAAGCTATCAGAAAGTGGCACGCGGCGGCGTCAGCGTGGAACTCGGCGGGATTCCGATCGGACTCGGAGGGTCTGGCGACGTGTACGTGGGAGGTCTTCGTGCGCGATGGATCGATCTGTTTAGAATTGAGATCGAGAGACAATCGAGAGAGACAACAAATGATTCAAGTGTTCTTTATTCATCATGGATGTACACTTATATACAAGGGGAACGGACGCGTCCATGGGACGCGACGGTTTGCTAAGGCGCCTCCTCGGGAGGCAACTGCCGATATGGGAAGCGGGGATTATCCCTTAATAACCACTGGGTTATTATTTTCAACACCCCCCCTAATCACCGCTTGACATAAGAATCCATTATCTTGATTAAGTCTCCTCCAAAAACCCCGTGGAAAAATGTGAGGAGTAGTGTAGTATGTGCTGTTAAAACTCCTTCAAACCCAGTGGGAAAATAAGGAGAAAATGATACAACACATAATGATTATTGCCTCTGTTAACTCAATATGAAATATATATTCATAGAATTTAGAGGACAATAAATATGTCGTATATACTTTCCCAAAAACCCCGATGGGAAAAACAGAAAGTATGACATATGATCTCATGTTGATATTACCTCATTAAAAACCTTAATGAGAACCTGTATAGTAAACTCATGAAGGTAAAAAGAGTATAATATGATGCATTGAACATGAACAATTTAGGAAGATACTCCCCCTGATTCTTGCAAATTCCAAAGCCGTCACATACCAATTCCATGAACATGTTTCTAGAATGTAAAAGTTGGTAGAGACTTGGTGAACAAATCAGTTGCATGATTTCACTTGCAAGATATGCAATATAAAGATATTGCTTATTAGTAACATGTTTGCATCCGGGCAACACAAGCAACATTATCTTTGAGATAATGGTTGGTGGATGTACCCATGAGGTCTGTTTTGAAGACTCTTCCTGAGAGGGCTACCACACCTAGTAGGAACACTAAGCTTGTCTACGATCTGACATAGTGGGGATCTGATCGATGTATCCAATGATTTCGGTGTTCACATTTCTGTGAAACTGAAAAACCAGGACAAGATGTTTGATGCCTTGGAGATATCGAAAGATATTCTTGAGTGCCAACCAATTGTGTTTGGTGGATCCAATGGCATTATGGAACGTTGAGTCCCAATATCTCATTTCCATCATCTCTTGGTCTAAATAGACCTTTCTCTATGCCTAGAGAATGAACTACCATGAGAGTTATGGATGGATAAGATTTGTCCACAATGAATTTCTCCAATATATTTTGGATATAGACAACATAGTATACCATAATGTATGAATGAAGGTGCTGAAGTTGTAGTAACGAGCGATATTTTGGTTTACCCAAATCCTTCTTTTTAAACTCCGTCATTTAGATGATTACATGTGTCGTCATTGCAGACACACAAACATGGATAATCATCATTGTAGGAGTAATCCTTGTGAATAAGGAACTCACTACGTCGGTTGTACCAAAAGTACCGACAATAATAATAAGTCATATGGTGACTTATTGATTTTACACGATGTATGTTGCATTTTGTACTTCGATTCAGAATTGAGGTTCCACCGGGAACCATCTATATCTGAATCTAGTGATCTACATGGATATGTAATCACTACATCTATCAACTGCAGAGATAGATGATTTTGAACTGCCAATGATATAAGTTATCGGAATGAGATCCCACCTTTGGAGAATAATTGGGTATCTGCGTGAACCCTTGTGCTACAATACTTGCTCCCTGTTTCACCACCTTGTTGTTCTCAATTCTGTTTCCAGAAGAAAACTGGTGTAGGTATTGCTTATGAATACCTTCCCATTATTGAGCAAGATCATTTCTATCTAGATTATACCCTTTGCTTGAGTTCAGTCCGAGTGTTGTTCACATTTTGCCATGGCCATGGTCTTTGGATCTGAATCATTTGAAAGGTTTTGCAATCTAGTTGAGAAATGTATGTCGACAATTGTAGACTTCCAGTTATATGATTCTCCAGAATCTATATATCAATATATAGTTGATGGAAATATCGTTACCCATGGTGACTGCTCGCGATTTCCCAATGCGATTGAGTCGGGTATTCCGATGTCCTGGTCATTGTGTGCACTATGACCTGGGTTGGTGGAGGTTTCCCGTCCACTGGGTGTATACTACCCATTAGGTGTCTGCCAATGTAAAGTTAACTTGCATTTACTGATTCACAGGCCTTGATATCCTTGCTTGCGAGAAGTGGAATCCTGATGTACTTCTGCCATACATCTCCCCTTGTTGCTTTGAACGGGGAGTGGAGTGGAGTGGATTTTGTTGGTACCTCCACTCTTTCAGGCGTACTTTTGCAGGATTGTAGGATTGTGTGACACCTTTATAGTCAGTAAATGAATCTGGCAGGTTATTTGCAATGTGTTGCAAATCTTCTGAACGCATGGTTCAGATCTTTGAGTACGTGGATTTGAGGCAGAAATGTGTTGACCATTCCACTAATTTCCTGGCATTCTTTATGGTATTTGAAATCTCCCCCTAATACCTGGAAATGTTCCTCATTGAATCAACATACTGGCCTTGAATAACTCCCCATGCGAGGGGCATGAGGTATTGACGGAAATACAGTTATTCCTCACATAGATCCCAACTATATGTTGAGGGGCCAATGATGTATGCCGGGGTGGTGATATCGGTGTGTAACCGAATTACCGCAGATGGGAAATACTTGGTAGATTTCCACGTATCAAAGCTAGAGGGGAATAATATTATGCAGTTTGGTCATGAGCGTGTAAAAGTACATGACTCCAACGTAAAGTTGGTGAGTTGCAATTCCGGAGTAAAGATAATGCAATGAGCTTAACTCTTTGGATAAAGGATTCTACCAAACCATTTTGAGTCTAGACATTAGGACAAATTGCTAAACTTCAATCCAAGGGCCATAGAGAAGGCACTCAAGGAGAATTCTGCAATGTTATCCATTCGATTTGCTTGAAATCGATGTCAGGATAATGAGCCAATGGTTTCATGTGGAAAAACCACACTTGGGACCATCATATAGATGTGTCTTTTAGAACCATGAAACACCTGAATAGTCTAGTCAATGGATGGGAAGAGCCACTTACCTCAACTTGATGCATTCAAGGAGTCTGAGTGGTTCAGCGTAGACTTTAAGGTGTGCGAGCCTTAAAATTTTCCTCCCTGTGTCACATGTAGTGCACACAAAATCCAAATATTGTTAGAATTTAGCATCATAATAATCATAAACCATTGGAATTGCTGATAGTTTCAGTTTCAAACCAATGTCAATGATGACCAAAGCAGGAATGCCAAGTTTGTCATGCAAAAGACACTCTGGAAAACTATCTCATAAGCAACATGTGCTACGGGTTTTGTAGTATGTGTAGTACAACCCAGATGATACATAGAGAATGTGCATATGTATAGAGTTTGTGGTGCATATGTCCACAAGGCACATATCATTTTTCATCGGATTGACTCCCGTAGAAATCTATATATAGACATGAAGATTCTCAATATGAAAATCACTGTCAGATATATAGAATACATACAAATGTATTTGTACCAAAAGTGCTGATACAATATATTGTGATATACAATATATGATGACAACAATACTTATGTTGTTGTTACAACATCGTAAATGGACATTAATTATATTGACCACTCAGGAGATTGAAAGACTATTCATAATCTCCAAATATATCGGTTGAGGCATATTCAACCATCACATTCTCTGAGCCCATAAGGTCCCGTCACAGCTGGTGATGTCGGATTGAAGGTTGAAGTAAGATTCAAACCTTTGCCCTTGAGGTTCATTGTATCCCAGGAATTGCTGATACAGAATAACCAGATGCTGACTAGAGGTGAATCCAGGATTGCACACATTATCCCACGAGACACAAGAGCGATCATGATGTCCATGGCCCAGATAGAACAGTGGTGGCCACTTAGGGCGAAAGCCTCAAATTCTATAACCATATGTTACCTCTATGGGTAAAACAGAGATAATTAATTTACAGCCAGTAAATTAAATACCATCATGGTTGATGTTGTAATTAACTTAGCAAAATCAATGGGTATTTCAAGAAGTTATCTTGAAACCATCAATGTGAATCTCAAATTGCTAAGTATGACACCTTGAAGATAATCTCCAAAATGGAGTGGGTCTCGCAGCATAGGGAGTATAATCTGATGAAATCAGTAGATACTCACTCACAATGCCTTATGTCATGACTTAGTAAAATGCGTGGGAGAGCACTTTGTAAAACAACCATAATGTCGAAACGAAAAGATGTGGGCTTTATCAGTAATCATCGATAATCTGCGTAGGCAGTAGATCCATATGACTACCTTGTGATCCCAAGCATCAATTTGACGAAATCACTTTGAATTTTGCATCTGTATTTAAAAGGAATTGAAAATCTCAATTGCAAATAGAAGTATTAATCTCGACATGTGTTTAACATGGAAATAAATACATCATAGATATATTCCGGAATACATCGTACTCAACGGAGAAACAGTACTGCGGAGGTACTGAATTTATCTTTGCAAGAGATGAGAAATCTCAATTGCAAATGAACGTAATTAATCTCAACACGTGGTAAACGTGGAAATATATTACATCAACTTAAGATCTGGAATACATCTCGGTACTCAACAGATATACACTACTATTGTAATGAATAGTAATGATGTTGCAAACTTGATGTTCAAGTGAAAAGCTTGAATTGTATAGATCTCAAAATAAAATGAGATGATCTTGTATCAAGTTGCAAGATAATTCAGCAAAATGAATTAATATTTTGCGAGAGAAAATTAATCTCAATCGCAATGAGATTGTTTTGCGAGAAAAATTTCTCAATCGCAAATCAACATTGTTGTGCGAGTAAAATTTAATCTCAGTCGCGGAAAACATGTTCTAGAGAATTTAGTCTAAAACAGGGGGGGAAATCACGGCTAGAAGTGTTGCTAGAACACTAATCTACTAAAATGCTGAAATATACAGACTAAGATTAATAAGCAGCGGCTGCACCATGTGTACATGGGCCAAACAGAGGAGCCCACTATAGGCTGCGTGTACGCACGAACCCACACCACGATAAGAAGGATAAGGTTCCAGAGGACTGATTCGTATTGTCCCCAATCCATCAACCGACGGAGGCTACCACGTGAGTCTGCTGCCATGCCGCTCCAGCGGCACTCACCGGCGGCGAGAGGAGATCCCGCCACGCTCGTCCTCGGAGGAGGAGTCACCGGGGAGATGGGTGCCGGGTACGACGCCGTTGGAGGCGCCATTCGCGAGCCCGAGCGCCGCTGGGCTCCATGTGTCAGCGCCGGGGCCAGGTCGCCTCTGCGCCCGTGAGGGCAAGGCCGATGGCCGAGCGCGGGGCGTGCCGGGAGGGGCAGCGCCGGGGCCAGGACGCCTTTGCGCCTGATGCCCGTCGCTCGTGCGCCGGATCACGCGGCCGAGGGCGGTCTCCCACCATTGGACGCCGATGAGGCGCCCTGACAATGGGGCCCGAGGGTTCGACCGCCGACGTTCTTCGCGACGAGACTGTCCCTCATAGAGGAAACAAAGGTAAAGCGATTTAAGAAATCAACGCGTGTACCTTTTCCGTTTTCTTCCCGATCCGTTCCTTGGTGGATCTCGATTTGCACTCTTGCCCTGATGGGAGACAATGAATTCTCGGTTTAAACCTCCAATCTTTTGATCGATGGATGCCATCTCCCCTGTTCTTCATTCATTTTCTGTTCTTCGTGGCCTTGTTTCGCCTGCAGGAATTCATGGCCACAGCGCGTTGCAGAAACGCCGGTCGTGAGGGCCGCCGTGGTAGCGAGCACCACCAAGCGGACGAACTCGTGACCGAGCGATGCTGTAGGGGGAATCGTCGCGCAGATGGAATCGCTCCGCCGGGAGCGTGCTGATAACGTGTTTAGAATTTGAGATCGAGAGACAATTGAGAGAGACAACAAATGATTCAAGTGTTCTTTATTCATCATGGGTGTACACTTATATAAAGGGGAACGGACGCGTCCATGGGACTCGACGGTTTGCTGAGGCGCTTGGGAGGCAACTGCCGATATGGGAAGCGGGGATTATCCTTAATAACCACTGGGTTATTATTTTCAACACGATCGTAGCGGTGACGGAACGTGCAGCAGGCTAGTTCTCGGCGAGATCGGATCGAGCGAACAAACCGCGCTAGGGCAGCGATGCAGTGCGGAGGCCCAAGTGCGGGGCTGCGGCCCGTGCAGCCGGGCAGGCCGCAAGGCGCGCTGGATCGAGCAGGCTGGCCGGTCCATGTGGTGATGTGCATATGTGCACAAGGCCCAGCCGAGCATGCTGGGTGGTCAGGGCGCTTCAATCTCCTATTGGACGCACGTTGCGTCAAAGTGTCGGTCTTTCGCACAAGGGGTAAGGATCGAGCGATGACCTGGGCCGGGCCCATTTACGAGTTGCAGTGTTTTCTGGTTTTGGGAACCTTCTAGAGTTTCCCTTCCAGTTTTTCTGATTTTGGGAACCTTCTAGAAGGTAGAAGGTTCCCTGAAACGGTTTTCCTTTATTTTATGGTTTTTTTTTTCTTTTTTCTGTTTATTTTTCTTCCTTCTTTTTTTTCTTTTCCTATTTTGTTTCTTTTTCCTTTTTCTTTTTCGTTTCTTTTTTATGTTTCAAGTTTTTTTAAAGAGTTCATGTTTTGACAATTGTTCGGAAACTTAAAAAATATTCATGCTTATAAAAAATTTCAAATTTTATAAAAATGGTCGTATTTTTTCAAAAACTGTTCATAAATTCAAAATCTATTTCCAATTTTCAAATTTGTTTAGGAATTTCAAGAAATGTTCCCCTTTTTCAGATATTGTTTGGAATGTTTTTGTTCTTGTATTGAAAACCTGATCACAAATTCAAAAAATGTTCTTGTTTTCGACTTGTTGGTCACGTGTTCAAAATTTGTTCGTGTTTCAATTTTGTTGGGATTTTCAGAATAGTTCTTCATTTCGAAATTTGTTCTAAAAATTTAAAATATGTTCATGATTTAAAAAATTGTTCCCATTTTAAAAAAATTGCTCATAATGCGAAAAAATTTCATGTTTACAAAAATGTTCAGAATATTAAAAATTGTCCCTGTTTTCAAGTGATGTTTGCATTTTTTTTAAATGTTCAGGAATTTAAAAAAATGTTCCTGCTTCTCTAAAATTGTTCAAGAATTCAAAAAATGTTCCATTATCAAAAACTGTTCAGAATTTTAAAAACTGTCTCACAAATTCAAATATTGTTTGTTTTCATAAAATGTTCGGGACTTTTAAAAAAAGTTCAACAATTCAAAAAGAGTTCCCATTATCAAATTTTGTGCTCAAAATGCAATAAGTGTTTGAGTTTTTAAAAAATGTCAGGAATTTCAAAAAATGTTTGCACTTTGCAAAATTTGTCCCCATCATCAAATATTTGTTCTCAAAATTCAATAAATGTTCGTGTTTTCATCAAATGTTCAAGAAATTCAAAATTCTTTCTGTCGAATAATGTTCACGTTTTTATTTTATTTTTTGAAAATTTGAAAAACTGTCCGAGTTCTTCAATAAATTATCTGATTTTCAAACATTGTTCGTTGTAAAAAAAACAATTTCCGAATAAAGTTCGAAAAAAAAATCAAAAATCTGTCCGGATTCTGCTTTGAAATTAGTTCTTATACGATCACGCTCCAATTTTTACATGAAAGTTTGTTAGCTCCACAGGTTAGCTTCACTCGTACATAAGAAGGAGGTCCAAAGTTTGAATCCTATGCTAGATTTTGCGTGCTTTCTTTTTTCTTTTTAACATCGCTGCGCTAATGTACAGCAAACAGGCGCGCTCGCTACAGCACCCTCTATTAGGCCGGCCCACTCGCGGGGTGCCTGCGTGCGTCGCGTGGTTGTTCGACGCAAAACGCGTCGAATAGGAGCTCCCCTGATGTGCACAGGGAGCCATGGGACAGCCTGCGGGCTGGAAAGCTGCGGGCCGGACGTGCAGCAGTGTACGAGATTTGTTGGTTAAAAAAAGAAAGGCTTGAGTGCCTGGCGTCACATGCAAACGAACGTGCTTGGTGTCCAGGAGCAGTTGGAAGATGAAATAGCTTGTCTTGGCTGCTAGGGGTACACGGACAAGTGGTAGCAATGAATAAGGAAAATAATTTTGCAAGGAATCAGGTTTGCACGAAAGGTTTTTCTGTCAAGATTGCTAACAGGGTTCAAAGAGTATGTGGCGAGGATGGCGACGTGCGTATAAGGCTTGGAGGAGTCTGGAGCACGCCGTGGCAGGATCATGCATACACAGGGTGTCAAGCAATGCATAAAGATGTGCGGGCGGACATGACGCAGGGTGGAGCATGGTTGTAGTCGGATAATTTCGGCTGGGTCGGACTGGACAGTCTGATGGATTGACATGGATGTTAGTCAAAGCAGAAGACGGTAGTGATTTCAGCGACGACGACATAGGAGCGTGATGTTGATGGTAGCCGACTTCTGGGGCGTGGAAACACGTGGTGCAGGCCTGAGGGCTTGTGCGGCTTCGACAGACTATGGCGCGGGGTTGATTCAAGACGGTGCACATGAGAGCTTGGAGTCGACGGGGCGCGGGAGGGTGGCACGTACAACCACCATGGAGTCATGTTGAAGGTGGAGTTGGAGTCTGATGGATGACTTCACTCTGAGCTGATGGAGGAGCCACGGCGTAAGTTAATGGAGAGTCGAAGCCTATTTCAGCGGGAAAGCGAGAGACACATGGATCGGACTGGGGCCCAGTGGTCTGATGGAGGCGTGATACTCGACATCGGTCGGTGATGATCGGTGGTTCTCTGCAGTGGGGGTTGAGTGGTGTGGGTTCGCGACCCTGGAGACTCGATCAGGACAGCAGAGGCTCGGCGCGGTGATAGCGACGAGGCGTGCGGTAAGCACGGGACATAGCGACAGGCCAAGGCACTGGTGGTCAGACATGTGGTCAGATAAATTGTGCAGGGGTGCTGAAGCAATCTTGATGAGTACCGGATTCAAGTTGGTGACTGGGTCTATCGGTGCCGGAAGATGGACAGGAGTTGACCATGGAGAATCTGAGAAAGTGACGGACAGTCTGAAATTGTCAAAAGCTGAGAGAGTACATGGCCGTATATTCTGTGTTGTTCAGTGCACATGGCAAAGTGCGGATGACAAGTACAGAAGGAGGTGGAGTGCTATAGCCGTGGGACATGTCAAAGACTATCCGGGAAGAAGGGTGAGACAACTATGAATTTGACTCAGGATGACACAGGGCGACGGTGAAATTCCTTCAAGTTTCAGACGGACGGTCAAGAAAGAGCGGTGATGTTGAATTCAGGTAACTCTTATATGTGGCGTCCAACATGCGAGTTGTTCACTTTCACGCAGGCAGTGGTCGGTGTGTGATGGCGTTGAACGGATTCTCCAAAAGTTGGGAGCACAAAGTAGAGTAATAAGGAACTTAATTTTGCTCGAGTGTTGACTGTGAAGAAGACGAGAACGGACTACAGTTGCATGTGGAGTCAAATGGAGTCTGGGAGTAGCAGCGGTGCTCATGGCATATCAAGTCCAATGTACATGGAGGTTCGACGCATGATGAATCCAAGGTGGTGGAGAATATTCGCCAAGGTGGAGTTTGTTTGAGTTTTGTGGAATATTATTGTACAAGGTAGGTTACAGTTGAACTTGGTTTTTAACCGTGTGTAGACAGGGTAGGAATTGTGTCCTTATAGGACACTTGCATCCTAGGCCTCTCGTATAGCGAGGGTAGACACACGATGTAACCTATGCCAACATAATAGCACAGGCACGCAGGGGAGCCGACGGCGTGTGCCGGCGCCCGGGCGGCCGAGGTGCGGTACTGTAGCAGTGTCATGGGGAGGGGCGCCCGTAGTCAGGCCCCAAGGATATAGCCATATCGATGAACCTCGTTAACAAATCTCGGTGTCGTGCTCGTGTGATTACTTGGCCCTTGGATAATCGGCGGTGCACCTCGGATTTATTCTAACACAAGATGCTACGGTCGTCGATGGCCGTGCACGGGGACAAGGACGACGACGCGGCAGCTGCGAGGCTGCCGATGAGGATTTTTCATGCTGGAACCGGCGAGGATTCGTGATACAAGCTTCATGGATCGGGTTTTTTCAAGCGTGAGGAGAAGGTTGTGTGAGGGCGGCGAGCCCGGGGTGTGCGGCATTGCTTCGGACCAGGTCGCCTCACGGGGGATTACGGCGGCAGGGTCGACGGTGCTCGCTGCAGCCTCCTCCTCTCTCGCTCCTATGCGCGGCGCTACGATCTTTTCAGGAAGACAATGGAGAAGAAGGACGAAGTGACGAGGCACATCTGACAGCTAGCAGTGTAGAAGTAGTCGAGGTGGGCGCGATTGAGTTTGTCAGAGAACCAGCTTTCGCCGCCACCGCTGCGGGTGATGTAGTCGATGAGTGATATGAGAGCGCCGCTGATGAAGCCGCCGATTCCCATCACGCTATAGAAGAGCGCTATGCCAAGGCTGCGAAGCCCACTGGGCATTTGGTCATAGAAGAACTCTTGCATCCCGACTAACACAAACACGTCGGCCACCCCAATCATCACATACTGCGGAACCAGCCATGCCCAGCTCATCGGTATCGTCGCCTTGGCGTTGTCAACCAGGTTGTTCTCCCGTGCCATGTCCAACCTTTGGGTCTCCACCAATGCCGCAACACACATGGCGACCAGCGACAGAACCATGCCCGTACCTACTCGCTGCAATAGTGTCAACCCCGATGGGGTACCCGTTATGCAACGTAGTGCCCGAACTAGAACACGGTCATAGATGGGCACAAACAGCAGGCCGGCTACCGGCCAAAACGCCTGCAATGTGGCTGGTGGTAGCTCTAGGCCACCAATATGACGATCTAGGGAGTGTCCCTGCTTGTTAAAAAGTGTCATGATCTGTGCGATCACCACACCATAACCTAGGCATGCCGCCCAGATCGGCAGTAATTGTAGCACGCAACGCGCCTCCTCCAAGTTCGTTGCGGCATCTTCATCTTCATGATGATGTCTTTTAGCATAGAAGCAGAAGCTCGAGTTCCTAGCAAGCGCAGAGACACTACGACCAAGACGAGCAAAAGGGTTATCCGAGAAAGTGACACGCGGATGGAGGCGGTAGGTGGGAATTCCAAGGAGGAAGACAACAAAAGCGCAAATCATGACAATGCAGAGCGTGCCAAAGCCAATTCCCCAACCAAGATTCTCCTGGATGTAGCTGACAACGATGACGGCGAAAGTGATCCCAATGGCTATGGAGAAGTGCCACCAGTTGAAGAAGGAGCTTCGGGCGGTGAGCTCCCTAGGGTGGTTGGGATCGAATTGATCTGCGGCGAAGGCAAGGCCACAAGGTTTGCCGGCACCCTGCGCGAGGGCGATGAGATAGAGAGCAGCATAGAAGAAGGACGCCTCCAGCGAAAAAGGGCGAGACGAGGAGTCTTTGTCGAGGGTTGCAGGCGATCGCTGAGACAGGAGTGCGGATGCTAGAGTGATCATGCCATAGCCCTGCATGTACATGAGTAATTTAGACTTGTGACATGGATGCTGGGGGCTCCCGCACCACCAGGCACCAGCCCCCGCGTGCACCACCAGCACACATGTCTCCTGCCGTGACCGCGGCACCCTCCGCAATGCGCGCGCCCCGCAAGCCTTTTTCCCTCTTCTCTGTTCCTCCTCCACACCTCCTCCTCCTCGCGGAGCACGCCACCTCTGCTTAGTTCTGTTGCTGGAAGCGGCTGGAGTGGGAGCTGGAAGCAGTATCTTTTTTGCTGCAACCGGCCATCGCCGGAGTTGGAACCATCACTGTTTTGCTGGAATCGGCCGGAGCGGGAGCTGGAACTGGCATTTAGTTTTGTTGCAACGGGCTACGTGAAAAGCTTCAACTGGCGGCAAAAAAAGTTTCAACCATAGACAACGAAAGCCATGGACGACCACAAAAAGCTGCAACCTGCTCCGTTGTTTGCTAGAACCGGCTTCTTTTTGCTACAAACAGAGGATGGCCGTGGGGCACTGAGCGTGGTGACCACACTCGGCGAGGACGGGCGGCGCTGCTCCAAGCAACAATCGGCGTTGTGGTTTTTTGCTACATGCTACAACCGGCATTGCAAATTGCTACTACCGGCGTCCCATCCGGCTACAACAGATATCATGGTTTGCTACAAACAGTACCGTGAGAGATGCTACAACTGACAATGGTACTGGTACAAGATACTACGGTCGTTGATGGCCGTGCACGGGGACAAGGACGATGACGACGCGGCAGCTGCGAGGCTGCGGATGAGGATTTTTCATGCTGGAACCGGCAAGGATTCGTGCTACAAGCTCCATGGATCGGGTTTTTTCAAGCGTGAGGAGGAGGTTGTGTGAGGGCGGCGAGCCCGGGGTGTGCGGCGGTGCTTCGGACTCGGTCGCCTCGTGGGGGATTACGGCGGCAGGGTCGACGGTGCTCGCTGCAGCCTCCTCCTCTCTCGCTCTGATGCGCGGCGCTGCGATCTTTTCAGGAAGACGATGGAGAAGAAGGACGAAGCGAGGAGGCACATCTGACAGCTAGCAGTGTAGGAATCGTACGGTCCATCTAGGACCGGCCGAATTGTGTACCGGCGCAGAGTACTGGCCTTATTTTTAACGAGAGTCGTCGTTTTCATTGAAGTAAGACGAGTGTGGTGACTGTTAATCTAAAATTTTCGTACCACCAGTTTTGGTCATGTGCGTGAATATGTGTATAGTGTAGCTTCATGCGTCGTTTCCCAAGCAAGCAGCCTTAAGCTAACCCAAATTGGTGACGGGGTGATTTCCATAATTACCAGGACATAGAGGGTGCAGGCGAGGATGATGGAGCGGTAGCGGCCCAGCCAGGAGTCGGCGACGAAGGCACCCAGCAGCGGCATGAGCCTGGCCGTCCCCGTCCAGACGTTCACCGCCGTGGCCGCGGCCGCGTTGGAGTGGCCGAGCGGCCCCGTCAGGTACGTGATCAGGTTCGCCGACACGCCGTAGTAGGCGATGATGACGGCGACCTCCACCACTGCGTGCATCGCGCGCTGCCAGGTTAGTTAACTGGATGTAGCGCACAGCTAGCTAGCTCTAGGACATGCAGTACATACCGACGAGGAAGAGGGCGGATCTCCACCCGCCGGAGGTGGCGCGGTAGACGGCGCGGCCGCGGAAGTCGCAGACGCCGTGCAGCGGCTCATCCTTGTCCTCAAGAAAGGGAGACTCGACGTCCACCATTGCCATCTCCTAGCTTAGCTTGCCTGATCGTAGCTCGTTCGCTGTCTATATTATTGCCGGGTAGCTGGTTCTTGTCTCGGAGCAGTTCATTCGCCAGCTGGACCAGCTCGCTCTGACTGTGATGCTGCACTCTACTAGCTGGAGTAGATATTGCTTTTTTCTTGGCTGATAGGAGGCGCCTTAAAGACCGTAAAAAAAGGCCTTGAAACAGCTACTTCGGCGTTGCAGCAAAACGCTGTACGTAATCGCCAACGCTAATGCGCATTATAGGCGTTTTACGATTAACGCGTGCACTAATGGCTTGAAAAACATAATCGACACGTGCTGGCCACGTGTGCTCTGTGCAACAATACATGAAAAAGACATGTCAAACTGTTCTACGTATTTAAAAATCTCTCCCGGGGAGATCCGGACGTGGCACGGACGGTGCTCTCTGTCGGCTCGCCACTTCAATGCCGACTCCAATAAGAGCAACTCCAACGTGCCGACCCAAACTGTCTGCGCGTGTCTGTTTCGGTCGAAACGGACACAAAAGTTGGCTCAATGCGGCGACCCAAACGGACAAGTGTTTCATTTTTGTCCGCCGCGCGACCCATTCCCGCTCAAATTTGGGCCGCGTTTGCGTCGGCGCGGACACGAAATAAACGCGAGAGGCACTGCCTAGTCCTCCCGCCAGACTGCCAGTCGGCGACACAGCCACCCGATTTCTCTCCCTTTCCAAAAAAAAACTCTCCGCTCGCTCGCGCTCCCGGCCGTTCGCCATGGACGACGCGCCGACCCTCGACGCCGCTGATGGCCTCGCCTCTCTCGCCTTCGCCTGCCTCGCCTCCGCCAAAGGCAAGCCCTGTGGCACCGACCAAGAAGAAGGAGTTGACAGATGCGCAGCGGGCCATGCAGTCGGCCAAGAGGAAGGCCCGAAGGCAGGTGCAGGCCAGCAAGCTCGAAGTCGCGTCCGCCACTGCCCTAGAGAGGCCCTACTCTACCTAGGGTTAAACCCAGTCCAGCAGGGGCTCGTCGGCCTTTCCTCGTCTGCTGCTGCCAGAGTCGCCGCGCACATCCACCACGCCAACCCTCAGCTTCCATCCCCACCCGCAAGGCTCCCGTTTCTCCGGGGACTGCTCGCCGAAGGTGAGCGTGGTAGCGCCTGCCATGCCCGCGCCCATGGCCATCGAACTCAACGCCCCTTCATGGCCTGCCACGAGGGCACGGCTGACACCTTTGCTCATGGCCATGGAGGCATGGCCGACCCCTTCACGCAAGGCCAAGATGGCATGGGAAGCACTTTCGCAAGACCACGAGTTCCTAGAAGACTACGGACTAGAAGAAGGAGATGAAGTGGACATCGATAGGGAGCCTTTGTTTGCCGACGAGCTCACCACCCAAGCCAGTGCAAACAAGAAGCGCCAAAGCATTCGGACGAAGGCATACACAAAGGATGAGGCCAAACTCCTTTGTGAATGTTGGAGGGACGTCGGACAAGACCCCAAGGTCGGCGTCGAGCAAAAGGGATCGACCTTTTGGCTTCGTGTTCATTGCGGATTTCATGAACGCAAGAAGTTCGCGTTCCATTTTTGTCCGCCGCGCGACCCATTCCCGCTCAAATTTGGGCCGCATTTGCGTCGGCGCGGACACGAAACAGACGCGAGAGGCACCACCTAGTCCTCCAGCCGGACCGCCAGTCGGCGACACAGCCTCCCGATTTCTCTCCCTTTCCCAAAAAAAAACTCCCGCTCGCTCGCGCTCCCGGCCGTTTGCCATGGACGACGCCATCGCTGGCCTCGCCTCTCTCACCTCCACCTGCCTTGCCCCCCTCGCCTCCGCCAAAGTCAAGCCCTGTGGCACCGACCAAGAAGAAGAAGTTGACGGACGCTTAGCGGGCCGTGCAGTCGGCCTAGAGGAAGGGCCGGAGGCAGGTGCAGGCCAGCAAGCTTGAAGTCACGTCCACCGTTGCCCTAGGGAGGCCCTACTCTATCTAGGGTTAAACCCAGTCCAGCAGGGGCTCGTCGGCCTTTCCTCGTCCGTTGCTGCCAGAGTCGCCGCGCACATCCACCACGCCGACCCTCGGCTTCCATCCCTACCCGCAAGCCTCCCGTTTCTCCGGGGACTGCTCGCTTAAGGTGAGCGTGGTAGCGCCTTCCATGCCCCCGCCCTTGGCCATCGACCTCAACGCCACGCCTGCGGCCGGTGGATAGTCCTCTAGGGGCCATAGGAAATGCCCGCAGGAGATCCCAGCCGGCATGCATCCCGACGCCCGCAACCTGTTTGACACAATGCCGATCACGGACAACGAGACGGCCAACCGTTTCTTCATCGAGAACATCATCTTCGAAGGCGGTTTGGGCACCGCGGCCTTCGATCTCGATGAGACCCAAAGCCAAGACGGATGACGCCCCTTCATGGCCTGCCATGAGGGCACGGCCGACACCTTTGCTCATGGCCATGGAGGCACGGTCGACCCCTTCACGCAAGGCCAAGATGGCATGGGAAGCACTTTCGCAAGACCACGAGTTCCTAGATGACTACGACCTAGAAGAAGAAGATGAAGTGGATATCGATAGGGAGCCTTTGTTTGCCGACGAGCTCACCACCCAAGTCAATGCAAAAAAGAAGCGCCAAAGCATTCGGACTAAGGCATACACAAAGGATGAGGGCAAACTCCTTTGTGAATGTTGGAGGGACATCGGACAAGACCCTAAGGTCGACGTCGAGCAAAAGGCATCAACCTTTTGGCTTTGTGTTCATCGCGGATTTCATGAGCACAAAAAGTTCGCGTTGTACGAAATGAAGAGCAAGCGTGGGTGGGTGTCCCTTGAGAGCATTGAGGGTCATCCCGTGAGTGGCCTCGGCGTCAAAGACATGGTAAAAATGCGTTCATCTTCGTTTCCTTTGTTTCATGCTTGCATGTCCTTTTGCCCATATTCTTGCATCCTCTTCATTTGTAGGGATTCCAAAATTTGGAAGCATTCAAGGCTCAACATGGGAACAAGTTGTTCAACCTCACCCATTGTTGGATGGTCATCAACGGGGATGAGAAGTTCAAGGCGCAATATGCCGCCCTCAAGGCGCGTGGAGGGGAGGAAGCCATCGAGGAGCATGGTGAGGGAGAGAAGCCGCAGCCGCAGGGGAAGACCAACTCGAAGAAAGACGACAAGCGTGATGCGGCGTCGATTGCCTTGCATGCAACTTTGGAAGGCATGATGACCAAGAAGGATGCAAGGGAGGAGAAGCGCCGGAAAGACAAAGAAGAGCAAATGAAGGCCTTCATGAAGATTCAAAGGAAGAAGCTCGAGATGGAGGCGGAGAAGCAAACGAAGATGCCTGAGATCGAGGCGACCAAAGCAAAAGAAGTGGCGCTGGCTTGCATGGCGAAGGGGGTGAAGATCATGAAGGTGGACTTGAGCACGGTGTCCCCGAGGAAGAGGCCTTGGTTCCAGAAGATGCAGGCCGGCATGCTCAAGTTTGATGCCGAGTGATCTATGGCGGAGAGCACCATCTTTTTTTTATGCCGGAATGACCACAGCCGAGATGGCGTGGTTGAACTCCTGCCTTTTTTTTGTGCTAGCATGTGTGCCGGCCGCTAGCAAGTGCACCAACATAAACTGTGTGGTGATTATTTTGAGGCTGACATAGCCGCCGGCATGAACTCTGGGCGATGGCATGGGTGCTGGCATAATCTCTAGCCGCGAGCCTTTTTTAAGTTCAAAATGTTGGGTCGGCGTGTTGGTGGCACCAATCCGACACATGCGAACGTGGGTGGACAGTGGACCAAAATAAACAATAAGCGGATAAAACGTGCCGCCGGGTCGGCGCGTTCGCGTCCGCTCCGACGAGGTCGATATATTTGGGGACTTGTGGATTTCAGCCCCTTGGGGTGTCGGTGTGTCCGCTTTATACGCACGGGATGCTGCTTTCTTTCTCTTGCCAGGCGCGAAAAAGTGTGGGGTGCAATGTGAGTCCGTACGTGGCCTTATGCACGTTTCCTTGATCCCAGCATGCATGATAAAAGATGCTCCTACTGTCACCATCGAGCTAGTGGCCGGCCACAGTCGCTCGTCTCCCAGTGTGTGTCTTTTTTAGTTTTTATACTGTCACACATGTGCTGCATACTTGCGGCCCGCCGGGGATAACGTTGAACGGTGCTAGCACTTTGTTGCGCGCTACGTGTGCTCACTGCATGCCCCACTTTGTCCTCTCTTTTTTTTGTCAAACCAAACGAAAGCGGTATCTACTCTATCTAAATAGGAGCCTCCCACTATCTGATTTTCCTGGCCTGTGGTGAAGCCACGTCACCCACTATTTTTCATGAACATCGCCTTCAGGATCGTAAACAAGGAGTGGGAGTACTCGCGCAAGGCGGGATTCAGCCATTCAGGTGCACCTTCGAGAGCGGCATCTTGAACCTGAATTTTAACTTCAAGCACTTCTTTTACAGGCGAAGAAAGTGAATCATCGTTTACTGAATTCTTCATGCTCCAAAATTGACCGCATATATATTTGTGTCAAAAGAATACATGTTGATTTTTTTTTTTGTTGTTAATCTGCTCTGAGCCAAGGAAGGCGCCAATCAAGTGCATCTGGAGCTGCCCAAGGTCTCTGCTTGCGAGTCATTAGTAGAAATTTAATTTCTGTTACGTATTGGGTGTTGCTCTGTTGACTCATGAAGCACAAATTTATATTATGCATATCACTCACTCTTCCGATGTTTATCTTCATATCCATTTACATCGTTTTAACGAACCTAGATCATCTCTCCGGATACTAAAAATATGAAATTTTTTGTTTTACAAGCTAAACTAAATCGGAGACATGGGTTGTCCATAGGTTGCTTTGAAATGAATGAAATAAGCAAGCCCTGGAAGATCGACAGCGGTTTTTTCCGTGTGTTCTGATCTTTTACTTCTCTATTCTCTCATGAATCATAACACATGTAAGATGTTTGAAGGATTTTGACTTCAGAATATTCAGATATGAGTTTAGTGCTTATACAAGCTGTATGTTTTATAGAAAATTTTCCTCTATTTTCCGCAGCAACGCGCGGGGTATCAACTAGTTAAATTAACTACAAAAGCCAATTATACACACAACCATAGCTTATCCAACCACTAAGGGCATCTCCAACACCGACCCTCAAACCTACCATAACTGTTCGGACCGCGAAAGCCATCCAACGCGGTCCTATATCGGTCCGCAGAATAGTCCGGAAGCGATTTCTCCCGCAAATCGGAGACAAATAAAGGGGAGGTTTGCGGGCGCCCGAACCGATCCCAAGCCTGTTTCTGACCGCTCTGACCCGACAAAAACCCGTCCACCCTCCCGCGCGCTTCCCGCCCGGCGCCACCTGCCCGCATTCATGCCGTTGTAGAGCGCGCCTCTCCACATTGAAGGCGGCTCAGGGAAGGCGCGACCTCTCACTGCCTCCGCCATTGAAGCGGCACGCCGGCCGAGGGCACCGGCCGCTGCACTCCCGGCTGAACACGCCTCCTTGCCGCATTCAAACGCTTTCATTAAACCCGCGTGGAAGCCGAGAAACCTACTCTGGCCACATGTCTCCGTTCATGAGCGGGCCGACATTAAACGCAACGCCGACTGAACTCCTATTTAAACGAGGCCCGAATCACACCCCTCCGCCGCTCCCCTATCTCCTCCTTCACCATTTTCTTTACTCTTCCGATGGCTTCCGAAGAGCGGTTCTGGCTGGGTGGCCCGCCGAGCCTGCCGGATACGAGCGAGGCAGCTCGCTGCTCCACCTCCCTCGCCTAGCCCAACGAAGCCAGTTACCATCCCAAGCCGATGCGTGCTTCAGCAACTCGCCGCTCCAGGGCAGTTCGATGAGGAGTGGCGAGTTGCTCCACGCCGGCATGACAGGGAGCACGATGGCACGGGCATCGCCGCATCCAGTGCCTGCGGGCACGCCATCTGTCGTCGACGCGCGCGTAGCCGCGCCATGCACGCAGAGAAAGAAGCGACCCGCACGTCCGCGCCCGCCGCCATCATCGAGGAGAAGTAGAACACGGGAGGCCGCTGCCGCTTGTATCCCATGGAGGCCACCGTCGGAGACCTGGCCGGTTCTCCTTTATCTCAGACCATCCTGGGCACTTGCCTGAGCTCCACGGAAGCTCCCTTCCCCTCCGACTGAAGCATCCTCTTTGCCGCTCCGATGAGCGACGCAGCCGGGCATAGGGAAGATACAGGCGAAGAATATGCTTCCGGAGCTCCCGATAGTCCAGTTAGCGGGCTGCCGGACATGGGGAAGACAAATCGCGGCCGGCCGTAGACTAGTGTAGTGTATCTGTGTCGTCGGAGTGGATCTCTACGTGACCGTACGTGCACATAGTTTTACCTCTTTAGTTAAAAATATGTCCAAAATGTAACCGTTTTTGTCCGGTTTGTATGTAATCATGTTTATATGAAATCGAGCCTTGTTTGCATGAACTTCATCTGATTTGTTGAAAAAGAGTTTGAAATGTATGCGGCTACTGTTAAATAGCGTCCTCCCACATCCATATCCGCGGACTGATCCCCTGTCCACGGATGAGGAAGAAAATTTGCGGAATACCGTTGAAGATGCCCCAATACTAGTACTCCCTCCGTTCCAAAATATAGTGCGTATAGCTTTTTTAAAAAGTCAAACTTTGTAAACTTTGACCAAGTTTATAGAGAGAACTACTAATATCTACAATATCAAATATATAAAATATGAAACTATGTCTTATGACGAATCTAATGATATATGTTTGACCTTCTAGATGTAAATGTTTTTCTCTACAAATTTGGTCAAAGTTGATGAGATTTGACTTTTCAAAAAATCTATAGGCACTATATCGAGTACTACTTAAGACCGACTAATCAGCCCCACATTAGCGGTCATCCACTTTACCAGCACAAGCTAAAAGGGCATCGAAGCAATGCAGAGTCACAAAGCATGCACGCCCTTAATCATTCAGGACGAGGTGGCACATCTTAGGGCATCTCCAACCCTGACCCTCAAACCGCCTGCATACGTCTGGACCGCGCTGTCCGGACAGCGGGAGCCATTCAACGCTGGCATGTATCGATCCGCAGGACGGTCTGGACTCGTTTTCTCCCGTATACCAGAGACAAACGTTGGGGGATTTGCGGGAGTCCAGACCGCTGCCACGTCCGCTTCTGACCGCCCTGGCCCACCCACACCCCCTCCTCCCTTGTCCACGCACATTCCAACCTGATGCCAGCTGCCCGTATTCATACCGCTGTAGAGCGCGCCGCTCCACATTGAAGCAGCACGGAGGCTGAGGGCACCGCCCACGCACGCTCGGCTGAACACGCCTCCTCAGCGCATTGAAACGCCTCCATTAAACCCGCGTGTAAGAATATACCCTCGGGGCTTCTCGCAGTCCGGTGAGTGGGTTGCCGGACATGAGAAGACAAAGGCATCTGCCACGGCCGGCCGTAGACTAGTGTAGTGTATCCGTGTAGTAGGAGTGAAGCTCCGCGCGATCGTACGTCCACATAGTTTCATCTAGTTAGGGTATCCGGCATGTTTATACGAAATCCGGCCGTGTTTGCATTATTTTTTTTTATACGTAGCCCAAGGACACCGGCCAGAATCATGGGATATTCGCTAACTTATTCAATAAGATTGATGCGTACGTGGCTCATCGATTTTTTCTTTCTCTAAACCAGTGTGAAGGCGTGCCCTCACCCACTTGCAATGCAATGACCGTGTAGTTTGACCAGCGTCTCAAAAGAAATTGCATTTTATGAGATTTCAGTGTAGAGTGGAGAATATTATCATTGAACACAGGACTTTAGCAACCTTCTTGAGAGACGCGTGCCACTCTATATTACCACAACAAATATGTTGCCATGTGAGGTGTCAGCTATATCAACTGGTCAAGTAGAGAGAGTTGAGATTTTAGTATAGGGTGGAGAATATTATCTTTGAAGAAGAAAGAGTTTAGCTCCCCTAAAAAAAGAGTTCAGCAACCTTCTGGATAAACCTTCTTGATAGACACGTATCGATCACCCCACGTTACAATAACATATATGCATTGGCATATATAGGTTGTTCAGAAATGTAGAACAAACTTAAAAATTGCACCATGCCAATATTATATATCACTTTTCGACATTGACAACAGCTAGCAAAACACCCGCAAAAAAAAAAGACAACAGCTAGCAAAAATGTATGCTACAAACATGTTCTTTTTTTCTGAATTGCTTGCATGTAGTAACAAATTTGAATCTTCAAAAAGCAGAGCCATCTTTAAAGAAAGGAAACCCAATTAAGTCCTAAATCACAATGCCATGCTTATCTTTGACCTCCTTTCAATATTCTTTGGCGTGATCCAAAGCTGGGATTGGACAAATATCTCCACTTCGTGGTTTCCGGTTTAGCTTATAAATAACGGCCATTTGGCTCGACTTGAGCAAGCCACACGCTTAGCTTAGCCTTAGCTAGCTTACTCCACCGTGTGTGCACTACACACCAGACCACATCAACAATGGCGACGACGGGCAGCCGCAGCGCACTGGTTCTCGCCTTCGTTGCCGTCGCAGTGTTGGTCTCCCCGACGCTGTCCGCCCCTCTGGACGGCGCCGGCTTCCACTCGGCGACCTGCCCGCAGCTGGAGAGCATCGTGCTGTCCTCCGTGCAGGCGGCGCTCCAACGCGAGGTGGCGCTCGCCGCCGGCCTCCTCCGCATCTTCTTCCACGACTGCTTCCCGCAGGGCTGCGACGCGTCCGTGTACCTCAAGGGCAGCGGCACGGAGCAGGCCATGGGGCCCAACACCACGCTGCAGCCGCGGGCGCTGCAGCTGGTCGAGGACATCCGCGTCAAGGTGCACGCGGCCTGCGGCGCCACCGTGTCATGCGCCGACATCTCGGCGCTCGCCACCCGCGACGCTGTCGTGCTCTCCGGCGGGCCTAACTACACTGTGCCGCAGGGCCAGTTCGACAGCCTCGCCCCGGCGTCACAGAACGCCGTCAACGCCCTCCCGTCGCCGGCCACCTCCAGCGTCTCCGCCCTCGCGCGCGCCTTCAGCGCCAAGGGCCTCCGCGACCTCGCCGACCTAGTGGCGCTCTCCGGCGCCCACACCGTCGGGAGGACGGGCTGCCCGTTCTTCGCCGACCGGGCCCAGCGCATGGACGACACCTTCTCCCGGAGGCTGGCGGCCAACTGCAGCGCGGCCCCGAGCCGGCTGCAGAACCTGGACGTGATGACGCCGGATCTGTTCGACAACGGCTACTACAAGGCGCTGGTGAATAGCGAGGGCGTGTTCACCTCCGACATGGCGCTCATCAAGGACCGCACCACGGCACCCATCGTCAGGCAGTTCGCGCAGAGCCAGGACGCCTTCTTCACGCAGTTCGCCAAGTCCATGGCCAAGCTCGCCACCGCGCCGAGGCCCGGCGGGAACGTCGGCGAGATCCGCCGCAGCTGCTTTAGCCGCAACGCCCGGCGCGCCATCGACACCGTCGTCGACGCTGGTGAAGAGGAGGGATTCGCGGCTTCTGCCTGATGTCGATCGAATGATTAGCGTGTGTGCGTTTCCTGCTGGCCGTGCGCTAGATAGCATGCACGTCCATGGCTTCGTGTATGTCGGCTGTTAATCTCTGCTTGCGTGTGTTGTTGCTGCTTTGGCTCTGTAGTGTGTAATAAGAGACTTCATCAGTGAGTCACTGAGTCACTGAGTGCTTGCTTGCTCAAGGTCAACATTTCAATGAAATTTCACCCGGAGTATTTGTAACCTCAAATTTTTGGACCAGATTCTAACTAGTTTCAAATCTATTTTAAACTAGGACAAGATTCGTTAAAATAAGTGGGTTTAAATAGATGAAAATTTGAAACAGTTCCTGATATTTCGCATATTTTGACGAGGTCCAAAAGTTTTCTTTATGAGTGTGGCTAGGTCTCAGTCAAGTGACATAGCATGTAAAAAAGAGAAAGAAAGAACTAAAATAATTTTTTGCACGAATTTCCATGCAAGATCTCACAACTATAACATCGACTGACACTTAATCAAGTCTCTGTCGACTGAGATTTAGCAACACTGTTTTCTTAAGTGAAATTGTAAACCCATGTGAAAAGATTACGCTCTCTCGGTTCTTGGATAGATATACTAGTGTTTTTTTCTAGAAAAATGCACTTAGACTAAAATTAATTGTACTATTACTAAATTGAGTGAAGTGCACTGTAGGTCCTCGAACTATTCCAGGGGTGTCACGTAGGTCCTCAAACTATGAAAATCGTCATCCAGGTCCTCGAAATGTTGTAAGTGTGTCATCCAGGTCCAAAATCTGCCTGACCCCATTTGACTGGCCAGCTGGCGTCCAGGTAGACCGATGAACAGTATTTGAACAGTAAAAATCGTCCAGGTCCAGTAGACCGATGAACAGTACTATAAAAAAAAGGAATTCGAGGATATGGAAATAATGTTCACGAATTTTTTTTAAAGCCGCGAATATTTTTTAAAAATGTTCGCAAACAATATTTGAAAATGTTCGCGGATATGGAAATAATGTTGCGGATATTTTCAAATATTGTTTGCGAACTTTTTTTAAAGTCGTGAATATTTTTTCGCGAACCACAAATATTGTTCGCGGGTATGGAAACAATGTTCGTGATTTTAAAAAAATATTCGCGAACGATGAATTTGGAAAAACTATTCGAGACTTTAAAAAAATGTTCGCGAACGATAAATTTGAATATTGTTCGTGGGTATGGAAAAAATATTCGCGACTTTAGAAAAATGTTTCCGAAAAAATATTTGCGACTTTTAAAAGATGTTCGTGAACAATAAATTTGAATATTGTTCGCGAACCACAAATATTGTTTGCGAACATTTAAAAAAAATATTGTTTGCGAACCATAAATTTCTAATTCGTGAACCATAAATTTCAAATATTGTTTGCGAACATTTAAAAAAAAATTCGCGAACATTATTTCCATATCCGCGAATTTTTTTCTTTCTTGATACATCGAGTGCAGAAAACAGTGCTGGCCCTGGACGTCAGTTACTGTTCACCGGTTTACTGTTCGCCTATTCATGGTTAACGACACCAGCTGGCCAGTCAGATGGGGTCAGGCAGATTTTGGACCTGGATGACACACTTACTGCACTTCGATGAGTTAGATGATGATTTTCATAGTTCGAGGACCTACGTGACACCCCTGGAATAGTTCGAGGACCTACAGTGCACTTCACTCCTAAATTAATGCCGAAGTAAGAAAAGAAGTTTCTTTAGAGTGAAGTGTTTTGGCATGGAGCCCCGATTTTTTATTAAAAAAATCAAAAATCAAATTTCCTGATTTAAAATAAATCTGAAAAATATGCAAGTATACAAGGATGAAATATGTATATGTGTGTAAAAATTCAGGATGAAATACGTTGAAATACGACCTGTACGAAAAAAAATCAAAGACTTTGAGGATGAATATCATGTGCTAAAAAGCCTCATTTTTTTTGCACAACCCTCATTTTAACATATTTCTTTCTGAAAATTTACACACATGTACATTATACCTACATGTATATCTATATATTTTCAGAATTTTTTTAAAGTAAAAATATAAATTTTGATGAATTTTGAAAATTGCAAACAAAGGCCTTTATGGAGCTCGGCCTCCAAAAGCAAATTTCGATTGCTTTAGCCTTAATTAATTAAGAGCGCACATGGAGTCTTAACATCCCAAGAAACCATGGTTGTGTCTACCATTGGGTCCTGGTCGATTGTTTACCTTGGCCAAAGATAAGGTATCTGGTCTTGTGCAAGTGGTGCACGTCGCCTTCACAACTGAATATACATAGTACTACATATTTATCCGTGATGAGTCCAGTGTGTCGACAAAGTGAGTACTAGTCGAATAGGCCACATGCATGCCCGTACGTCGACAAAAACAATAGATGGACACGTCACTCAGTCAGAGCCTTGAGGCTTGATCCAACCCAATTGAGTTACATATATACGACAGTGGTATCTCAACAGAACAGCAGCAATCGCCTACTTTGTTTAACAAAACGACAGGCCGAATACGTCTAAAATGGAAATGCAAGAAACATAACCATCTTCTTGCACGAAACTAAACTAGCGATGATAAAAAAGTGTGTGTGTGTGTGTGTGTGTGTGTGATGAGTCATGATGTGTAGGATGGCACGAGCTATGCATGTCGATGTTCGATGGATGGATTGCCCAGCGTACGTAGAAGCATCAAGGAATCTAAACGGATATGAGGACGCCTAGATGTGCTCGCCACGTCGGATCGGCACCGATGCCCCCACAACTACCCCATCTCATCAGATGAACCGTACTTAAACCCTCACTTTCTTAGTCCACACTCGTCTTATCCGCTTCCTCCAAAATCCTTCCCCTCCGTTGCCCATGGCCAACTCCGGTCAGTACTCGGCAGCGAGCCCGATTCCATGGACTAGGACGGTCTCGTGAAGGAGGAGGACGACGGATCTTGCAACGACGCGTCGGACGAGGCGAAGCTCGCTCTGCATTGCCATCCAGCGCCCGCGTGTGGACGCCGGTGGAAGCTCCAACTCTGTCGCGTCCTTCACGAGCACCTCCACGCCCCCTCCCCCTCCCGGCGGAATGCGGGCCGTGGGATACTCGCCACGAGCTCTCCGCTGCTCCAGATCAGGAGCAGGGTGGGCGTCTCCCCTTCCCCTCCATCGCCAGCACCGCCCGGGCAGCGGTGGGTGCTCGTGGCCGCGGCTCCCGTCCAAATGCGCATGCCGAAGTCAGATGCGAAGGCGTCCCGGCACGAGCTGCAGCGGGCGGCGGCTGCGGCGGAAACCAGCTCTTCTCGCCAGCGGGCGCGCTCCATCCCCATCGACCCGAAGGAGGTGCCCCTCCATGAGGTCATGCGGCAGTCACCGACCACAGCGGAGACCGACGCGCGGTCCCTCTGGCGAAAGAATGCGAAGGTACTCCGCCTCAGGGCTACTTTCCACTGTTCTTGAATTGCGAGCTGCGGTTGTGGATGCACTATATTATGAAACGGAGGAGTGGTATACTTGAACAAGCTGCAATGGACGAACACTGCAGGCACTGCTGCTCAATCCACGTGGAGATTAACTGAAGGGCCAACTCCTAGACAAGTTTATATTCACAGAACGGCCAACTACGATGTGTGCGATGAATTTATTTTCACAGCATCGAGTGCATGCAGCTCGACCGAGTAAATTGGGTGGCGACAAGACAAACTTTGGTCCTAGCTTTCTGCCCATGCCATGTGCGCAACGTACTCCTACGTTACACCGTGGGCGGTCCATGCAAGCATATGCGTCGATGGAGATGCGCCATGTACTCCCTCCGTTTCTAAATATTTGTCTTTATAGAGATTTCAACAAGTAATTACATACGAAGCAAAATGAGTAAATCTACACATTTTAGAATATGTCTATATACATCCGTATGTGATAATCCATTTGAAATCTCTAACAAGACAAATATTTAGAAACGGAGGGAAGGAGTGTATCATTGCCCAAAATAACGCCCAACAGGCAACGGCTACCAACCCAACACCAATAGTTAGACTGCTGCTACAGTACAGTACTATTTTGCCGACTAGCAAAAGTATGGGCTCACGTCCTCGCTTCCTTCGTGTCTCATCACGTGGATGACTAGATGAGCGATCACCCAAAAAAGAAACAAACATCTAGCCGCATTTCGACGGGTCCAGTAAGGAGAAACATCATATTCGAGTGACAGCTGGGCTGGCCGGGGTACCACGAGAACTCAACAGTCCCGTGTTACAACAGAAAACAACCCTGTCAAACAAGAGGATGAGTCGTGGCTCCATGATTGGGGTTGGCAGTGGTCACCCGACCCGCCTAAGATCGATCCCTAGGATCAGTCACGGGTGTCTCCTCTTGGGTACTAGACGGTATCGCGCCTCGGCGCGAGGGTGCCGGTCCCAAAGTTTTGATCAAGTAGGTAATGCTAAGTTAGTAGGAATCCAGGTTTAGCATATGCGTTTATACAGGATAACAATATCCGCGTTGCTCAATATCGGCACGAGACTATAAGGCAGAGTCGATTTCAGTAGTATCCGTGTTGCTCAATATCGGTAATGCTAAGTTAGTACCATGCTCAATTGTATCAGTGTGTTCATAAGATCACAAAAGATAGCCCCGACGCTTGTTGCATGTTCCAGACGTAAAATCCAAATCAATGTAGTATGCAATCAATGCATGGTTCAACACCCAAAGCAATGCACGAAATATTTAACCTCATGAATTTTCCAATCAAAGTAAATATCACCCAATACAATTGAGGCACGTCAAGCTCGGCATAAAGGAATAGACCAAAAGTAACGTTTAACAGATCAAGATTAGAGCAAGTCATTTACATAGAAAGGAACGCATTTTGTAGATCAAAATTCGTTCATAATAATTATAGCATTTCGCACCCCTGCCGGGTGCAGTCAACCTAACCCGGTTATACAACAATTGCAGGATTGCATATAAAACATAGCATGACATTAACCCGGTGATACATCCACTGAAGAATTCCATATAAAACATAGCATGATATCGGTTTAGTACAATACACCACGTCATTATCTACGAACTAACCCATGAAAATTACATACCTTAAGTAGGAAGGTCTTGGTAAGTTAGTACATAGACATTCTATTTACACATAATTAACGCTTACATGTGACACTTGTCCAAAAGATCACAAATCGTGGCATTTCCGAATCAGTTACCAGCTGATAGTAATGTTAACGGAGGACAATGCATGTGCAACAGGAAGGGACAAATTAATTGCTACAACCGGAAAAGACAGACACCTCGAGAGGAAACTATCTTCGAAAACACGAACTACAAGTTTGAACCTCATGCAATACATCGCCTTTAACTTGCCCGGTGTAAAAGTTGCATGATTTGCAGCCTTGAATTTGTCATGAGCTCATCGCCAGACTAATTGTTCAGCATAACTTGCGAAGCAAATGTACCAACTGCATGCTTAGCAACATCCCCAATGAGTTCAAATATTTATAAATAAAAATTGCAGCTTTGTTTGGTCTATTCCCTTGGAAGAAAAATGTGATTGGGTAACCACACCCTACCAGTGAACATAATTGGGTAATCCAAAAGGAATAGTGCAGAACTGCAGATTCAGAATATGTAGACCATGTTAAGTTAAATACCCAATTGTGATAACTCATTGTTCACCACAATTCTTGGTAAGCTGGATTGTTGTGGTGTGCTTTGCTCTGCTACTCGGTCCGGGTAAATGGATACAGTGGACTAATGACTCCAGTGTGCTATAAGAATGCTCGTTCACCAAATTTGAAGTAATCGATGCAAGTGGTACAGTAGCTGTAACCATATGCATATCAATGAGCAGCAAAAAAACATTGGAAAATATATTTCTCCTATATCAAGTGCATCCGATATAGTAAACCGTATGCAAATTGGTCTCTATTTATTGGTTCTACAGTCCAGAAACTTTTGTTCATGGTCAATAAGATAGAGAAATAGCGAGGGAGGGGTAGAGAAAGTGAGACGGAGAAAGAGGGAGAGTGGGAGAGGGTGGAGAGAATTTTAAGAAACAAAAATCTCAACCATATCAGAATGCATGGTAGCCGCATCCGCGGGCGGCATTGTTATAATGTACCTCCCTCCCACTGTCCTTTCTTATTTTAGAAATAGCGGTAAAAGAGAGTAGGGGAAAGCATGGAAGCGAGCCAGAGAGATTGGGAGAGGCGTGAGAGTTGAGGATTTACCAAGCTTCGATGGAGATTCGTCGAGAGGAGCAGGGTTCGTTCCTTGACCAGGTCCAGGTTGCAGCAGCTGTAACTCCAGATATAGGCGAGGCACCAGATAACGTGGATACGGAGAGGAACATTTCCTCTTGTATTTTCTTGGTTGTTCTCGTCTTGTAAATGACACGGACCGAGTGCCAAAAAGATGCATGATAGGGGAGAAAAGCTTTCCGGCGACGCCTTCGAGAAGTAAATGGCACCCATGGGGCACGGAGGTGAAATACATTAACCCGATGCCCTCTGTTTTGTACATTCAAGTGGTCATTTTCCATACCCTCGACGTCAAGAGTACGTAGGAGCTCTAGCCGATCCGAGCCACCATGGGCGCCAAATCTGGGTGGCACTGTGCCAAGGGATCCCTGACACATTCGGTCGTCGAGCCCAGAGTCAAATAGGCCATTCATCGTGCCCCCAACTCCGTCAATCCAGCGCCACCGCTGGACACGGACACCACTCCACCTACCTAGAGCCTCTACACCGCAAGCTGGGCCCCATCGCTAGCATTGGTTGCACATTCGCCTAGCGGCGGATAGGGCGAGATGGGCCAGGATGAGGCTTGGTGGCGGCTAGGTTTCTAGACGCCGCCTGAGTCACCCTTGCGAGAGCAACGCGGAGGCTTCATGGCTGATTGTCCTCACCGACAGTAATGATCCATCATTGTTTAACCGATACAAATTTTGATACATTACGGATTTCTAGTAGGTAGCAACGGGAAAATAAGCAAATAGCAGACAATATAATGCCTTTTTAGAAAGAAAATTAGACGATGAAGTTATTGAACATCCATCAGTTCCATAAGCTATAGCATTTTTGGTGGCATGTGTAACTATTATGACACTATGATCTTTTTTTTTTGCGAGAAACTTTCAATCTATTCATCTTCAATCATGACAGTACAAAGAACAACAGAGGTAATAAAAATTACAATCATGTTCGTGGACCAGCTAGCGACGACTACAAGCACTGGAGCGAGCCGAAGACGCGCCGCCGTCATCGCCCCTCTCTTACCGGAGCCGGGCAAACCCTATTGTAGTAGACAGTCGAAAAGTCGTCATGCAAAGGCCCCATAGGACCAGCGCACCAGAGTAGCAACCATAGCCGATGAGAAAAGTCGTAGATAAAAAGGATCAAACCTGTAAACATCCAAACGAAGATGAACGAACACCAGATCCAAACAGATCCACCGAAGACCAGCAACGACCAAATCCCGCGAGATTCGATGGAGACACACATTCACATGCCCTCCAACGATGCTAGACGCACCATCGGGACGGGGATAGAATGTGGGAGACAGTATTCCTACTAAGGAACATCGTTGCCGCCACACAGTCCCAACCAACACGCTGAACCTAACAAGAACGAGAGCGGGGTCCCTTCCGCCGACTGGGGGCCGAGATCCTCCGCACCTCCATGGGCTAGAGGCCATGGGAGATGGGGCGTACCGGCGGCGGCGCCGATGGGATGAGAAGAGTTTTTCTTGTGGAGGAGGAAAGAGATATGAGAACAATAAAAACCCGTATCAGTTACATGACGCTGTGATTTTATTATACCTTACATGCATATGTTCTATGACTTAGCAAATATTTTCATGCATATTATGTGTTTTGAAATACCCACATCTTGTGTTTTGATCATGCTCTGCAATGCCTGCGGTGTCAGCCTCATGTCCAAATGTCCTATTGCACACAACAAACTCTTGATATAATAATTCTCAAGAAAAAAAGAGAGTCTGGATATAACATACACCCGTTATTATTAGATCCATGCATCTTATCAGACGATGGAAATAACCAAGTACACATACGAACAATGAGAGTAAACAAGATGGATGCAATGTACGTACTTACATACATACATAGTAGTATAGCACGTACTACGTAGCTAGCAACAAGCTAGACCTTATTGCACAAACAACTTTTGGTGAACGTACGAACGATGCATCTATATATATGATGTAAATCTAGACCAACTAGCAAGCTGGTCGGACCTCCTCGTTTCTGCTCTTGTGGTTAGGAACGAAGCAGCTGATGGTGCGGACCTCACCGACGTTTCCTTGGGGCCCCTGCAGCTGCCCCAGCTTCCTGATGGAGGTGTCGAACTGGTTCCAGAACCACCACTGGTTTTCCGCGATGCCTTTGACGAGCTCCATGGCGCGGGGGTCACGGAGGAGCTGCATGTCGGAGTTGAGCACCCCCTTCCCCGCCTCCAGGTTGCCAAAGTACGCGTCGTCGAACTTGTTCGGGGTCGTCACGTCGAGGTCCTGCTTGTTTCTTATGTCGCCGGTGGTGCAGTTGTGCAGGAGCATCCGGACGAACTCGTTGGAGTTGGCCTCCCCGGCAAAGCGGTCGGCGTAGGAGGTGCAGTGTGCCCCTCCGATGGTGTGCGCGCCGGAAAGGGCCACGAGGTCCGTCACGTCGAGGCTGCGGCTCTCGAAGGTCTTGGTGAGCTGGGAGATGTTGAAGGTGGGGAGCGGGAGCTCATTGACGGTGCTCAGTGGGGCGGGTTCCATGCTGTCCAGGCGACCGAGCGGTACGAGGTAGGATTGGCCCCCGGACTACGTACGTACATACATGCATGCAAATAGTTATTCAGATAGACCTTAGCTCACTCGACATCAAAATAGTTAAATAGATATAGATACTTTTCTAATCATTTTAACTACTTGCTCTGTAAGAAAATGTAGGATGTTTTATGGTAGCCAACTACACCAAAAAATTCCTTATATTTCGTTAGAGGGAGTAAAAGTGAAAACCCCATTAACTATTATGATATCGATGTATAATGGTATTTACATGGTTAAATCGTGCAGTTTACCTTGAGTACGGCGTCATGTGTTGCGAGCGCCATGATATCGGCGCAAGAGACAACGGGCCCGCAGGCATGGTGCACCTTGATGCGGATGTCCTCGATGAGCTGCACCGCACCCCGCTGCAGAAACCTGTTGGGCCACATCTGTAGCTCACTCTCTGCTCCCGCCAGAAGGATGGATGCATCGCAGCCCTGTGAATCCGTCTCAGGACACATACTTGTAACTTGTTCGTTGAGCAGTACAATAATTACTTGCTGAGATATACGTATGTATGTGCACCTGAGGGAAGCAGTCGTGGTAGAAGAGGCGGATGAGCCCGGCGGCGAGGGCGATATCCTTCTGGAGCGCTTCGTCCACGGCAGAGCGCACAAGGCCCCGCACATCCGGGCAAGAGTCGGCGTAGTAGTCCGGGGTGAGGCTTTCAGCTAGGAACACTACCGGAGCACGACCACGGTGAACATCTTCCGTTGGCATGGAGATCAACGACGCCGCCGCCATGGACAGGGCTGTCGGGTACGACAGCAGCGCGGCAACCAGCAAGCCCAGCATGGCCAACATCGATGCCTTCCATGCCATTACGTCCATCTTACCCTAGCGAGCTCTGTTACTTGTTTATGTTGTGAGTGATGGAGCGTGTGTGCTTCTCCACAGACGCCGGCCGTTATTTATACCTTCAGTCCTTCACTACCCTTAGGATAGGATGTCCCTTTTCAAAACTACCTTATGATGTGTGGATATTATTTATGCATTCCTGTCCTAGCATTGTGTTTCACGTGCGGTGTACTACAGATGCTGGCGCCAATTATCAACATGCGTACGTGGCCGGACCGAACATGGAGCTGCGTACGGCGTGCATGCACATTGTCACATATATGGCCATCTCCATTGTTTTACATGCAGGCTTGCCTGCAAGTCTGTCGGTGGGTAGAATACTTGCATGGGTGCATTCATGGGAAAACGTGCATGCAGAAGGGAGACATCGCAGGGCTTGGCAAAGCTACCATCAAAAAGCATCATTTTATAATAATATAGTGTACTCCCTTCGCGAAAGTGCCTTGGAGCACCCGGCGACCACGCCCACTGTAATCGCTCTCATTGAGTCGTCTTGGGATTCCAGCCACTATATTAGGATCACATGTATTAGAGCAATTACAATAGGAGAATGACGTTTTGGAGGCCGAGCTCCATGGAGCCATTTATTTAAAAAAAAATTAAATTCAAACTTTTATGTTTTAAAAAATCCTAAAAAAAATATGCGTGTATGTAAGGATGTAACCCATATGTGTGTAAAAATTCATGATGAACCACCTTGAGTTGCGACCTGTACAATAAAAACAAATTCATGGCCTGGGAGGATGAATAGTATCATGTGTTAAACAGCCCCATATTTGTTCTTTTTGCACAGCCCTCATTTCAACATATTTTGCCCTGAAAATTTACACACATGTGTGTTATGCCTTCATGTATATCTGTGTTTTTTTTTCAGAATTTTTTGAAACGTAAAAATATGAATTTTGATGAAATTTAAATTTTGAATTTGAAGGCCTCATTGCAGCTCGGTCGCCAAAAGGGATTTCCGATACAATAGTGGGCTTATAGCCCGCTTACATTGCTTTTTTGCCTATGTGGAGGAGAGAGATGTGAAAAAGTAAGGGGACTGGGCTCTCATGCAAGAGCCTAGCTATATACGCATTCCTAGGTAATTACAATAAATGTGAAGAAAGAGATAGAGAGGAGATGGAAAAAAGTACTAATGTAACAGCCAATCTATAGCCCATATTATTTTATGAGTGCTTATAGATGATGGCTATAGATGATATGGCGGTTCCTTATAGCCATCAGCTGGCTATATTATTAACCATACTCTTAGATGAATTTGCACCATGTATAGCTCACTAGCATTTTTGTATCAAATGAGTCCATGCGCTATCTGCAAAAGCCACCAACACCCACCAACCTAGCTTTCAATGCACCCCCGCTCCATATCCTCCCATCACTGCCCTTCTTCTCCAGGACACCCGATTCTTCCCCATCGAGCTTGCTGTGTCCTGTGCTGCCATGGCCAACGACATCACGTTCGCCATGGCCGCCGACACCAAGTCATGCGTTGTGGAGGCTAGTGACAACGTGTGTGGAGAAAGCAAGGACGAAGACGATTGCATGTAGCCATTGTTGTTGTTGTGCTTGTCGCGTTCTCGGCACCGCGTCTGCCTTGGCGCCGATTCCATGTTCTGCGTTCCCACGGCCAGCTACAACATTGCCGTCGGCACCGCGTCCTAGCATACGTTGTCCGCGTCCTGGTTATCCCCATCGTCGTCAAGCTCGGTATGGCCATGCTCTACCTAGGCAACAGTGTCATGTACACCGTGCTCGCCCTGGTCGAGGTCGTGGGCTTCATGCTCATCGTGGCCGGCGTCCTGGACCTGAGCTTGCGCGTGGCCGACATCCTTGACCTGGGCTTGTGCGTGCCCGTCGTCCTGGAGCTTGGCTTGTGCATGGCCGGCGTCCTCCGAGTCGCCGAGCCAGTCCCCGCTTGACGGCCTAATGTTTCCTTTGCAAATATATTAAATGCCAAAGCACAGGTACATACTGTTGCCTTGTACGCCTGGGACGCGTATTAACCGGCAACAATCATTTCCTCCAAAGTTGCACAGATCCCTAGAGACCGGAGGGGGCGGACGTGATTTCGGTGGGGCGCGTCGCCGAGTGCTCCTAATCCGCTTCCACTCCCTTCCTTTTTATTTACTTCACATATTAACTTTGAAATACCCACGGATGCCCTTCCCCTTAATCTTGGCCTTGTCGTCTGTCACGGAAGTAGCCTTCTAAGATACAAGATGGTTCGAGTCGGATCTGCTGACTACCAGAGTTGCCTGATCTATCATCGGCTTCTTCCTTTTCCTCTTTGGGGGTCTGTCCGGCCATGGCACGGACCGCCCGACTTTACTCCCTTGCAATGGTGCACGTGTCCTCCGTTGCCTCTTCTCGAGGATGTGAACACGGAGGGCTTCCTTGTTGTTGCCCAAGGCGGCGTGCGACTCCACCTCCGAGGCCTCAGCCTCTAGGGCTCCCGCGGCTTGCCACGCCTTGTTCCTTGAATGGTGGGCACACCGGTCCTCCACACCAGTTGGCCCGTGGCGCATGCCAACATTGATCTCCATGTACGACCCCGACACCACAGGGACGAGGCGCCATCGAAGGGTTTGCGCCACCACCCAAGGGTTGCGCCGCCAGCCAATGGTCGTCGCGTCAGGCGAGGCCTCGTTCATGCGCTTGAGCCACCACCGCCGCCAGATCCAAGCGCCATTTGCACGGACTCAATGGATTCGTGCCAGAGCGACTCCAACTACGGAGCTGGGATTTTCTCCCGAGAACGGCGGAGTGCCAACCCGACGACCAACTCCTCCTCGTCCTTGCATGGGATGAGGTCCCAGTCTATGGATCAGGAGATTTCGAATTCGGGTCCACTGTCTGCCATGTCGGAGAAGGCCGAAGATTGCGGGACAGGAGCTTGGGGGAGGAGTGGAGTGGAGTCTCTAGGGTTTGGTCCGGATCCAACATGGAGGGCGAACCCGTGCGTGTCTGGGCCTCCCCATATCAACCCTAGATATGGGCTCGATAAGAGGAGTGTTAGTGAGCGCGGACATATAGGACCGGTATGAGTGGTGTGGCTAGGTCATGATTTCTTGACCGTTCACTGACCAGGCCGTCCGTCTGGACGTATAGGAGCGCTTGAGGAGTCCGGCTGTAGATGCTCTTACATCCCAAAAGCAAAAGGGGAGCACCTCAACTCAGAAGTACTTAATTAGGTCGTGCTTGTTTGGAATGCAATTTTCATTGTTGCAGCTCCAACGGCTCCAGCTAAAAGGAGCAACTATAGCTGCCAGCTGGAAGGTTGAAACTGAGATGCAATTATTTGGTAGTTGTGTTGTGCCAACTAAGGCCGGTGGCAAAACGAGTTGAGATGCAGTCGTTTGGTGGTTTTGATATACAGAAGAAAAAAATTCATTTAGCTCACTACATTACTCACATGTGGACCTACACTAGTAGAAAAAGGCCCATTTGTCCCGGTTCCAGAGGCCCATTTGTCCCAGTTCTGGAACCGGAACTAAAGGGTCGGGACTAAAGCTCAATACCTTTAGTCCCAGTTCGCCTACGAACCGGGACAGATGGGGCTCCACGTGGCCGCTGCGGCGAGCCCAGGCAGGAGGGCCTTTAGTTCCGGTTGGTAACACCAACCGGGAGCAAAGAGCATCCACGCGTCAGCAGCTCAGGAGCTGGGGTTTTTGTTTTTTGTTTTTAAAAGGGAGGGGGGTTTGGGGGTTTTGTAGGGTTAATTTAGGGGTTTCATATATTGTGTGAGCTAGTTAATAGAGAGAAGTGTCCTCTCTTATCTCCGTGCTTGGTCGACGCTACGTACTATACGTATAGAGAGGACTCGACACGCTAGCTAGTAAGCAAATAAAGGAAACCATTAAGTACACAAGATCGTCATGAACATATACAGAGAGAAGTGATCGACCTCCTCCTTCTCAGAGAGATTGGTCGAACAACAAGTTTTCGTATATCTATCCGACGCTACTAGCTACATATAAACAATATAAGATCTCTTACAATACCTAACATCTGATGTCAAGTTCCACATAGTATTCTCCGGCTGGATTGATGACGTGGTCAAGAAAGAATCCCGCCAATTCCTCTTGAATTGCTTTTATGCGATCTTGTGGTAGGAGTTCATCCCGCATCTGCCAAATCTAATTTGAAGAAGGGGGTCAATACATATATATATGAATGAAACTCAACACAAATGATGGTAATAAAATAAAATTGTGAATATTATTGCTTACGCACTTCATATTGTTTTTCAGAGTAGCCCCGCTTAGAGGTCGTCGCGTTGTAGATGTACTCGCAAACGTAGTATCCACAAAAATTATTCCCGCCTTCCTGCCACAACCACTTTACGAGAAATAGTGGTCAATCAAACTGATAATCAAGCATTATAAATGGTATTGATGAAACTAGCTAGAATCAATGGGAGATGCGCGGAACTAGCTAGTAGTACTTACTTTCGGGTGTGTAAATCGCAGCTCCCCCGGCAGTCCCGGAACTTCTGCGGTGAACACTTTCCAAACCCTGCGAGACAAAGAAAATAATTACTTGATATCAGGAAATGAACAAAGTTGCCTATATGGTGCGATAATGATCGATTGAACTTACTTCTGGAGCATTTCAGTCATGGCCGCATACTCCTTAGGATCTTTTCGTCTCGAGTCTAAGACGGTTACTAGTCCCTGCTCAAGCTTAATCTCTAGGAGAATAAAGTGGAAGCTGCGCACGCATGCATAACTCATCAATTACATTACTATAACCTCGAGTAATAAGGGAAACCGAATATACACAAGACAGTAACACTCACTTGAAGTTGTAAGGAAAGAGTATTTTATCTTTTTTTTTATTTCGAATCAACGATTGTAGCAAGTTGGCCTCGGTTTCTTTGGCATTATATTTAACCGTCCATTCATCTATGAGATTTCTGTTAATGAACCCAATATCATAGATTTGTGCATTTCTGCATTCGACGATCTTTAATCTGCATAATATAGCGAGGATAATTATATATACATGCAATGAAAGAGCTGAGCTATATATAGAGACTTAATTACAGAAGTAGTACTTACATACAGTAGCAAGTGATGATTATTTTATCGAGGTCCTTTTGATTGAAAAACTGGAAGAACTCCTCAAATGGAACAGACAACAGATCAATTCCAACGAGGTCGTGCTCCACTTTAACTCTCAGCGTCAAAATATCCTTCCCAGACTTGCAGGTGTCCATGTACCACTGATGGAATCTTCGCATCATCGTTGTTAGAGGAGGATGACCAGGTTTGACGAGAGGCTTCCCGTACCGGTATTTGTGTTCGTCCACCTCCATTGTATCAAAATGTGCATCGTTGGGCAGGTAATCACCAGGATTGGTACCGGGCAGCATCCCCGGCAGATTTACGACGATATCGCTAGACACCTTGAGCGGGGGGCACGATTGGTTCGCCTGTTCGCCGAGCTGGGGAATTTTTTTCCTACTTCTTCGTTCTCGTAACCTTTTGTCAATTGAAGTAGTTCCCGACCGGCGCGCTCCTTGCACTACCTTTTTAAGAGCGCGGACATGGTTGTCATCCGGCGGAGGCGGTGGTGGTCGCTTCAGGGCATCCAAAGTGCACTTCAATTTCACCGGATCTATCTTCTCCTCCGGAGGCGGATTTTTCTTTGCAAAAAAGTCCTTCACTTCGGCATGACAGATCTGCGCGTTTTCCTCCTCGGTCATCACGTATGGTAACTTCTCTAGAGGCGTGAGAGTCGGACCGAATCTGTATTGCCTCCCGCCTCTGGCTGTACTGCTAGACGCCGGAGCAGCCGGAGCGGCTGCGGCTGTCTTTCTTCGTTGCTTACGAGGCGGAGAAGGAGGCGGAGTGCTACGACGCGCCGGAGCAGCCGGAGCGGCGGCGGCTGTCTTCCGCTGTTGCTGACGAGGCGGAGGAGGAGGCGGCCTGCTCGGACGCGCCGGCGCAGGCGGAGAAGGAGGCGGAGTGCCGCCACGCACCGGAGCAGCCGGAGAAGGAGGCGGAGTGCCCTGATCACTCGCCGGAGGAGGAGGCGGAGGAGGAGGAGGCGGAGGCGTCCAGTTCGGAAGGTTGATGAGCTCCTTCCGCCATAGACATGGAGTCTTCAGAGCAAGACCCAGCTGAGTCTCCCCTTCACCGGTAGGGTGGTCAAGCTCGAGCTCCTCAAATCCCTCCGTTATTTCATCGACCATCACAACAACATAGCCTTCTGGAATCGGAAGACAGTGAAAAGTTGCGCCGGGTTGAGAAGGTGCAACAGAGCCGACAGCCGCCTTGACTTTGAGGTGCTGCCATTGCGTCATAAGGTGGCAATCTTGAGCCTCCATGATAGCATCCATGGGGTAGCTAGGAGCCGTGAAGTCAGGTTGCTGAACGAGCTCGGTGGAAGCCACGCTGCTTCTCCGCTGAGATGGCGGGGTAGCTTCTGGGGTAGCTCCGGCAGCTCGCTGGCTCTCAACTTGTTCCTCTAGCTTTTGTACCCTTGCATTCAGCTTCTGCAGTTTGCTCTGCTCCAGTTTCCTCTTCCTCTCCCGGGTTTTGTAACCGCCTGCGCCGGGAAACCCAACCTTCCACGCAACGGAGCCTGGCGTGCCACGTGTTCGTCCAGGGTGCTCAGGATTCCCGAGGGCCTGTGTGAGCTCGTCGTTCTCTCTGTCGGGAACGAACGTCCCTTGCTACGCTACGGCGATATACTTCTGAAGCTTCTTGACGGGTATTTCAAGTTACTTCTTCGTCCAACGGCACTTCCCTGTTTCAGGGTCCAAGGTTCCCCCAACCCCGAAGAACCAAGTCCTTGAACGGTCTGGCCAATTCAATGTCTCTGGTTCGACCCCTTTATCAAGCAGGTCCTTCTCAGCCTTGTCCCACAACGGCCGGGCTTTGAGGTAGCCACCTGTCCCGTGCGATGGTGATGCTCCTTCTTTGCAGCATTTTTCTTGTTTGTCGCTGACATCTTCTTACTCTTCTCCGATGTCTTGTGGGCCACAAATGCGGGCCAGTGATCTCTTATCTTCTCAAATCGGCCGGTGAATTCTGGAGTCTTCCCTTTGTCGACAAACGTTGATTTCAACTCATTCTTCCACCTCCTGGATAGATCTGCCATCTTCTTAAGAGCATGAGCCTTGGCCAATGGCTCTATAACTGGCTTATCCGGATCCTCCTCTGGCGGTAGGGTGAAATTTGCCTTCAGCGCAGTCCAAAGATCATCTTTCTGTCTATCGTTGACAAAAGACACTTGAGGGTCTTCGCTCTTAGGCTTATTCCATTGGTGGATGCTGATCGGGATCATGTCCCTAACAAGAACCACGCACTGAGCAGAAAATGCTTCCTTGGTCCGGCTGGGTTCAATCGGTTGGCCATCGCCCTTGATTGCTGTGATCGTGAACCTTTCATCCTGGCGCAACCTTTTCTTCGGGCCTCGTCTCGTTACCGAAGTTTGGCTCGATCCGGAGGGCTAGAAAAGAAGAAAGAAGAGAGTTAATATGTGTACATACCACAACAATTAATGCATCAATTAGCTAGTCAGCACAGGCTTAATTAATATATATACCTCGTCGGACTTTGCAACATCTCCTTCCTCCGTTCGCTCACCGGAGCAGTCATCACGTTCTCCTTCTTCCACCGGCATTCCGTCACCGGAGCCATCATAATCATGTCCTTCCACCTCCATTGTTCGATCACCGGAGCCTGCTTCACCCTCTCCTTCTAGACCATCGGTGTCGTTATGAAACGACAAGACATCACCTCCGCCGAGGATTATGTCCCCCAACAACTGTTCTGCTTTGATGTCTTGGTGCTCCATAGTTTCTGCAAATATTACAACATGGCAATTAATATACAAACATGACAGATGGATATATTAGTGCAAACGTAGACCTAGCTAGCTCGTCGCTTCTATGGTTTGGGGTGGTCTCGACAACGCTTCTAGGGTTTGGGGTGGCCTAGGCAACGCTTCTAGGGTTTGGGGTGGCCTCGACAATGGTTCTAGGGTTTGGGTCGGACCGCCTCTCTCATGAATGTCCGACGTCCGGACCGACAAGGGATTTAACAAAATGACGCCATTCTGGATGTGCAGAAAATGGTCCATATTTTTTCTGATCTCATCTACCCTTCTATATGTCACGTTGTCTAGTGTCAAAGAATTCAAGAAAACCTTGACTTCATCATTAGCCGGAAATGACAGGCGTATAATGGTACGAAGCTCTTCAAAGTTGTTTTGGAACGGAGTTCCCAATAGAATAATTCGCTTTTTGGTACAAAGTTCAGCAAGAGCCTTCCGAATATCGCTATTTGGAAGGCCTTTGCTGAAATTCGTACCAAAAGGCGAATTATTCTATCAGGAACTCCGTTCCAAAACAACTTTGAAGAGCTTCGTAGCATCATACGCCTGTTACTTCTGGCAAATGATGAAGCCATGGATTTCTTCAATACTTTGACAGACAACGTGACATATAGAAGAATATATATATATAGATGAGATCAGAAAAAAATTGGATCAACTTGTGCACATCCATAATGGGGGCATGCTTGAGAATCTGTACCACTCGAAACTGGCGACCTTCGACCCTCGACCCCTCGGACCCTCGATCCTCGCGACCCTCGACCCCTACACCTAGTTATGACCCTCGCCGTCGGCGATCCACGACCCCTACCCTAGTTCCGACCTCGCCCCTCGCGTTCGCCTCCCCTCGACCCCTCGGCGTTCCTCGCCCACTCTACCCCTCGGTCGTTCCTCGACCCCTCGACCCTCGTGTGCTCGACCCTCTACCCTAGTTCCCGACCCTCGACCCCTCGGTTCCTCGACCCTACCCTTCGGCTTTCCTCGACCCTCTACCCTAGTCACCTCTCCCCTGCGTTCCTCGACCCTCGACCCTCAACCTTCGGTGACCCTCGACCCTCGGTACCCCTCGACCCTCTACCCTAGTTCACGACCCTCGACCGCTCGGCGATCCACACCCCTCTACCCTAGTTCCCGACCCTCGACCCCTCGGCGTTCCTCGATCTACTCGCGTTCTCGACCCTCTACCCTAGTTCCCGACCCTGACCCCTCGTTCCTCGACCCTCGACCCCTCGGCTTTCCTCGACCATCTACCCTAGTTCACATCTCGCCCCTCGGCTTTCCTCGACCCTCGAACCCTCGTACCCTCACCCTCGAACCTTCGGAACCCTCGACCCTCGTACCCCTCGACCCTCTACCCTAGTTCCTACCCTCGCCGCTCGGCGATCCACGACCCTCAACCCTAGTTCCCGACCCTCGACCCCTCGGTGTTCCTCGACCCTCTACCCTAATTCCCGACCCTCGACCCCTCGCGTTCCTCGACCCTCGACCCCACCCTCGTCGGCGTTCCTCGACCCTCGACCCCTCGGCGTTCCTCGACCCTCGACCCCTCGCATCCCGACCCTCTACCCTAGTTCCCGACCCTCGACCCCCCCTCGTCCTTCAGACCCTCTACTAGAATTACCGACCCTCTAACCCTCGCGTTCCTCGCACCTCGCCATTACAGGCTTTCTCAACCATCTACCCTAGTTCACGACTCTCGACCCCTCGGCGTTCCTCGACCCCTCGCCGTTCATCGATCCTCGACCCCTCGGCGTTCCTCGACCCTTGACCTCTCGGCGTTCCTCGACCCTCGACCCCTCGGCGTTCCTCGACCATCTACCCTAGTTCCCAACCCTCGACCTCTTGGCGATCCTCGACACCCTCGTTCCCGATAAAAATTAAGAAGAGGAAGAAGAAGAGAAAACAAAAGAGTAAGAAGAAGAAAAAAAAGAGGAGAAGACCTCTATTCCTTCTTCTTCTCCTCTTTTTTTTCTTCTTCTTCCTCTTCTTATTTTTTTTTCTCCACTTCTTCCTCTCCTTCTTTCTCTCCTTATTTTTTTCTCCTCTTCTTCTCTTTTTTCTCCCCTTTTTCCTCTCCTTCTTTTTCTTTCCTTCTTCCTTCTTCCTCTTTTCCATACATATAAAAAGTGAAAAAAATACATACATACATACATATAAAAAGAAAGCATATATATATATATAAACATATATAAAAAAATAGCAACGCGGCGGCGGCGGCGGTGCTCACAGAGGAGTCGGGGCGGGCAGGGGCGGGCCGGGCGGCGTCGGGGCGGCACGGCTTATGCCACCCGACGACCAACCCTCCTCGTCCTTGCATGGGATGAGTCCCAGTCTATGGATCAGGAGATTTCGAATTCGGGTCCACTTTCTGCCATGTCGAGAGGCCGAGATTGCGGGACAGGAGCTTGGGGGAGGAGTGGAGTGGAGTCTCTAGGGTTTTGTCCGGATCCAACATGGGGGCGAACCCGTGCGTTCGGGGCCTCCCCATATCAACCCTAGATATGGGCTCGATAAGAGGAGTTGTTGTGACGCGGACATTAGGACCGGTATGAGTGGTGTGGCTAGGTCATGATTTCTTGACCGTTCACTGACCCTCCCGTCCGTCGGACGTATAGAGCGCTTGAGGAGTCCGGCTGTAGATGCTCTACATCCCAAAGCAAAAGGGGAGCACCTCAACTCAGAAGTACTTCTTAGGTCGTGCTTGTTTGGAATGCAATTTTCATTGTTGCAGCTCCAACGGCTCCAGCTAAAAGGAGCAACTATAGCTGCCAGCTGGGTTGAAACTGAGATGCAATTATTTGGTAGTTTGTTTGTGCCAACAAGGCCGTGGGCAAAACGAGTTGAGATGCAGTCGTTTGGTGGTTTTGATATACAGAAGAAAAAAATTCATTTAGCTCACTACATTACTCACATGTGGACCTACCTAGTGAAAGGCCCATTGTCCCGTTCCAGAGGCCCATTTGTCCCGTTCTGGAACCGGAACTAAGGGTCGGGACTAAAGCTCAATCCTTAGTCCCAGTTCGCCTACGAACCGGGACAGATGGGGCTCCACGTGGCCGCGCGGCGAGCCCAGGCAGGAGGGCCTTTAGTTCCGGTTGGTAACACCAACCGGAGGCAAAGAGCATCCACGCGTCAGCCTCAGGAGCTGGGTTTTTGTTTTTTGTTTTTAAAAGGGAGGGGGGTTTGGGGGTTTTGTAGGTTAATTTAGGGGTTTCATTATTGTGTGAGCTAGTTAATAGAGAGAAGTGTCCTCTCTTATCTCCGTGCTTGGTCGACGCTACGTCTATCGTATAGAGAGGACTCGACACGCTAGCTATAGCAAATAAGGAAACCATTAAGTCCACAAATCGTCATGAACATATACAGAGAGAAGTGATCGACCTCCTCCTTCTCAGAGAGATTGGTCGAACAACAAGTTTTCGTATATCTATCCGACGCTACTAGCTACATAAACAATATAAGATCTCTTACATACCTACATCTGATGTCAATTTCCACTATATATTCTCCGGCTGGATTGATGACGTGGTCAAGAAAGAATCCCGCCAATTCCTCTTAATGCTTTTATGGTCTTGTGGTAGGAGTTCATCCCGCATCTGCCAAATCTAATTTGAAGAAGGGGGTCATACATATATTATGAATGAAACTCAACCACAAATGATGGTAATAAAATAAAATTGTGAATATTATGCTTACGCACTTCATATTGTTTTCAGAGTAGCCCCGCTTAGAGGTCGTCGCGTTGTAGATGTACTCGCAAACGTAGTATCCACAAAAATTATTCCCGCCTTCCTGCCACAACCACTTTACGAGAATATTGGTCAATCAAACTGATAATCAAGCATTATAATGGTATTGATGAAACTACTAGAATCAATGGAGATGCGCGGAACTAGCTAGTAGTACTTACTTCTTGGTGTGTAAATCGCAGCTCCCCCGGCAGTCCCGGAACTTCTGCGGTGAACACTTTCCAAACCCTGCGAGACAAAGAAAATAATTACTTGATATCAGGAAATGAACAAAGTTGCCTATATGGTGCGATAATGATCGATTGACTTACTTCTGGAGCTTTCAGTCATGGCCCGCTACTCCTTAGGATCTTTTCGTCTCGAGTCTAAGACGGTTACTAGTCCCTGCTCAAGCTAATCTCTAGGAGAATAAAGTGGAAGCTGCGCACGCATGCATAACTCATCAATTACATCTATAACCTCGAGTAATAAGGAAACCGAAATACCCAAGACAGTAACACTCATTGAAGTGTAAGGAAAGAGTATTTTATCTTTTTTTTATTTCGAATCACGTTGTAGCAAGTTGGCCTCGGTTTTTCTTGGCATTATATTTAACCGTCCATTCATCTATGAGATTTCTGTTATGAACCCAATATCATAGATTTGTGCATTTCTGTCATCTCGACTTTAATCTGCATAATATAGCGAGGATAATTATATATACATGCAATAAAGAGCTGAGCTATATATAGAGACTTAATTACAGAAGTAGTACTTACATACAGTAGCAAGTGATGATTATTTTATCGAGGTCCTTTGTTGAAAACTGGAAGAACTCCTCAAATGGACAGACAACAGATCATTCCAACGAGGTCTGCTCCACTTTAACTCTCCAGCGTCAAAATATCCTTCCCAGACTTGCAGGTGTCCATGTACCACTGATGGAATCTTCGCATCATCGTTGTTTAGAGGAGGATGACCAGGTTTGACGAGAGGCTTCCCGCTCCGTCCGGTTTGTGTTTTCGTCCACCTCCATTGTATCAAATGTGCATCGTTGGCAGGTAATCACCAGGATTGGTACCGGGCAGCATCCCCGGCAGTTTACACGACGAATCGCTAGACACCTTGAGCGGGGGGCACGATTGGTTCGCCTGTTCGCCGAGCTGGGGAATTTTTTTCCCTACTTCTTCGTTCTCGTAACCTTTTGTCAATTGAAGTAGTTCCCGACCGCGCGCTCCTTGCACTACCTTTTTAAGAGCGCGGACATGGTTGTCATCCGGCGGAGGCGGTGGTGGTCGCTTCAGGGCATCCAAGTGCACTTCAATTTCACCGGATCTATCTTCTCCTCCGGAGGCTTTTTTTCTTTGCAAAAAGTCCTTCACTTCGGCATGACAGATCTGCGCGTTTTCCTCCTCGGTCATCACGTATGGTAACTTCTCTAGAGGCGTGAGAGTCGGACCGAATCTGTATTGCTCCCCGCCCTGGCTGTACTGCTAGACAGCCGCCGGAGCAGCCGGAGCGGCCTGCTGCTGTCTTCTTCGTTGCTTACGAGGCGGAGAAGGGCGGAGTGCTACGACGCGCCGGAGCAGCCGGAGCGGCGGCGGCTGTCTTCCGCTGTTGCTGACGAGGCGGAGGGAGGCGGCCTCTCGGACTCTCCGGCGCGGCGGAGAAGGGAGGCGGATGCCGCCACGCACCGAGCACGCCCGAGAGGGCGGAGTGCCCTGATCACTCGCCGGAGGAGAGGCGGAGGAGGAGGAGGCGGAGGCGTCCAGTTCGGAAGTGTTGATGAGCTCCTTCCGCCATAGACATGGAGTCTTCAGACGCAAGACCCAGCTGAGTCTCCCCTTCACCGGTAGGGTGGTCAAGCTCGAGCTCCTCAAATCCCTCCGTTATTCCATCGACCATCACAACACATAGCCTTTCTGGAATCGGAAGACAGTGAAAAGTTGCGCCGGGTTGAGAAGGTGCAACAGAGCCGACAGCCGCCTTGACTTTGAGGTGCTGCCATTGCGTCATAAGGTGGCAATCTTGAGCCTCCATGATAGCATCCATGGGTAGCTAGGAGCCGTGAAGTCAGGTTGCTGAACGAGCTCGGTGGAAGCCACGCTGCTTCTCCGCTGAGATGGCGGGGTAGCTTCGGGGTAGCTCCGGCAGCTCGCTGGCTCTCAACTGTTTCCTCTAGCTTTTGTACCCTTGCATTCAGCTTCTGCGTTTGCTCTGCTCCAGTTTCCTCTTCCTCTCCCGGTTTGTAACCGCCTGCGCCGGAAACCCAACCTTCCACGCAACGGAGCCTGGCTGCCACGTGTTCGTCCGGTGCTCAGGATTCCCGAGGCCTGTGTGAGCTCGTCGTTCTCTCTGTCGGGAACGAACGTCCCTTGCTACCTACGGCGATATACTTCTGAAGCTTCTTACGGGTTTTCAAGTTACTTCTTCGTCCAACGGCACTTCCCTGTTTCAGGGTCCAAGGTTCCCCCAACCCCGAAGAACCAAGTCCTTGAACGGTCTGGCCAATTCAATGTCTCTGGTTCGACCCCTTTATCAAGCAGGTCCTTCTCAGCCTTGTCCCACAACGGCCGGGCTTTGAGGTAGCCACCTGTCCCGTGCGATGGTGATGCTCCTTCTTTGCAGCATTTTTCTTGTTTTGTCGCTGACATCTTCTTACTCTTCTCCGATGTCTTGTGGGCCACAAATGCGGGCCAGTGATCTCTTATCTTCTCAATCGCCGGTGGTGAATTCTGGAGTCTTCCCTTTGTCGACAAACGTTGATTTCAACTCATTCTTCCACCTCCTGGATAGTCTGCCATCTTCTTAAGAGCATGAGCCTTGGCCAAAATGGCATCTGGATTCTTCCGATCTCCTTGGCGTAGGGTGAAATTTGCCTTCAGCGCAGTCCAAAGATCATCTTTTGTCTATCGTTGACAAAGACACTTGAGGGTCTTCGCTCTTAGGCTTATTCCATTGGTGGATGCTGATCGGGATCATGTCCCTAACAAGAACCACGCACTGAGCAGAAAATGCTTCCTTGGTCCGGCTGGGTTCAATCGGTTGGGCCATCGCCCTTGATTGCTGTGATCGTGAACCTTTCATCCTGGCGCAACCTTTTCTTCGGGCCTCGTCTCGTTACCGAAGTTTGGCTCGATCCGGAGGCTAGAAAAGAAGAAAGAAGAGGTTAATATGTGTACAACCACACCATTAATGCATCATTAGCTAGTCAGCACAGGCTTAATTAATATATATACCTCGTCGGACTTTGCAACATCTCCTTCCTCCTTCCTCCGATCACCGAGCAGTCATCACGTTCTCCTTTTCCACCGGCATTCCGTCACCGACCATCATAATCATGTCCTTCACCACCCCATTGTTCGATCACCGGAGCCTGCTTCACCTCCTCTCTTTAGACCATCGGTGTCGTTATGAAACGACAAGACATCACCTCGCCGAGGATTATGTCCCCCAACACTTTCGCTGCTTTGATGTCTTGGTGCTAGCATGAAATAACAATGTCTTTAAATACGAGGAAATACGTAATATATACTGATAGTTTGCGTGAGCTACCTCAGTATGTTGAACGTTCTGTTTGGGCTGCCTAGCGCAATACAAATGCATTACTACAGATGGATATTAGTGCAACGTAGACCTAGCAGCTCGCTTCAGGTGGGCTCGACAACGCTTCTAGGTTGGGTGCTAGGCAACGTTCTAGGTTTGGGGTGGCCTCGACAATGGTTCTAGGGTTGGGTCGGACGCCTCTCTCATGAATGTCCGACGTCCGGACCGACAAGGGATTTAACAAAATGACGCCATTCTGGATGTGCAGAAAATGGTCCATATTTTTTCTGATCTCTCTTCTACCCTTCTATATGTCACGTTGTCTAGTGTCAAAGAATTCAAGAAACCTTGACTTCATCATTAGCCGGAAATGACAGGCGTATAATGGTACGAAGCTCTTCAAAGTTGTTTTGGAACGGAGTTCCCAATAGAATAATTCGCTTTTTGGTACAAAGTTCAGCAGAGCCTTCCGAATATCGCTATTTGGAAGGCCTTTGCTGAAATTCGTACCAAAAGCGAATTATTCTATCAGGAACTCCTTCCAAAACAACTTTGAAGAGCTTCGTAGCATCATACCCTGTTACTTCTGGCAAATGATGAAGCCATGGATTTCTTCAATACTTTGACAGACAACGTGACATTAGAAGTTATATTATAGATAGATCAGAAAAAAATTAGATCAACTTGTGCACATCCATAATGGGGGCTTCTTAATAAATCTGCCTCGCCCCCTGGACGACCCTCGACCCGCGACCCCTCGGCGACCCTCGACCCCTACCCTAGTTATGACCCTCGACCTCGGCGATCCACGACCCTCTACCCTAGTTCCTGACCCTCGACCCCTCGGCGTTCCTCGACCCTCGACCCCTCGGCGTTCCTCGACCTCTCTACTACCTAGTTCCCGACCCTCGACCCCTCGGCGTTCCTCGAACCCTCGACCCCTCGGCTTTCTCCTCGACCCTCTACCCTATTTTCACGACTCTCACACCCTCGGCGTTCCTCGACCCTCGACCCTCGAACCTTCGGTGACCCTCGACCCCTCGTTGACCCTCTGACCCTCTACCCTAGTTCACGACCCTCACCGCTCGGCGATCCACCCCTCTACCCTAGTTCCCGACCCTCGACCCCTCGGCGTTCCTCGACCCTCTACCCCTCGGCGTTCCTTGACCCTCTACCCTAGTTCCCGACCCTCGACCCCTCGGCGTTCCTCGACCCTCGACCCCTCGCTTTCCTCGACCATCTACCCTAGTTCACGACTCTCGACCCTCGCGTTCCTCTCGACCCTCGACCCCTCGATGACCCTCAACCCTCGAACCTTCGGTGACCCCTCGACCCTCTACCCTAGTTCTCGACCCTCGCCCTCGTCGGCGATCCACGACCCTCTACCCTAGTTCCCGACCCTCGACCCCTCGGTGTTCCTCGACCCTCTACCCTAATTCCCGACCCTCGACCCCTCGCGTTCCTCACCCCGACCCCTCGGCGTTCCTCGACCCTCACCCCTCGCGTTCCTCGACCCTCTACCTCGTTCCCGCCCCTCGACCGCTCGGCAAACCTCGACACCCTCGTTCCCTATATAAATTAAGAAGAGGAGAAAGAGAAAACAAAAGAGGAAAGAAAAAAAAAAGGAAGAAAGAGAAGGAATAGAGGAGAAGAGAAAAAATAGATTATTAATCTATTTTTATTATAATCTATTTTTTCTTCTTCTCCTCTATCCTTCTTCTTCTCCTTTTTTTTCTTCTTCTTCCTCTTCTTTTTTTTTCTCCTCTTCTTCTCCTTCTTTCTCTTCTTATTTTTTTTCTCCTCTTCTTCTCTTTTTTCTCCCCTTTTTCCTCTCCTTCTTCCTTCTTCCTCTTTTCCATACATATAAAAAGTTTAAAAATACATACATATAAAAGAAAGCTATATATATTAACAAAAAACATATATAAAAAAATAGCAACGCGGCGGCGGCGGCGGTGCTCACAGAGGAGTCGGGGCGGGCAGGGGCGGGCCGGGCGGCGGCGGGGCGGCGTGTCGGCGTCGGGACAGGCAGGGCGGGCGGGGCAGCGCGGACCGGGGCAGTGACGGCGCGAAGCGGCACGGCGACGGCGTCAGGGCAGGGGCGGCGCGCGGCGACGGCGTCAGGGCAGGGGCGCGCGCGGCGACGAGGGCAGCGCGGACCGGGGCGGCGACGGCGCGGGGCGGCGCGGCGACGGCGTCGGGGCAGGGCGGCGCGGCGACGGCGTCGGGGCAGAGGGGCAGCCTGGCGGCGTCGTCGGGGCAGTGGAAGAAGAACTGAAACGAATTTTTCACAAATGCTGGCTTATATAGACGAGGCATTGGTCCCGGTTCGTGGCACCAACCGGGACCAATGCCCCCCTTTAGTCCCGGTTCGTGCCACCAACCGGGACCAAAGGTCTCTTTTCAGCAGCCCCCTTTAGTCCCGGTTGGTGCCACCAACCGGGACCAAAGGTCTCTTTTCAGCAGCCCAAAGGGCGGGAAACAGAGACCTTTGGTCCCGGTTGGTGCCACGAACCGGGACTAAAGGGGGGCATTGGTCCCGGTTGGTGCCACGAACCGGGACCAAAGCCCAGCTTTAGTCCCGGTTTGGTGGAACCAACCGGGACCAAAGGCCTTGTGCTGCCCGCAGCCAAAAGTTTAGTCCCACCTCGCTAGTTGAGAGGGGCTCGGAGTGGTTTATAAGCCCCACTTCGGCTGCCCTCTCGAGCTCCTCTCAAATGCAGGCTTACGGGCCTAACCTGACATTCCGCTGCCTGTGGGCCTACTGGGCCTTCTGCGGGCCTGAATCCTGGCCCGTGGTTGGGTTTCTAGTCGTATTCAGGCCGTGGTGGCCCAGTAGGTGGCATTTTTTTTCTATTTTTTTCCAGTTTTTCTGTTTTGTTTTTTGCTTCATTTATTTTCTTTTGTTTTTTGCTTTTTTTTTAATTCTTTTTGCTTTTAGGTAATAAATATTATAAACTTTCTGTTAGTGCCATTAGTTTTCCAATTCGAATAATTTAAATTTGAATTCTTTGAAATTTGTGTGAATCACTAGTTTATGATTAACTTTACTATAAAAATAGATTTTTGAGTGATTCTTTTTCCTGCTATTTAATATTACTGTGTTTTATCATTATATTCAAAAATAGTTTTTGTTATTTTAGTTTCTAACAAAAAAAAATCTTTATGATAATTATTTTTGCTATTAAAGTTTCTAACAAAAAAAGTTCTTTTTGAAAATTCTTTTTGCTTTTAATGTTTTGAACAGAAAATACTTTGCTAATTTTAGTTGCATAAATTTTAGTTGATTCCTTTTGCTATTAGAGTTTCATTAAAGTTTTCTAGTTCATTCTTTTTTCTATTTGAGTTTCATTAAAGTTTTCTAGTTTATTCTTTTAGTTTATTATTTTTGCTATTAGGGTTTCATAAGAGTTGAGAGGGTTACGGTAAAAACTGGATGCACTTCGTGTAAAAAATGGACAATCTTTTTCGAAGTATGAGGGTTTCGGACGAAAACTCATCTGTTACAAAGGGATTTCATTTTTTTGAACTTATTTGAACTCCAGACTTTTTGTGTGTTCAAAATGAACCATTCTAAGCCACATCATCAATTTTCAAACCTTTCTGACTTCATCTATTATTTTTCATGCATTTACTGATTTTTTTGAGCTAAATGACCCTAAAATTGAAAAGCACTTCAAATGAACTCTGAAGAGGTTGAAAATTCGCATGATATCATCATTTCACCCACATAGCATGTGCTAAAAGGTTGAGAGGGTTACGGCAAAAACTGGATGCACTTCGTGTACAAAATGGACAATCTCTTTCGAAGTATCAGGGTTTCGGACAAAAACTCATCTGTTACAAAGGGGTTTCATTTTTTTTGAACTTATTTGAACTCCAGACTTTTTGTGTGCTCAAAATGAACCATTCAAAGCCACATCATCAATTTTCAACCCTTTCTGACTTCATCTGTCTTCACTTTTTCTTTGCTTGTGTCCTTTGCTTATTGCGCCGTAACCATGGATATTCTTCATTGCTTAACAGGGTGCTTGGGTCAGCCTTGGCTTTGAAGGGAGGAATTTCATGAAACTTTTCATAATCTTCAGACATGTCTGTCTTACCCACCACTCCCACGACGTCTCTTTTCCCTGAAAGAACTATGTGGCGCCACATCATTGGCTAGGACGAATGGTTCGTTTGTGTACCCAAGATTGTTCAGATCCACTGTTGTCATTCCGTAATGTGGCTCTACCTGTACCCCGCCTCCTGACAGATTGACCCATTTGCACTTAAACAAAGGGACCTTAAAATCATGTCCGTAGTCAAGTTCCCATATGTCCACTATGTAACCATAATGTGTGTCCTTTCCCCTCTTGGTTGCTGCATCAAAGCGGACACCGCTGTTTTGGTTGGTGCACTTTTGATCTTGGGCGATCATGTAAAATGTATTCCCATTTATCTCGTATCCTTTGTAAGTCAATACAGTCGAAGATGGTCCCCTGGACAACGAGTACAGCTCATCAGAAACAGTATTGTCACCTCTGAGACGTGTTTCCAACCAACTGCCGAAAGTCCTGATGTGTTCACATGTAATCCAGTCGTCACACTGCTCCGGGTGTTTGGAGCGCAGAATGTTCTTGTGTTCATCGACATACGGGGTCACCAAGGTAGAGTTCTGTAGAACTGTGTAGTATGCTTGAGACCAAGAATGCCCATCCCTGCATATTATTGAGTCCCCTCCTAGCGTGCCTTTTCCAGTCAGTCTCCCCTCATACCGCGATTGAGGGAGACCAATCTTCTTATGGTCAGGAATGAAGTCAACACAAAACCCAATGACATCCTCTGTTTAATGGCCCATGGAGATGCTTCCTTCTGGCCTAGCGCGGTTACGGACATATTTCTTTAGGACTCCCATGAACCTCTCAAAGGGAACATATTGTGTAGAAATACGGGGCCCAGAACGACAATCTCGTCGACTAGATGAAGTAGGACGTGCATCATGATATTGAAGAAGGATGGTGGGAACACCAGCTCGAAACTGACAAGACATTGCGCCACATCACTCCTTAGCCTTGGTATGATTTCTGGATTGATCACCTTCTGAGAGATTGCATTGAGGAATGCACATAGCTTCACAATGGCTAATCGAACGTTTTCCGGTAGAAGTCCCCTTAATGCAACCGGAAGCAGTTGCGTCATGATCACGTGGCAGTCATGAGACTTTAGGTTCTGGAACTTTTTCTCTGGCATATTTATTATTCCCTTTATATTCGACGAGAAGCCAGACGGTACCTTCATACTGAGCAGGCATTCAAAGAAGATTTCCTTCTCTTCTTTGGTAAGAGCGTAGCTGGCAGGACCTTCATACTGCTTTGGAGGCATGCCGTCTTTTTCGTGCCAACGTTGCAGGTCCTCCCGTGCCTCCGGTGTATCTTTTGTCTTTTCATACACGCCCAAGAAGCCTAGCTGGTTCACGCAAAGGTTCTTCGTCACGTGCATCACGTCGATTGAAGAGCGGACCTCTAGGTCTTTCCAGTAGGGTAGGTCCCAAAATATAGATTTCTTCTTCCACATGGGTATGCGTCCCTCAGCGTCATTCGGAACAGATAGTCCGCCGGGACTCTTTCCAAACATTACGTGTAAATCATTGACCATAGCAAGTACGTGATCACCGGTACGCATGGCGGGCTTCTTCCAGTGATCTGCCTCGCCTTTGAAATGCTTGCCTTTCTTTCGACATTGATGGTTGGTCGGAAGAAATCGACGATGCCCCAGGTACACATTCTTCCTGCATTTGTCCAGGTATATACTTTCGGTGTCAGCTAAACAGTGCGTGCATGCGTGGTATCCCTTGTTTGTCTGTCCTGAAAGGTTACTGAGAGCAGGCCAATCATTGATGGTTACAAACAGCAACGCATGCAGGTCAAATTCCTCCTGTCTATGCTCATCCCACACACGTACACCATTTCCATTCCACAGCTGTAAAAGTTCTTCAACTAATGGCCTTAGGTACACATCAATGTCATTGCCGGGTTGCTTAGGGCCTTGGATGAGTACTGGCATCATAATGAACTTCCGCTTCATGCACAACCAAGGAGGAAGGTTATAGATACATAGAGTCATGGGTCAAGTGTTGTGATTGCTGCTCTGCTCCCCGAAAGGATTAATGCCATCCGCGCTTAAACCAAACCATACGTTCCTTGGGTCACCTGCAAACTCAGCCCGGTAGTTTCTCTCAATTTTTCTCCACTGCGACCCGTCAGCGGGTGCTCTCAACTTCCCGTCTTTCTTACGGTCCTCTCTGTGCCATCGCATCAACTTGGTATGCTCTTTGTTTCTGAACAGACGTTTCAACCGTGGTATTATAGGAGCATACCACATCACCTTGGCAGGAACCCTCTTCCTGGGGGGCTCGCCGTCAACATCACCAGGGTCATCTCGTCTGATCTTATACCGCAATGCACCGCATACCGGGCATGCGTTCAAATCCTCGTACGCACCGTGGTACAGGATGCAGTCATTAGGGCATGCATGTATCTTCTGCACCTCCAATCCTAGAGGGCATACGACCTTCTTTGCTGCGTACGTACTGTCGGGCAATTCGTTATCCTTTGGAAGCTTCTTCTTCAATATTTTTAGTAGCTTCTCAAATCCTTTGTCAGGCACAGCATTCTCTGCCTTCCACTGCAGCAATTCCAGTACGGTACCGAGCTTTGTGTTGCCATCTTCGCAATTGGGGTACAACCCTTTTTGGTGATCCTCTAACATGCGATCAAACTTCAGCTTCTCCTTTTCACTTTCGCACTGTCTCCTTGCATCAACAATGACCCGGCGGAGATCATCATCGGGCACATCGTCTGGTTCCTATTGATCTTCAGCTTCCCCCGTTGCAGCATCATCGTATTCAGGGGGCACATAGTTGTCATCGTCCTCTTCTTCTTCGCTGTCTTCCATCATAACCCCTATTTCTCCGTGCCTGGTCCAAACATTATAGTGTGGCATGAAACCCTTATAAAGCAGGTGGGTGTGAAGGATTTTCCGGTCAGAGTAAGACTTCGTATTCCCATATATAGGGCATGGACAACACATAAAACCATTCTGCTTGTTTGCCTCAGCCACTTCGAGAAAATTATGCACGCCCTTAATGTACTCGGAGGTGCGTCTGTCACCGTACATCCATTGCCGGTTCATCTGCGTGCATTATATATAATTAGGTGTGTCAAAAACCATTACAGAACATCATGAATAGATAAGTGACCAAATTAATAGAAGTTCATCATCACATTAAAACCAAAGTACATACATAGTTCTCATTGAACAACATATAGCTCTCCAGAGCATCTAATTAAACCATACATTGAAACTATGTAAAACATTTCAATGCAACAACAAATGCGATCATAATCGCAACCAAGGTAACAATTGATCCAACGGCATAATGATACCAAGCCTCTGTATGAATGGCATATTTTCTATACTTTCTTATCTTGAAGCGCATTGCATCCATCTTGATCTTGTGATCATCGACGACATCCGCAACATGCAACTCCAATATCATCTTCTCCTCCTCAATTTTTTTCAATTTTTCCTTCAAGTAATTGTTTTCTTCTTCAACTAAATTTAACCTCTCGACAATAGGGTCGGTTGGAATTTTCGGTTCACATACCTCCTAGATAAAAAAATCTATGTCACGTTGGTCGGCATAATTGTCATAAACAATAAATGAACCAAATAGTTATAAAATATAATATATACCACATCCGAATCATAGACAGGACGAGGGCCGACGGGGGGCGGATACCAAAACCATCGCACTATATAATAACAAACAATAATAAAAGTAAGAAAATTATACAATTATCTATCTAAATCATACAAGTAAGAAATTTTTTTCTTTTAGAAAGAAGATAAGAAAAAGAGGCTCACCACGGTGGTGCCGGCGACGAGATCGGCGCGGGCGATCGACGGCGATGAAGACGGGGACGGGACGTGACGGACCGCTAAACCTAGACAAATCTTGAGGAAAATGGAGCTTGGAGGTCGAGTTTGGAGAGGAGAAAGCTTAAGTAGTGTGACTCGGGCATTTCATCGAACACCTCATGTGCATAGGGGGTGAGCTAGAGCACCACAAAGCCCTCCCCTCGCCGGCCAGAAAAAAACAGAGCAGTGGAGTGCTCTGCTCGCGGGCGAGGGGTATATATAGGCACAACATTGGTCCCGGTTCGTGGTTGGACCCGGGACTAAAGGGTGGCCTTTAGTCCCGGGTCCAGCCACGAACCGGGACCAATGGATGTGGGCCAGGAGCAAGGCACATTGGTCCCGGTTCGTGTCTGGAACCGGGACCAAAGGGTCCAGACGAACCGGGACCAATGCCCCACGAGCCCCGGCCGGCCCCCTGGGCGCACGAACCGGGACGTATGCCCCCATGGGTCCCGGTTCCTGACTGAACCGGGACTAATGGGCTGGGCAGGCCTGGATCAAACCCTGTTTTCTACTAGTGCTAGCTCAAATTTAGGCGCCCGTTTCTATTGGTTTTCTTATGTACTTTTATTGTTGGTTTTCTGTTCTCCTTTTTTTCGTTCCCTTCTTTCTTTTTTCATTTTCATTTTCCATTTTTTAAATATTATAACTATTTTATAACACATGAGCAGTGTTCGCATGATAAATCCATGAATATTTTTCAAAATATGTGAACGTTTATAGAAAACTTTGAACGTTTAAAGACATTTTTTTAGTATTTATATTTTTACAAAAACTTATGAACATTTTTTAATAATATTTAAATATATTTTTGCGCAACTGGTTTTTCCTATAGGACCCTGTGTGAGCGCTCTAGTCGCTATTCTCTATGTGTTGAAGGAGCACTCAGTTGAAACCACAAAATCTACCCAAAGTGCTTTTCTGCTCCCGAGCTCAAATGAGCTCAGTGAATAGTAAAATAAAAAAATCCAAATTTTTCTTGGAAAAAACATTGACAAAAGTTCTAATAGCGTGCAAAAAATCGTCATGAAATCACATTCCTGTAAGGCGTGACAAAAAAAACAAAATTCAGTGCTCCAAAATGCTTTTGAAAGTAGCATTTTCAGAGTACTGATTTTGTTTTTTTTTTGCCACGCCTTACGGGAAAGTGATGTCATGGCAAAATTTTGCAAGCACTTAAAACTTTTGTCAATGTTTCTCCCAAAAAAAATTGGAATTTTTTGAATGTATTTCGATTTTGTTTTGATTTTACTGTTCACACGAGCTCATTTGAGCTCGGGTGTAGAAACTCTGCGTCCCAAAATCTACACCTCACTTATTGTGAGTTACATTGAGTGCTCGCCTCAGCGCAGCCCTAAGTGTGCCGGCCTAGTAAGGGAAAAATGGGGTAAATTTCTCTGGGTTGTTTTATGCGGTTTTTACTTTGTTTTCCTTTTACATTTGGGCTACGGTTTTTGATTTTGGGTGTTTTCTCTTAGGCTTTTCCTGTTTCTTTCCTCTCTTGGTTTTGGTTTTTGCCTTCATCCCTATTTTTTACATCATTTTTTTTCAAGTTTATTTCGTAGATAGATATAATCATTTCTTGAAAACAATACAAACATTTTTAATACACGATGAATATTTGTTTGATACATGATTAACATTTTATAAACACAAGCTCATTTTATCCAATATACATGCAAAAAATTTCAATAAACAATGACTTTCCTTAAACAGATGATGAACTTTTTATGATACACATGAATATTTTATAATACATAATATTTTTGTTTACAATAAAATATGAATATTTTTTAACACGCAATGAATATTTTACTAATTATAAGATAATAATGTTTGTACAAGATCAATATTTTCAAAATACACTATAAATTTTTTGTAAACATAGGGCTCACAATTTTCTTATACATGATGAACAGTTTTAAATACATCACCAACCTGCCCTTGACAAGTCAATAATCAATCACTAGATTTAGGATCACAAGCCGATGCGATGCTTCACGTCGAAATGGGTTAGTCTGCATCTGAGAGACCCCGCCTAGCTCTAAAATGGTTTCAACCTTTCGCTGTTACCATTTCCATTTCCTGAACCTAAACCTAACTAATACTTAGTTGTTTCAATTTCCTCATCTGGTGATAGATCCTCATATTCTTCTGGCTCAAATCCCTTTTTCATATCCAGGGCAGGCTTTAGGTACGCTTTAGTTTGAAATCATTAAAGAAAGCGCCTTTCTCTCTATAAGAACAGTGCGTTCCGAGATGTGAAGTGGGAGAGAGGGGATGCGATGATTGAGGTTTTGAATAAGACGACCTTTGCATTTTAGTAATATTTTAAAAATTATATGATGAACATTTTTTAAGTAAAGGAAGGCTTTTTTTTAGTAGGAGGGATATGTTTTTAATACCTGGTGAACGTCTTTAAAACATAAGACAAGCAATTTCCCATTACACGGTGAATATTTTTTTTAATTATTAAAATATAAATATTCCTATATCAAATATTGGGACATTTTAGAATCAATATAAACTGGGAAACAAAAAGCACCAGCAAAGTGTAAGATGGCCACACAAACTGGCGATCCGTCCTCGACTCCAAAAACCAGCGATCAGACCCAAAATGGGCGACCCACCACGGGGTAGTCTTGGGGCGAGTGCTCAGCACCACGGCGGAGCTACACGTAATACTGGGGTGCCTTTTTATGAAGGCTTAAATTTAGTAGAGTGCATTCATTTGGCCTCCCTAGGTTTTCGCAACCCACCCCCCCCCCTAAAACAAAAAAAAAAAAAAACAGCAGAAAGAAAAAAAAAAAAAAAAAACATAACAAAAAAAAAACAACAAAAAAAAAACAAAAAAAAAAAAAAAAAAAAAAAAAAAACAACAAAAAAAGAAAAAAAAAGAAAAAAAAAAAAAAAATAAAAAAAAAAAAGAAAAAAAAAAAAAAAAAAGAAAAAAAAAAAAAAACAACCACAACAAACAAAAAAAAAAAAAAAAAAAAAAAAAAAAAAAAAGAAAAAAAAAAAAAAAAAAAATAAAAAAAAAAAAAAAACAAACAACAAAAAAAAAAAACGAAGAAGAACAAAATGGGAATGAAAAAGAAAAAAAAAAAGCACAAAACAAATAGAAAAAAATAAGCAAAAACAACAAAAACAAAAAAAAACAAAAAAAGAAAAAAAAAACAAAAACCCAAACCCACACCAACACCCAACCGAAAAAAAAACAAAAAATACAAATAAAAAAACAACCTCAACCCACCCCCCCCCACCACCCCCCCACCACCCCCCCAAACACACAAAACCCCCCCCCCCCCCCCCGGGCGGAGATCCTTCGCTAGCTCCGCCACTGTCAGCACGGTCACCTCGCATTAGGCGAAAAATTGCATCCAGTTGAAACGGCTAAGGCCTTGATTACCTTCTTAGGCTGGTTGTAATAGGGGGTATCATATATTAGTATTATGCATATGATACTAATTTATGATACTACCGTTCTAATGCATAGTATCATATATTATTATCATGTAGTACTTTATTTATTGACATGCATGACACATAACAGCATAGCATTTATTATGATACGGTATCATGATATGATACTCAACACTCTCTTTTTTCATTTAATTCTATGACAACTCATTAAAATTATTTAGTTGACATGCATGATACTAACTATGATATTGCCATTACGACCAGCCTTATCATTGTGCCAAGGTACGGTAAGCTTTATAGGCACGGGCACGCTGCTAGTCGTGCGTCAAAAAGTCCGGGGGTGCAACGTGAGTCCGTACGTGACTTTATGCACGTTTCCTTATCCCAGCATGCATGCACTCACTTTCCATACATGCATGATAAGATAGTCCTACTTTCAATTAGTGGGGGCAAACAAAATGACTCTAGACTAGTAATTTTGAGTGATTTTAATATGGACTATATAGGATGGGGGGAGGGGGCGTGCCGGCCTCAACATAGGAACGCCACTAGGATATATATAGAGATATATTTTAGAGTGTACATTCAATCATTTTTTTCTTATGTAGTCCGTACTGAAATCTCATGCCACCTAGTCGCCTCCCTGATTGTCAGCCTTGCTCGTAGATCGACGTTGCTACGCTGCTAGGCGCCAGCAATGCTCGTGCTGTTACGCGTGCCAGCAAAGCCTTCCTCGACGAGGCCTCCTCCGGTCCTCCCCTTCCTCTTGCGGCGGCCACCGCTGCATCTCGTCCTCGTCCTCATCCCCTTCCTCTTGCGGCGGCCACGTGGAGCCCCATCTGTCCCGGTTCGTAGGCGAACTGGGACTAAAGGTATTGAGCTTTAGTCCCGACCCTTTAGTTCCGGTTCCAGAACTGGGACAAATGGGCCTCTGGAACCGGGACAAATGGACCTTTTTCTACTAGTGTAGGTCCACATGTGAGTAATGTAGTGAGCTAAATGAATTTTTTTCTTCTGTATATCACAACCACCAAACGACTGCATCTCAACTCGTTTTGCCACCGGCCTTAGTTGGCACAACACAACTACCAAATAATTGCATCTCAGTTTCAACCTTCCAGCTGGCAGCTATAGTTGCTCCTTTTAGCTGGAGCCGTTGGAGCTGCAACAATGAAAATTGCATTCCAAACAAGCACGACCTAATTAAGTACTTCTGAGTTGAGGTGCTCCCCTTTTGCTTTTGGGATGTAAGAGCATCTACAGCCGGACTCCTCAAGCGCTCCTATACGTCCAGACGGACGGCCTGGTCAGTGAACGGTCAAGAAATCATGACCTAGCCACACCACTCATACCGGTCCTATATGTCCGCGCTCACTAACACTCCTCTTATCGAGCCCATATCTAGGGTTGATATGGGGAGGCCCAGACACGCACGGGTTCGCCCTCCATGTTGGATCCGGACCAAACCCTAGAGACTCCACTCCACTCCTCCCCCAAGCTCCTGTCCCGCAATCTTCGGCCTTCTCCGACATGGCAGACAGTGGACCCGAATTCGAAATCTCCTGATCCATAGACTGGGACCTCATCCCATGCAAGGACGAGGAGGAGTTGGTCGTCGGGTTGGCACTCCGCCGTTCTCGGGAGAAAATCCCAGCTCCGTAGTTGGAGTCGCTCTGGCACGAATCCATTGAGTCCGTGCAAATGGCGCTTGGATCTGGCGGCGGTGGTGGCTCAAGCGCATGAACGAGGCCTCGCCTGACGCGACGACCATTGGCTGGCGGCGCAACCCTTGGGTGGTGGCGCAAACCTTCGATGGCGCCTCGTCCCTGTGGTGTCGGGGTCGTACATGGAGATCAATGTTGGCATGCGCCACGGGCCAACTGGTGTGGAGGACCGGTGTGCCCACCATTCAAGGAACAAGGCGTGGCAAGCCGCGGGAGCCCTAGAGGCTGAGGCCTCGGAGGTGGAGTCGCACGCCGCCTTGGGCAACAACAAGGAAGCCCTCCGTGTTCACATCCTCGAGAAGAGGCAACGGAGGACACGTGCACCATTGCAAGGGAGTAAAGTCGGACGGTCCGTGCCATGGCCGGACAGACCCCCAAAGAGGAAAAGGAAGAAGCCGATGATAGATCAGGCAACTCTGGTAGTCAGCAGATCCGACTCGAACCATCTTGTATCTTAGAAGGCTACTTCCGTGACAGACGACAAGGCCAAGATTAAGGGGAAGGGCATCCGTGGGTATTTCAAAGTTAATATGTGAAGTAAATAAAAAGGAAGGGAGTGGAAGCGGACACAGCAAGCTCGATGGGGAAGAATCGGGTGTCCTGGAGAAGAAGGGCAGTGATGGGAGGATATGGAGCGGGGGTGCATTGAAAGCTAGGTTGGTGGGTGTTGGTGGCTTTTGCAGATAGCGCATGGACTCATTTGATACAAAAATGCTAGTGAGCTATACATGGTGCAAATTCATCTAAGAGTATGGTTAATAATATAGCCAGCTGATGGCTATAAGGAACCGCCATATCATCTATAGCCATCATCTATAAGCACTCATAAAATAATATGGGCTATAGATTGGCTGTTACATTAGTACTTTTTTCCATCTCCTCTCTATCTCTTTCTTCACATTTATTGTAATTACCTAGGAATGCGTATATAGCTAGGCTCTTGCATGAGAGCCCAGTCCCCTTACTTTTTCACATCTCTCTCCTCCACATAGGCAAAAATGCAATGTAAGCGGGCTATAAGCCCACTATTGTATCGGAAATCCCTTTTGGCGACCGAGCTGCAATGAGGCCTTCAAATTCAAAATTTAAATTTCATCAAAGTTCATATTTTTATGTTTCAAAAAATTCTGAAAAAAAAACACAGATATACATGAAGGCATAACACACATGTGTGTAAATTTTCAGGGCAAAATATGTTGAAATGAGGGCTGTGCAAAAAGAACAAATATGGGGCTGTTTAACACATGATACTATTCATCCTCCCAGGCCATGAATTTGTTTTTATTGTACAGGTCGCAACTCAAGGTGGTTCATCATGAATTTTTACACACATATGGGTTACATCCTTACATACACGCATATTTTTTTTAGGATTTTTTAAAACATAAAAGTTTGAATTTAATTTTTTTTTAAATAAATGGCTCCATGGAGCTCGGCCTCCAAAACGTCATTCTCCTATTGTAATTGCTCTAATACATGTGATCCTAATATAGTGGCTGGAATCCCAAGACGACTCAATGAGAGCGATTACAGTGGGCGTGGTCGCCGGGTGCTCCAAGGCACTTTCGCGAAGGGAGTACACTATATTATTATAAAATGATGCTTTTTGATGGTAGCTTTGCCAAGCCCTGCGATGTCTCCCTTCTGCATGCACGTTTTCCCATGAATGCACCCATGCAAGTATTCTACCCACCGACAGACTTGCAGGCAAGCCTGCATGTAAAACAATGGAGATGGCCATATATGTGACAATGTGCATGCACGCCGTACGCAGCTCCATGTTCGGTCCGGCCACGTACGCATGTTGATAATTGGCGCCAGCATCTGTAGTACACCGCACGTGAAACACAATGCTAGGACAGGAATGCATAAATAATATCCACACATCATAAGGTAGTTTTGAAAAGGGACATCCTATCCTAAGGGTAGTGAAGGACTGAAGGTATAAATAACGGCCGGCGTCTGTGGAGAAGCACACACGCTCCATCACTCACAACATAAACAAGTAACAGAGCTCGCTAGGGTAAGATGGACGTAATGGCATGGAAGGCATCGATGTTGGCCATGCTGGGCTTGCTGGTTGCCGCGCTGCTGTCGTACCCGACAGCCCTGTCCATGGCGGCGGCGTCGTTGATCTCCATGCCAACGGAAGATGTTCACCGTGGTCGTGCTCCGGTAGTGTTCCTAGCTGAAAGCCTCACCCCGGACTACTACGCCGACTCTTGCCCGGATGTGCGGGGCCTTGTGCGCTCTGCCGTGGACGAAGCGCTCCAGAAGGATATCGCCCTCGCCGCCGGGCTCATCCGCCTCTTCTACCACGACTGCTTCCCTCAGGTGCACATACATACGTATATCTCAGCAAGTAATTATTGTACTGCTCAACGAACAAGTTACAAGTATGTGTCCTGAGACGGATTCACAGGGCTGCGATGCATCCATCCTTCTGGCGGGAGCAGAGAGTGAGCTACAGATGTGGCCCAACAGGTTTCTGCAGCGGGGTGCGGTGCAGCTCATCGAGGACATCCGCATCAAGGTGCACCATGCCTGCGGGCCCGTTGTCTCTTGCGCCGATATCATGGCGCTCGCAACACATGACGCCGTACTCAAGGTAAACTGCACGATTTAACCATGTAAATACCATTATACATCGATATCATAATAGTTAATGGGGTTTTCACTTTTACTCCCTCTAACGAAATATAAGGAATTTTTTGGTGTAGTTGGCTACCATAAAACATCCTACATTTTCTTACAGAGCAAGTAGTTAAAATGATTAGAAAAGTATCTATATCTATTTAACTATTTTGATGTCGAGTGAGCTAAGGTCTATCTGAATAACTATTTGCATGCATGTATGTACGTACGTAGTCCGGGGGCCAATCCTACCTCGTACCGCTCGGTCGCCTGGACAGCATGGAACCCGCCCCACTGAGCACCGTCAATGAGCTCCCGCTCCCCACCTTCAACATCTCCCAGCTCACCAAGACCTTCGAGAGCCGCAGCCTCGACGTGACGGACCTCGTGGCCCTTTCCGGCGCGCACACCATCGGAGGGGCACACTGCACCTCCTACGCCGACCGCTTTGCCGGGGAGGCCAACTCCAACGAGTTCGTCCGGATGCTCCTGCACAACTGCACCACCGGCGACATAAGAAACAAGCAGGACCTCGACGTGACGACCCCGAACAAGTTCGACGACGCGTACTTTGGCAACCTGGAGGCGGGGAAGGGGGTGCTCAACTCCGACATGCAGCTCCTCCGTGACCCCCGCGCCATGGAGCTCGTCAAAGGCATCGCGGAAAACCAGTGGTGGTTCTGGAACCAGTTCGACACCTCCATCAGGAAGCTGGGGCAGCTGCAGGGGCCCCAAGGAAACGTCGGTGAGGTCCGCACCATCAGCTGCTTCGTTCCTAACCACAAGAGCAGAAACGAGGAGGTCCGACCAGCTTGCTAGTTGGTCTAGATTTACATCATATATATAGATGCATCGTTCGTACGTTCACCAAAAGTTGTTTGTGCAATAAGGTCTAGCTTGTTGCTAGCTACGTAGTACGTGCTATACTACTATGTATGTATGTAAGTACGTACATTGCATCCATCTTGTTTACTCTCATTGTTCGTATGTGTACTTGGTTATTTCCATCGTCTGATAAGATGCATGGATCTAATAATAACGGGTGTATGTTATATCCAGACTCTCTTTTTTTCTTGAGAATTATTATATCAAGAGTTTGTTGTGTGCAATAGGACATTTGGACATGAGGCTGACACCGCAGGCATTGCAGAGCATGATCAAAACACAAGATGTGGGTATTTCAAAACACATAATATGCATGAAAATATTTGCTAAGTCATAGAACATATGCATGTAAGGTATAATAAAATCACAGCGTCATGTAACTGATACGGGTTTTTATTGTTCTCATATCTCTTTCCTCCTCCACAAGAAAAACTCTTCTCATCCCATCGGCGCCGCCGCCGGTACGCCCCATCTCCCATGGCCTCTAGCCCATGGAGGTGCGGAGGATCTCGGCCCCCAGTCGGCGGAAGGGACCCCGCTCTCGTTCTTGTTAGGTTCAGCGTGTTGGTTGGGACTGTGTGGCGGCAACGATGTTCCTTAGTAGGAATACTGTCTCCCACATTCTATCCCCGTCCCGATGGTGCGTCTAGCATCGTTGGAGGGCATGTGAATGCGTGTCTCCATCGAATCTCGCGGGATTTGGTCGTTGCTGGTCTTCGGTGGATCTGTTTGGATCTGGTGTTCGTTCGTCTTCGTTTGGATGTTTACAGGTTTGATCCTTTTTATCTACGACTTTTCTCATCGGCTATGGTTGCTACTCTGGTGCGCTGGTCCTATGGGGCCTTTGCATGACGACTTTTCGACTGTCTACTACAATAGGGTTTGCCCGGCTCCGGTAAGGGAGGGGCGATGACGGCGGCGCGTCTTCGGCTCGCTCCAGTGCTTGTAGTCGTCGCTAGCTGGTCCATGAACATGATTGTAATTTTTATTACCTCTGTTGTTCTTTGTACTGTCATGATTGAAGATGAATAGATTGAAAGTTTCTCGCAAAAAAAAAAGATCATAGTGTCATAATAGTTACACATGCCACCAAAAATGCTATAGCTTATGGAACTGATGGATGTTCAATAACTTCATCGTCTAATTTTCTTTCTAAAAAGGCATTATATTGTCTGCTATTTGCTTATTTTCCCGTTGCTACCTACTAGAAATCCGTAATGTATCAAAATTTGTATCGGTTAAACAATGATGGATCATTACTGTCGGTGAGGACAATCAGCCACGAAGCCTCCGCGTTGCTCTCGCAAGGGTGACTCAGGCGGCGTCTAGAAACCTAGCCGCCACCAAGCCTCATCCTGGCCCATCTCGCCCTATCCGCCGCTAGGCGAATGTGCAACCGATGCTAGCGATGGGGCCCATCTTGCGGTGTAGAGGCTCTAGGTAGGTGGAGTGGTGTCCGTGTCCAGCGGTGGCGCTGGATTGACGGAGTTGGGGGCACGATGAATGGCCTATTTGACTCTGGGCTCGACGACCGAATGTGTCAGGGATCCCTTGGCACAATGCCACCCAGATTTGGCGCCCATGGTGGCTCGGATCGGCTAGAGCTCCTACGTACTCTTGACGTCGAGGGTATGGAAAATGACCACTTGAATGTACAAAACAGAGGGCATCGGGTTAATGTATTTCACCTCCGTGCCCCATGGGTGCCATTTACTTCTCGAAGGCGTCGCCGGAAAGCTTTTCTCCCCTATCATGCATCTTTTTGGCACTCGGTCCGTGTCATTTACAAGACGAGAACAACCAAGAAAATACAAGAGGAAATGTTCCTCTCCGTATCCACGTTATCTGGTGCCTCGCCTATATCTGGAGTTACAGCTGCTGCAACCTGGACCTGGTCAAGGAACGAACCCTGCTCCTCTCCATGAATCTCCATCGAAGCTTGGTAAATCCTCAACTCTCACGCCTCTCCCAATCTCTCTGGCTCGCTTCCATGCTTTCCCCTACTCTCTTTTACCGCTATTTCTAAAATAAGAAAGGACAGTGGGAGGGAGGTACATTATAACAATGCCGCCCGCGGATGCGGCTACCATGCATTCTGATATGGTTGAGATTTTTGTTTCTTAAAATTCTCTCCACCCTCTCCCACTCTCCCTCTTTCTCCGTCTCACTTTCTCTACCCCTCCCTCGCTATTTCTCTATCTTATTGACCATGAACAAAAGTTTCTGGACTGTAGAACCAATAAATAGAGACCAATTTGCATACGGTTTACTATATCGGATGCACTTGATATAGGAGAAAATATATTTTCCAATGTTTTTTTTGCTGCTCATTGATATGCATATGGTTACAGCTACTGTACCACTTGCATCGATGACTTCAAATTTGGTGAACTAGCATTCTTATAGCACACTGGAGTCATTAGTCCACTGTATCCATTTACCCGGACCGAGTAGCAGAGCAAAGCACACCACAACAATCCAGCTTACCAAGAATTGTGGTGAACAATGAGTTATCACAATTGGGTATTTAACTTAACATGGTCTACATATTCTGAATCTGCAGTTCTGCACTATTCCTTTTGGATTACCCAATTATGTTCACTGGTAGGGTGTGGTTACCCAATCACATTTTTCTTCCAAGGGAATAGACCAAACAAAGCTGCAATTTTTATTTATAAATATTTGAACTCATTGGGGATGTTGCTAAGCATGCAGTTGGTACATTTGCTTCGCAAGTTATGCTGAACAATTAGTCTGGCGATGAGCTCATGACAAATTCAAGGCTGCAAATCATGCAACTTTTACACCGGGCAAGTTAAAGGCGATGTATTGCATGAGGTTCAAACTTGTAGTTCGTGTTTTCGAAGATAGTTTCCTCTCGAGGTGTCTGTCTTTTCCGGTTGTAGCAATTAATTTGTCCCTTCCTGTTGCACATGCATTGTCCTCCGTTAACATTACTATCAGCTGGTAACTGATTCGGAAATGCCACGATTTGTGATCTTTTGGACAAGTGTCACATGTAAGCGTTAATTATGTGTAAATAGAATGTCTATGTACTAACTTACCAAGACCTTCCTACTTAAGGTATGTAATTTTCATGGGTTAGTTCGTAGATAATGACGTGGTGTATTGTACTAAACCGATATCATGCTATGTTTTATATGGAATTCTTCAGTGGATGTATCACCGGGTTAATGTCATGCTATGTTTTATATGCAATCCTGCAATTGTTGTATAACCGGGTTAGGTTGACTGCACCCGGCAGGGGTGCGAAATGCTATAATTATTATGAACGAATTTTGATCTACAAAATGCGTTCCTTTCTATGTAAATGACTTGCTCTAATCTTGATCTGTTAAACGTTACTTTTGGTCTATTCCTTTATGCCGAGCTTGACGTGCCTCAATTGTATTGGGTGATATTTACTTTGATTGGAAAATTCATGAGGTTAAATATTTCGTGCATTGCTTTGGGTGTTGAACCATGCATTGATTGCATACTACATTGATTTGGATTTTACGTCTGGAACATGCAACAAGCGTCGGGGCTATCTTTTGTGATCTTATGAACACACTGATACAATTGAGCATGGTACTAACTTAGCATTACCGATATTGAGCAACACGGATACTACTGAAATCGACTCTGCCTTATAGTCTCGTGCCGATATTGAGCAACGCGGATATTGTTATCCTGTATAAACGCATATGCTAAACCTGGATTCCTACTAACTTAGCATTACCTACTTGATCAAAACTTTGGGACCGGCACCCTCGCGCCGAGGCGCGATACCGTCTAGTACCCAAGAGGAGACACCCGTGACTGATCCTAGGGATCGATCTTAGGCGGGTCGGGTGACCACTGCCAACCCCAATCATGGAGCCACGACTCATCCTCTTGTTTGACAGGGTTGTTTTCTGTTGTAACACGGGACTGTTGAGTTCTCGTGGTACCCCGGCCAGCCCAGCTGTCACTCGAATATGATGTTTCTCCTTACTGGACCCGTCGAAATGCGGCTAGATGTTTGTTTCTTTTTTGGGTGATCGCTCATCTAGTCATCCACGTGATGAGACACGAAGGAAGCGAGGACGTGAGCCCATACTTTTGCTAGTCGGCAAAATAGTACTGTACTGTAGCAGCAGTCTAACTATTGGTGTTGGGTTGGTAGCCGTTGCCTGTTGGGCGTTATTTTGGGCAATGATACACTCCTTCCCTCCGTTTCTAAATATTTGTCTTGTTAGAGATTTCAAATGGATTATCACATACGGATGTATATAGACATATTCTAAAATGTGTAGATTTACTCATTTTGCTTCGTATGTAATTACTTGTTGAAATCTCTATAAAGACAAATATTTAGAAACGGAGGGAGTACATGGCGCATCTCCATCGACGCATATGCTTGCATGGACCGCCCACGGTGTAACGTAGGAGTACGTTGCGCACATGGCATGGGCAGAAAGCTAGGACCAAAGTTTGTCTTGTCGCCACCCAATTTACTCGGTCGAGCTGCATGCACTCGATGCTGTGAAAATAAATTCATCGCACACATCGTAGTTGGCCGTTCTGTGAATATAAACTTGTCTAGGAGTTGGCCCTTCAGTTAATCTCCACGTGGATTGAGCAGCAGTGCCTGCAGTGTTCGTCCATTGCAGCTTGTTCAAGTATACCACTCCTCCGTTTCATAATATAGTGCATCCACAACCGCAGCTCGCAATTCAAGAACAGTGGAAAGTAGCCCTGAGGCGGAGTACCTTCGCGTTCTTTCGCCAGAGGGACCGCGCGTCGGTCTCCGCCGTGGTCGGTGACTGCCGCATGACCTCATGGAGGGGCACCTCCTTCGGGTCGATGGGGATGGAGCGCGCCCGCTGGCGAGAAGAGCTGGTTTCCGCCGCAGCCGCCGCCCGCTGCAGCTCGTGCCGGGACGCCTTCGCATCTGACTTCGGCATGCGCATTTGGACGGGAGCCGCGGCCACGAGCACCCACCGCTGCCCGGGCGGTGCTGGCGATGGAGGGGAAGGGGAGACGCCCACCCTGCTCCTGATCTGGAGCAGCGGAGAAGGAGTGGCGAGTATCCCACAGCCCGCATTCCGCCGGGAGGGGGAGGGGGCGTGGAGGTGCTCGTGAAGGACGCGACAGAGTTGGAGCTTCCACCGGCGTCCACACGCGGGCGCTGGATGGCAATGCAGAGCGAGCTTCGCCTCGTCCGACGCGTCGTTGCAAGATCCGTCGTCCTCCTCCTTCACGAGACCGTCCTAGTCCATGGAATCGGGCTCGCTGCCGAGTACTGACCGGAGTTGGCCATGGGCAACGGAGGGGAAGGATTTTGGAGGAAGCGGATAAGACGAGTGTGGACTAAGAAAGTGAGGGTTTAAGTACGGTTCATCTGATGAGATGGGGTAGTTGTGGGGGCATCGGTGCCGATCCGACGTGGCGAGCACATCTAGGCGTCCTCATATCCGTTTAGATTCCTTGATGCTTCTACGTACGCTGGGCAATCCATCCATCGAACATCGACATGCATAGCTCGTGCCATCCTACACATCATGACTCATCACACACACACACACACACACACACACTTTTTTATCATCGCTAGTTTAGTTTCGTGCAAGAAGATGGTTATGTTTCTTGCATTTCCATTTTAGACGTATTCGGCCTGTCGTTTTGTTAAACAAAGTAGGCGATTGCTGCTGTTCTGTTGAGATACCACTGTCGTATATATGTAACTCAATTGGGTTGGATCAAGCCTCAAGGCTCTGACTGAGTGACGTGTCCATCTATTGTTTTTGTCGACGTACGGGCATGCATGTGGCCTATTCGACTAGTACTCACTTTGTCGACACACTGGACTCATCACGGATAAATATGTAGTACTATGTATATTCAGTTGTGAAGGCGACGTGCACCACTTGCACAAGACCAGATACCTTATCTTTGGCCAAGGTAAACAATCGACCAGGACCCAATGGTAGACACAACCATGGTTTCTTGGGATGTTAAGACTCCATGTGCGCTCTTAATTAATTAAGGCTAAAGCAATCGAAATTTGCTTTTGGAGGCCGAGCTCCATAAAGGCCTTTGTTTGCAATTTTCAAAATTCATCAAAATTTATATTTTTACTTTAAAAAAATTCTGAAAATATATAGATATACATGTAGGTATAATGTACATGTGTGTAAATTTTCAGAAAGAAATATGTTAAAATGAGGGTTGTGCAAAAAAAATGAGGCTTTTTAGCACATGATATTCATCCTCAAAGTCTTTGATTTTTTTTCGTACAGGTCGTATTTCAACGTATTTCATCCTGAATTTTTACACACATATACATATTTCATCCTTGTATACTTGCATATTTTTCAGATTTATTTTAAATCAGGAAATTTGATTTTTGATTTTTTTAATAAAAAATCGGGGCTCCATGCCAAAACACTTCACTCTAAAGAAACTTCTTTTCTTACTTCGGCATTAATTTAGGAGTGAAGTGCACTGTAGGTCCTCGAACTATTCCAGGGGTGTCACGTAGGTCCTCGAACTATGAAAATCATCATCTAACTCATCGAAGTGCAGTAAGTGTGTCATCCAGGTCCAAAATCTGCCTGACCCCATCTGACTGGCCAGCTGGTGTCGTTAACCATGAATAGGCGAACAGTAAACCGGTGAACAGTAACTGACGTCCAGGGCCAGCACTGTTTTCTGCACTCGATGTATCAAGAAAGAAAAAAATTCGCGGATATGGAAATAATGTTCGCGAATTTTTTTTTAAATGTTCGCAAACAATATTTGAAATTTATGGTTCACGAATTAGAAATTTATGGTTCGCAAACAATATTTTTTTTAAATGTTCGCAAACAATATTTGTGGTTCGCGAACAATATTCAAATTTATTGTTCACGAACATCTTTTAAAAGTCGCAAATATTTTTTCGGAAACATTTTTCTAAAGTCGCGAATATTTTTTCCATACCCACGAACAATATTCAAATTTATCGTTCGCGAACATTTTTTTAAAGTCTCGAATAGTTTTTCCAAATTCATCGTTCGCGAATATTTTTTTAAAATCACGAACATTGTTTCCATACCCGCGAACAATATTTGTGGTTCGCGAAAAAATATTCACGACTTTAAAAAAAGTTTGCAAACAATATTTGAAAATATCCGCAACATTATTTCCATATCCGCGAACATTTTCAAATATTGTTTGCGAACATTTTTAAAAAATATTCACGGCTTTAAAAAAAATTCGTGAACATTATTTCCATATCCTCGAATTCCTTTTTCTTTATAGTACTGTTCATCGGTCTACTGGACATGGACGATTTTTACTGTTCAAATACTGTTCATCGGTCTACCTGGACGCCAGCTGGCCAGTCAAATGGGGTCAGGCAGATTTTGGACCTGGATGACACACTTACAACATTTCGAGGACCTGGATGACGATTTTCATAGTTCGAGGTCCTACGTGACACCCCTGGAATAGTTCGAGGACCTACAGTGCACTTCACTCAATTTAGTAATAGTACAATTAATTTTAGTCTAAGTGCACTTTTCTAGAAAAAACACTAGTATATCTATCTAAGAACCGAGAGAGCGTAATCTTTTCACATGGGTTTACAATTTCACTTAAGAAAACAGTGTTGCTAAATCTCAGTCGACAGAGACTTGATTAAGTGTCAGTCGATGTTATAGTTGTGAGATCTTGCATGGAAATTCGTGCAAAAAATTGTTTTAGTTCTTTCTTTCTCTTTTTTACATGCTATGTCACTTGACTGAGACCTAGCCACACTCATAAAGAAAACTTTTGGACCTCGTCAAAATATGCGAAATATCAGGAACTGTTTCAAATTTTCATCTATTTAAACCCACTTATTTTAACGAATCTTGTCCTAGTTTAAAATAGATTTGAAACTAGTTAGAATCTGGTCCAAAAATTTGAGGTTACAAATACTCCGGGTGAAATTTCATTGAAATGTTGACCTTGAGCAAGCAAGCACTCAGTGACTCAGTGACTCACTGATGAAGTCTCTTATTACACACTACAGAGCCAAAGCAGCAACAACACACGCAAGCAGAGATTAACAGCCGACATACACGAAGCCATGGACGTGCATGCTATCTAGCGCACGGCCAGCAGGAAACGCACACACGCTAATCATTCGATCGACATCAGGCAGAAGCCGCGAATCCCTCCTCTTCACCAGCGTCGACGACGGTGTCGATGGCGCGCCGGGCGTTGCGGCTAAAGCAGCTGCGGCGGATCTCGCCGACGTTCCCGCCGGGCCTCGGCGCGGTGGCGAGCTTGGCCATGGACTTGGCGAACTGCGTGAAGAAGGCGTCCTGGCTCTGCGCGAACTGCCTGACGATGGGTGCCGTGGTGCGGTCCTTGATGAGCGCCATGTCGGAGGTGAACACGCCCTCGCTATTCACCAGCGCCTTGTAGTAGCCGTTGTCGAACAGATCCGGCGTCATCACGTCCAGGTTCTGCAGCCGGCTCGGGGCCGCGCTGCAGTTGGCCGCCAGCCTCCGGGAGAAGGTGTCGTCCATGCGCTGGGCCCGGTCGGCGAAGAACGGGCAGCCCGTCCTCCCGACGGTGTGGGCGCCGGAGAGCGCCACTAGGTCGGCGAGGTCGCGGAGGCCCTTGGCGCTGAAGGCGCGCGCGAGGGCGGAGACGCTGGAGGTGGCCGGCGACGGGAGGGCGTTGACGGCGTTCTGTGACGCCGGGGCGAGGCTGTCGAACTGGCCCTGCGGCACAGTGTAGTTAGGCCCGCCGGAGAGCACGACAGCGTCGCGGGTGGCGAGCGCCGAGATGTCGGCGCATGACACGGTGGCGCCGCAGGCCGCGTGCACCTTGACGCGGATGTCCTCGACCAGCTGCAGCGCCCGCGGCTGCAGCGTGGTGTTGGGCCCCATGGCCTGCTCCGTGCCGCTGCCCTTGAGGTACACGGACGCGTCGCAGCCCTGCGGGAAGCAGTCGTGGAAGAAGATGCGGAGGAGGCCGGCGGCGAGCGCCACCTCGCGTTGGAGCGCCGCCTGCACGGAGGACAGCACGATGCTCTCCAGCTGCGGGCAGGTCGCCGAGTGGAAGCCGGCGCCGTCCAGAGGGGCGGACAGCGTCGGGGAGACCAACACTGCGACGGCAACGAAGGCGAGAACCAGTGCGCTGCGGCTGCCCGTCGTCGCCATTGTTGATGTGGTCTGGTGTGTAGTGCACACACGGTGGAGTAAGCTAGCTAAGGCTAAGCTAAGCGTGTGGCTTGCTCAAGTCGAGCCAAATGGCCGTTATTTATAAGCTAAACCGGAAACCACGAAGTGGAGATATTTGTCCAATCCCAGCTTTGGATCACGCCAAAGAATATTGAAAGGAGGTCAAAGATAAGCATGGCATTGTGATTTAGGACTTAATTGGGTTTCCTTTCTTTAAAGATGGCTCTGCTTTTTGAAGATTCAAATTTGTTACTACATGCAAGCAATTCAGAAAAAAAGAACATGTTTGTAGCATACATTTTTGCTAGCTGTTGTCTTTTTTTTTTGCGGGTGTTTTGCTAGCTGTTGTCAATGTCGAAAAGTGATATATAATATTGGCATGGTGCAATTTTTAAGTTTGTTCTACATTTCTGAACAACCTATATATGCCAATGCATATATGTTATTGTAACGTGGGGTGATCGATACGTGTCTATCAAGAAGGTTTATCCAGAAGGTTGCTGAACTCTTTTTTTAGGGGAGCTAAACTCTTTCTTCTTCAAAGATAATATTCTCCACCCTATACTAAAATCTCAACTCTCTCTACTTGACCAGTTGATATAGCTGACACCTCACATGGCAACATATTTGTTGTGGTAATATAGAGTGGCACGCGTCTCTCAAGAAGGTTGCTAAAGTCCTGTGTTCAATGATAATATTCTCCACTCTACACTGAAATCTCATAAAATGCAATTTCTTTTGAGACGCTGGTCAAACTACACGGTCATTGCATTGCAAGTGGGTGAGGGCACGCCTTCACACTGGTTTAGAGAAAGAAAAAATCGATGAGCCACGTACGCATCAATCTTATTGAATAAGTTAGCGAATATCCCATGATTCTGGCCGGTGTCCTTGGGCTACGTATAAAAAAAAATAATGCAAACACGGCCGGATTTCGTATAAACATGCCGGATACCCTAACTAGATGAAACTATGTGGACGTACGATCGCGCGGAGCTTCACTCCTACTACACGGATACACTACACTAGTCTACGGCCGGCCGTGGCAGATGCCTTTGTCTTCTCATGTCCGGCAACCCACTCACCGGACTGCGAGAAGCCCCGAGGGTATATTCTTACACGCGGGTTTAATGGAGGCGTTTCAATGCGCTGAGGAGGCGTGTTCAGCCGAGCGTGCGTGGGCGGTGCCCTCAGCCTCCGTGCTGCTTCAATGTGGAGCGGCGCGCTCTACAGCGGTATGAATACGGGCAGCTGGCATCAGGTTGGAATGTGCGTGGACAAGGGAGGAGGGGGTGTGGGTGGGCCAGGGCGGTCAGAAGCGGACGTGGCAGCGGTCTGGACTCCCGCAAATCCCCCAACGTTTGTCTCTGGTATACGGGAGAAAACGAGTTCAGACCGTCCTGCGGATCGATACATGCCAGCGTTGAATGGCTCCCGCTGTCCGGACAGCGCGGTCCAGACGTATGCAGGCGGTTTGAGGGTCAGGGTTGGAGATGCCCTAAGATGTGCCACCTCGTCCTGAATGATTAAGGGCGTGCATGCTTTGTGACTCTGCATTGCTTCGATGCCCTTTTAGCTTGTGCTGGTAAAGTGGATGACCGCTAATGTGGGGCTGATTAGTCGGTCTTAAGTAGTACTCGATATAGTGCCTATAGATTTTTTGAAAAGTCAAACCTCATCAACTTTGACCAAATTTGTAGAGAAAAACATTTACATCTAGAAGGCCAAACATATATCATTAGATTCGTCATAAGACATAGTTTCATATTTTATATATTTGATATTGTAGATATTAGTAGTTCTCTCTATAAACTTGGTCAAAGTTTACAAAGTTTGACTTTTTAAAAAAGCTATACGCACTATATTTTGGAACGGAGGGAGTACTAGTATTGGGGCATCTTCAACGGTATTCCGCAAATTTTCTTCCTCATCCGTGGACAGGGGATCAGTCCGCGGATATGGATGTGGGAGGACGCCATTTAACAGTAGCCGCATACATTTCAAACTCTTTTTCAACAAATCAGATGAAGTTCATGCAAACAAGGCTCGATTTCATATAAACATGATTACATACAAACCGGACAAAAACGGTTACATTTTGGACATATTTTTAATTAAAGAGGTAAAACTATGTGCACGTACGGTCACGTAGAGATCCACTCCGACGACACAGATACACTACACTAGTCTACGGCCGGCCGCGATTTGTCTTCCCCATGTCCGGCAGCCCGCTAACTGGACTATCGGGAGCCGCGGAAGCATATTCTTCGCCTGTATCTTCCCTATGCCCGGCTGCGTCGCTCATCGGAGCGGCAAAGAGGATGCTTCAGTCGGAGGGGAAGGGAGCTTCCGTGGAGCTCAGGCAAGTGCCCAGGATGGTCTGAGATAAAGGAGAACCGGCCAGGTCTCCGACGGTGGCCTCCATGGGATACAAGCGGCAGCGGCCTCCCGTGTTCTACTTCTCCTCGATGATGGCGGCGGGCGCGGACGTGCGGGTCGCTTCTTTCTCTGCGTGCATGGCGCGGCTACGCGCGCGTCGACGACAGATGGCGTGCCCGCAGGCACTGGATGCGGCGATGCCCGTGCCATCGTGCTCCCTGTCATGCCGGCGTGGAGCAACTCGCCACTCCTCATCGAACTGCCCTGGAGCGGCGAGTTGCTGAAGCACGCATCGGCTTGGGATGGTAACTGGCTTCGTTGGGCTAGGAGAGGGAGGTGGAGCAGCGAGCTGCCTCGCTCGTATCCGGCAGGCTCGGCGGGCCACCCAGCCAGAACCGCTCTTCGGAAGCCATCGGAAGAGTAAAGAAAATGGTGAAGGAGGAGATAGGGGAGCGGTGGAGGGGTGTGATTCGGGCCTCGTTTAAATAGGAGTTCAGCCGGCGTTGCGTTTAATGTCGGCCCGCTCATGAACGGAGACATGTGGCCAGAGTAGGTTTCTCGGCTTCCACGCGGGTTTAATGAAAGCGTTTGAATGCGGCAAGGAGGCGTGTTCAGTCGGGAGTGCAGCGGCCGGTGCCCTCGGCCGGCGTGCCGCTTCAATGGCGGAGGCAGTGAGAGGTCGCGCCTTCCCTGAGCCGCCTTCAATGTGGAGAGGCGCGCTCTACAACGGCATGAATGCGGGCAGGTGGCGCCGGGCGGGAAGCGCGCGGGAGGGTGGACGGGTTTTTGTCGGGTCAGAGCGGTCAGAAACAGGCTTGGGATCGGTTCGGGCGCCCGCAAACCTCCCCTTTATTTGTCTCCGATTTGCGGGAGAAATCGCTTCCGGACTATTCTGCGGACCGATATAGGACCGCGTTGGATGGCTTTCGCGGTCCGAACAGTTATGGTAGGTTTGAGGGTCGGTGTTGGAGATGCCCTTAGTGGTTGGATAAGCTATGGTTGTGTGTATAATTGGCTTTTGTAGTTAATTTAACTAGTTGATACCCCGCGCGTTGCTGCGGAAAATAGAGGAAAATTTTCTATAAAACATACAGCTTGTATAAGCACTAAACTCATATCTGAATATTCTGAAGTCAAAATCCTTCAAACATCTTACATGTGTTATGATTCATGAGAGAATAGAGAAGTAAAAGATCAGAACACACGGAAAAAACCGCTGTCGATCTTCCAGGGCTTGCTTATTTCATTCATTTCAAAGCAACCTATGGACAACCCATGTCTCCGATTTAGTTTAGCTTGTAAAACAAAAAATTTCATATTTTTAGTATCCGGAGAGATGATCTAGGTTCGTTAAAACGATGTAAATGGATATGAAGATAAACATCGGAAGAGTGAGTGATATGCATAATATAAATTTGTGCTTCATGAGTCAACAGAGCAACACCCAATACGTAACAGAAATTAAATTTCTACTAATGACTCGCAAGCAGAGACCTTGGGCAGCTCCAGATGCACTTGATTGGCGCCTTCCTTGGCTCAGAGCAGATTAACAACAAAAAAAAAAATCAACATGTATTCTTTTGACACAAATATATATGCGGTCAATTTTGGAGCATGAAGAATTCAGTAAACGATGATTCACTTTCTTCGCCTGTAAAAGAAGTGCTTGAAGTTAAAATTCAGGTTCAAGATGCCGCTCTCGAAGGTGCACCTGAATGGCTGAATCCCGCCTTGCGCGAGTACTCCCACTCCTTGTTTACGATCCTGAAGGCGATGTTCATGAAAAATAGTGGGTGACGTGGCTTCACCACAGGCCAGGAAAATCAGATAGTGGGAGGCTCCTATTTAGATAGAGTAGATACCGCTTTCGTTTGGTTTGACAAAAAAAAGAGAGGACAAAGTGGGGCATGCAGTGAGCACACGTAGCGCGCAACAAAGTGCTAGCACCGTTCAACGTTATCCCCGGCGGGCCGCAAGTATGCAGCACATGTGTGACAGTATAAAAACTAAAAAAGACACACACTGGGAGACGAGCGACTGTGGCCGGCCACTAGCTCGATGGTGACAGTAGGAGCATCTTTTATCATGCATGCTGGGATCAAGGAAACGTGCATAAGGCCACGTACGGACTCACATTGCACCCCACACTTTTTCGCGCCTGGCAAGAGAAAGAAAGCAGCATCCCGTGCGTATAAAGCGGACACACCGACACCCCAAGGGGCTGAAATCCACAAGTCCCCAAATATATCGACCTCGTCGGAGCGGACGCGAACGCGCCGACCCGGCGGCACGTTTTATCCGCTTATTGTTTATTTTGGTCCACTGTCCACCCACGTTCGCATGTGTCGGATTGGTGCCACCAACACGCCGACCCAACATTTTGAACTTAAAAAAGGCTCGCGGCTAGAGATTATGCCAGCACCCATGCCATCGCCCAGAGTTCATGCCGGCGGCTATGTCAGCCTCAAAATAATCACCACACAGTTTATGTTGGTGCACTTGCTAGCGGCCGGCACACATGCTAGCACAAAAAAAAGGCAGGAGTTCAACCACGCCATCTCGGCTGTGGTCATTCCGGCATAAAAAAAAGATGGTGCTCTCCGCCATAGATCACTCGGCATCAAACTTGAGCATGCCGGCCTGCATCTTCTGGAACCAAGGCCTCTTCCTCGGGGACACCGTGCTCAAGTCCACCTTCATGATCTTCACCCCCTTCGCCATGCAAGCCAGCGCCACTTCTTTTGCTTTGGTCGCCTCGATCTCAGGCATCTTCGTTTGCTTCTCCGCCTCCATCTCGAGCTTCTTCCTTTGAATCTTCATGAAGGCCTTCATTTGCTCTTCTTTGTCTTTCCGGCGCTTCTCCTCCCTTGCATCCTTCTTGGTCATCATGCCTTCCAAAGTTGCATGCAAGGCAATCGACGCCGCATCACGCTTGTCGTCTTTCTTCGAGTTGGTCTTCCCCTGCGGCTGCGGCTTCTCTCCCTCACCATGCTCCTCGATGGCTTCCTCCCCTCCACGCGCCTTGAGGGCGGCATATTGCGCCTTGAACTTCTCATCCCCGTTGATGACCATCCAACAATGGGTGAGGTTGAACAACTTGTTCCCATGTTGAGCCTTGAATGCTTCCAAATTTTGGAATCCCTACAAATGAAGAGGATGCAAGAATATGGGCAAAAGGACATGCAAGCATGAAACAAAGGAAACGAAGATGAACGCATTTTTACCATGTCTTTGACGCCGAGGCCACTCACGGGATGACCCTCAATGCTCTCAAGGGACACCCACCCACGCTTGCTCTTCATTTCGTACAACGCGAACTTTTTGTGCTCATGAAATCCGCGATGAACACAAAGCCAAAAGGTTGATGCCTTTTGCTCGACGTCGACCTTAGGGTCTTGTCCGATGTCCCTCCAACATTCACAAAGGAGTTTGCCCTCATCCTTTGTGTATGCCTTAGTCCGAATGCTTTGGCGCTTCTTGTTTGCATTGACTTGGGTGGTGAGCTCGTCGGCAAACAAAGGCTCCCTATCGATATCCACTTCATCTTCTTCTTCTAGGTCGTAGTCATCTAGGAACTCGTGGTCTTGCGAAAGTGCTTCCCATGCCATCTTGGCCTTGCGTGAAGGGGTCGACCGTGCCTCCATGGCCATGAGCAAAGGTGTCGGCCGTGCCCTCATGGCAGGCCATGAAGGGGCGTCATCCGTCTTGGCTTTGGGTCTCATCGAGATCGAAGGCCGCGGTGCCCAAACCGCCTTCGAAGATGATGTTCTCGATGAAGAAACGGTTGGCCGTCTCGTTGTCCGTGGTCGGCATTGTGTCAAACAGGTTGCGGGCGTCGGGATGCATGCCGGCTGGGATCTCCTGCGGGCATTTCCTCTGGCCCCTAGAAGACTATCCACCGGCCGCAGGCGTGGCGTTGAGGTCGATGGCCAAGGGCGGGGGCATGGAAGGCGCTACCACGCTCACCTTAAGCGAGCAGTCCCCGGAGAAACGGGAGGCTTGCGGGTGGGGATGGAAGCCGAGGGTCGGCGTGGTGGATGTGCGCGGCGACTCTGGCAGCAACGGACGAGGAAAGGCCGACGAGCCCCTGCTGGACTGGGTTTAACCCTAGGTAGAGTAGGGCCTCCCTTGGGCAACGGTGGACGTGACTTCAAGCTTGCTGGCCTGCACCTGCCTCCGGCCCTTCCTCTTGGCCGACTGCACGGCCCGCTAAGCGTCCGTCAACTTCTTCTTCTTGGTCGGTGCCACAGGGCTTGCCTTTGGCGGAGGCGAGGGGGGCAAGGCAGGCGGAGGTGAGAGAGGCGAGGCCAGCGATGGCGTCGTCCATGGCAAACGGCCGGGAGCGCGAGCGAGCGGGAGTTTTTTTTGGGAAAGGGAGAGAAATCGGGTGGCTGTGTCGCCGACTGGCGGTCCGGCTGGAGGACTAGGTGGTGCCTCTCGCGTCTGTTTCATGTCCGCGCCGACGCAAACGCGGCCCAAATTTGAGCGGGAATGGGTCGCGCGGCAGACAAAAATGGAACGCGAACTTCTTGCGTTCATGAAATCCGCAATGAACACGAAGCCAAAAGGTCGATGCCTTTTGCTCGACGCCGACCTTGGGGTCTTGTCCGACGTCCCTCCAACATTCACAAAGGAGTTTGGCCTCATGCTTTGTGTATGCCTTAGTCCGAATGCTTTGGCGCTTCTTGTTTGCACTGGCTTGGGTGGTGAGCTCGTCGGCAAACAAAGGCTCCCTATCGATGTCCACTTCATCTCCTTCTTCTAGTCCGTAGTCTTCTAGGAACTCGTGGTCTTGCGAAAGTGCTTCCCATGCCATCTTGGCCTTGCGTGAAGGGGTCGGCCATGCCTCCATGGCCATGAGCAAAGGTGTCAGCCGTGCCCTCGTGGCAGGCCATGAAGGGGCGTTGAGTTCGATGGCCATGGGCGCGGGCATGGCAGGCGCTACCACGCTCACCTTCGGCGAGCAGTCCCCGGAGAAACGGGAGCCTTGCGGGTGGGGATGGAAGCTGAGGGTTGGCGTGGTGGATGTGCGCGGCGACTCTGGCAGCAGCAGACGAGGAAAGGCCGACGAGCCCCTGCTGGACTGGGTTTAACCCTAGGTAGAGTAGGGCCTCTCTAGGGCAGTGGCGGACGCGACTTCGAGCTTGCTGGCCTGCACCTGCCTTCGGGCCTTCCTCTTGGCCGACTGCATGGCCCGCTGCGCATCTGTCAACTCCTTCTTCTTGGTCGGTGCCACAGGGCTTGCCTTTGGCGGAGGCGAGGCAGGCGAAGGCGAGAGAGGCGAGGCCATCAGCGGCGTCGAGGGTCGGCGCGTCGTCCATGGCGAACGGCCGGGAGCGCGAGCGAGCGGAGAGTTTTTTTTTGGAAAGGGAGAGAAATCGGGTGGCTGTGTCGCCGACTGGCAGTCTGGCGGGAGGACTAGGCAGTGCCTCTCGCGTTTATTTCGTGTCCGCGCCGACGCAAACGCGGCCCAAATTTGAGCGGGAATGGGTCGCGCGGCGGACAAAAATGAAACACTTGTCCGTTTGGGTCGCCGCATTGAGCCAACTTTTGTGTCCGTTTCGACCGAAACAGACACGCGCAGACAGTTTGGGTCGGCACGTTGGAGTTGCTCTTATTGGAGTCGGCATTGAAGTGGCGAGCCGACAGAGAGCACCGTCCGTGCCACGTCCGGATCTCCCCGGGAGAGATTTTTAAATACGTAGAACAGTTTGACATGTCTTTTTCATGTATTGTTGCACAGAGCACACGTGGCCAGCACGTGTCGATTATGTTTTTCAAGCCATTAGTGCACGCGTTAATCGTAAAACGCCTATAATGCGCATTAGCGTTGGCGATTACGTACAGCGTTTTGCTGCAACGCCGAAGTAGCTGTTTCAAGGCCTTTTTTTACGGTCTTTAAGGCGCCTCCTATCAGCCAAGAAAAAAGCAATATCTACTCCAGCTAGTAGAGTGCAGCATCACAGTCAGAGCGAGCTGGTCCAGCTGGCGAATGAACTGCTCCGAGACAAGAACCAGCTACCCGGCAATAATATAGACAGCGAACGAGCTACGATCAGGCAAGCTAAGCTAGGAGATGGCAATGGTGGACGTCGAGTCTCCCTTTCTTGAGGACAAGGATGAGCCGCTGCACGGCGTCTGCGACTTCCGCGGCCGCGCCGTCTACCGCGCCACCTCCGGCGGGTGGAGATCCGCCCTCTTCCTCGTCGGTATGTACTGCATGTCCTAGAGCTAGCTAGCTGTGCGCTACATCCAGTTAACTAACCTGGCAGCGCGCGATGCACGCAGTGGTGGAGGTCGCCGTCATCATCGCCTACTACGGCGTGTCGGCGAACCTGATCACGTACCTGACGGGGCCGCTCGGCCACTCCAACGCGGCCGCGGCCACGGCGGTGAACGTCTGGACGGGGACGGCCAGGCTCATGCCGCTGCTGGGTGCCTTCGTCGCCGACTCCTGGCTGGGCCGCTACCGCTCCATCATCCTCGCCTGCACCCTCTATGTCCTGGTAATTATGGAAATCACCCCGTCACCAATTTGGGTTAGCTTAAGGCTGCTTGCTTGGGAAACGACGCATGAAGCTACACTATACACATATTCACGCACATGACCAAAACTGGTGGTACGAAAATTTTAGATTAACAGTCACCACACTCGTCTTACTTCAATGAAAACGACGACTCTCGTTAAAAATAAGGCCAGTACTCTGCGCCGGTACACAATTCGGCCGGTCCTAGATGGACCGTACGATTCCTACACTGCTAGCTGTCAGATGTGCCTCCTCGCTTCGTCCTTCTTCTCCATCGTCTTCCTGAAAAGATCGCAGCGCCGCGCATCAGAGCGAGAGAGGAGGAGGCTGCAGCGAGCACCGTCGACCCTGCCGCCGTAATCCCCCACGAGGCGACCGAGTCCGAAGCACCGCCGCACACCCCGGGCTCGCCGCCCTCACACAACCTCCTCCTCACGCTTGAAAAAACCCGATCCATGGAGCTTGTAGCACGAATCCTTGCCGGTTCCAGCATGAAAAATCCTCATCCGCAGCCTCGCAGCTGCCGCGTCGTCATCGTCCTTGTCCCCGTGCACGGCCATCAACGACCGTAGTATCTTGTACCAGTACCATTGTCAGTTGTAGCATCTCTCACGGTACTGTTTGTAGCAAACCATGATATCTGTTGTAGCCGGATGGGACGCCGGTAGTAGCAATTTGCAATGCCGGTTGTAGCATGTAGCAAAAAACCACAACGCCGATTGTTGCTTGGAGCAGCGCCGCCCGTCCTCGCCGAGTGTGGTCACCACGCTCAGTGCCCCACGGCCATCCTCTGTTTGTAGCAAAAAGAAGCCGGTTCTAGCAAACAACGGAGCAGGTTGCAGCTTTTTGTGGTCGTCCATGGCTTTCGTTGTCTATGGTTGAAACTTTTTTTGCCGCCAGTTGAAGCTTTTCACGTAGCCCGTTGCAACAAAACTAAATGCCAGTTCCAGCTCCCGCTCCGGCCGATTCCAGCAAAACAGTGATGGTTCCAACTCCGGCGATGGCCGGTTGCAGCAAAAAAGATACTGCTTCCAGCTCCCACTCCAGCCGCTTCCAGCAACAGAACTAAGCAGAGGTGGCGTGCTCCGCGAGGAGGAGGAGGTGTGGAGGAGGAACAGAGAAGAGGGAAAAAGGCTTGCGGGGCGCGCGCATTGCGGAGGGTGCCGCGGTCACGGCAGGAGACATGTGTGCTGGTGGTGCACGCGGGGGCTGGTGCCTGGTGGTGCGGGAGCCCCCAGCATCCATGTCACAAGTCTAAATTACTCATGTACATGCAGGGCTATGGCATGATCACTCTAGCATCCGCACTCCTGTCTCAGCGATCGCCTGCAACCCTCGACAAAGACTCCTCGTCTCGCCCTTTTTCGCTGGAGGCGTCCTTCTTCTATGCTGCTCTCTATCTCATCGCCCTCGCGCAGGGTGCCGGCAAACCTTGTGGCCTTGCCTTCGCCGCAGATCAATTCGATCCCAACCACCCTAGGGAGCTCACCGCCCGAAGCTCCTTCTTCAACTGGTGGCACTTCTCCATAGCCATTGGGATCACTTTCGCCGTCATCGTTGTCAGCTACATCCAGGAGAATCTTGGTTGGGGAATTGGCTTTGGCACGCTCTGCATTGTCATGATTTGCGCTTTTGTTGTCTTCCTCCTTGGAATTCCCACCTACCGCCTCCATCCGCGTGTCACTTTCTCGGATAACCCTTTTGCTCGTCTTGGTCGTAGTGTCTCTGCGCTTGCTAGGAACTCGAGCTTCTGCTTCTATGCTAAAAGACATCATCATGAAGATGAAGATGCCGCAACGAACTTGGAGGAGGCGCGTTGCGTGCTACAATTACTGCCGATCTGGGCGGCATGCCTAGGTTATGGTGTGGTGATCGCACAGATCATGACACTTTTTAACAAGCAGGGACACTCCCTAGATCGTCATATTGATGGCCTAGAGCTACCACCAGCCACATTGCAGGCGTTTTGGCCGGTAGCCGGCTTGCTGTTTGTGCCCATCTATGACCGTGTTCTAGTTCGGGCACTACGTTGCATAACGGGTACCCCATCGGGGTTGACACTATTGCAGCGAGTAGGTACGGGCATGGTTCTGTCGCTGGTCGCCATGTGTGTTGCGGCATTGGTGGAGACCCAAAGGTTGGACATGGCACGGGAGAACAACCTGGTTGACAACGCCAAGGCGACGATACCGATGAGCTGGGCATGGCTGGTTCCGCAGTATGTGATGATTGGGGTGGCCGACGTGTTTGTGTTAGTCGGGATGCAAGAGTTCTTCTATGACCAAATGCCCAGTGGGCTTCGCAGCCTTGGCATAGCGCTCTTCTATAGCGTGATGGGAATCGGCGGCTTCATCAGCGGCGCTCTCATATCACTCATCGACTACATCACCCGCAGCGGTGGCGGCGAAAGCTGGTTCTCTGACAAACTCAATCGCGCCCACCTCGACTACTTCTACTGGTTGCTCGCTGGCCTAAGTGCCGCCGACCTTGCGCTCTATATCTACATCACTAGAAGCTATGTCTACAAGGAAAAGAGAGTCAGTTGAGAGTGACATCCTACCACTAGCACTTGTACTCATCAATCATATGATTTGGTGTATGATCCGCAAACAAAATTTCACTCCATTGGACTGTCGTCACTTATGTGATACTTGAAGCATATATATCTTCGATTTATGAAACCAATTTAATTTTATTTAATCTTTTGTGTTGAGTGGCACTTGGCTTTATAATAACCTTGATGCCATATGCCAGAAACGCACAATTATTTCCTCTACTAAGAAACATTGTGACATAAGATGTACTTATTATAAGGGAGTTGCAATCAGCTTGCGACTATTCTGTCACTGAAATATTTTACGATTATGAGCCCAAGTGGGAAAACATGTCCAACTATATCTGTCTGGGCTGAATTGACGACACTACGACATTGGTGGAATTTTGCATAGCCACGGCGTGAAGGCGCGATTACGATATGCCGCTTAGAGTATATAGTAGGCGCCCGCCCACGCACCACTCTTAATGGGCGAGCTAATCGAGCTATGGTTTTCAAAAAATATCTGGTTTGGTTTCTGTGTTTTCCAGCAACTCATTTCACATTTGATATTTTGTTGAGGTTTTATTTCTGGGAACGGCTATTAGCCGGTTTTCCAGTGTTTTCCCGTTCTAAATTTTATTCTTTTTTTCGTTTGTGGCTTTTCTCTTTCTCTTCTGTTATTTTTTTAGAGAAATAAATTTTTAATAACATATATGTTTTTCTGGGACATGCAGTTTTTTAAAAAAATACGTTAACACTTATTAAATTTCACAAACATGTTTTAAAATACGTGAACAAATTTTGTAAATGCATGAAAATATTTTTAGTTGTGTCATAGTTTTCTCTCAAATTATGTGAAAAAATTTTGAAATGCGTGAACACCTTTTTAACTGTATTAACTGTATGAGCATTTTTTTTCAAACTGCGTGCTGACTTCTGGAAAACAAGTCAACACTTTTTCAGTTACATGAACGTTCTCCAAAATGGATGATAATTAAAACTATATATGTATCTTTTTAAAACTTCTTGAACATTTTAAAATATAAGACAGCTTTTTAGATTACATGATCATTTTTGGGAAATGTGGAACACTTCTGTAAAATTGCAGGAACATTTTCATATATAAAGAGCACTTTTAAAAATTGTATGAATATTTTTTTATGTACAGAGTTTTTAAAATTATGTAAAAAAATTTACATGAGCAACTATATAAAACAGACCCTGATTTTTCTATTTGATTTTAGAATCATAAATCTTTGAATTTTGTATTCTAGTACCCTCATGATTAGTACGTGCAGGCATTCTATCGGCCAGCCGCTCATGACTGTTTTTCTAACATGCAAATTAGTTGGCCGGTCCAGTTATATTGTTTATGGTGTTCCCTGTTGTCTGGTGGATGCCCTGCAGTAAGCACCAACCAAGGCAATGAGAGATTCAGGGCAATTGTAATATGTAGAGAAACAGAGCTTGGGAAGTAGCAAATAAACATAGATGGATTACCCACCTTGCACATGCAGAGACCAAGCAGCAGCAGTAGGTTGTAGTAGAAGAAGAGGAAGAGGGAGGGCGGTCAGAGGCTCCCACGGCAACGGCGGCTCCTTGCGAGCGGAGCAGGAACTCCCTTGACTGCAGGAACCACAAAACAGCTCGTGTTAGAGATGAGGAAGGATCAAGCAAGATTTATGGTGGATGTAGTGCTACTGCAGTGCATACTAAGCAGATTGATTCGTGCAAGCTAATCCATCAACAAACTAAATTGTTGAATGGTGCCGTCCACCAACGATAGATAGAATGATAGATAGATAGATAGATAGATAGATAG